>JACJUY010000039.1:310890-347325 GCA_014220935.1 Platorchestia sp. MABIK
GCACTAGCGGCAACTGAGTGCAAGTGGCACTAGCGGCAACTGAGTGCAAGTGGCACTAGCGGCAACAAGGCGAGAATTTCCGCTAAAAAGTCATCATCGAAGATTTACCCGCTGAGACGTAGGGTCATTTGGCAAGGAAGAAGAACAAGAAAAATCGTTCTTTCGAGAATCGCTGGACGAATCCGATCAAAATCGTTGAGAACTGATCGCATTTTTTTGTAGAAATTTAGTGAACGAATTTTTATCCTCATGTTTTCACTGAAGACTTATTTTGAATAGGAGATTCAGGAAGAGGTGATGAGTACACTCATTACCTACAGGAAAAGACAATGAGTGTACCATTTCACAATGAGAAAAGGAACTGAAGGCACACTTTCGTCTAAGTCAAGTAAACGAGAGCTCTTCTTCCTTATAGGCGTAGGAAATGAGCACACTACTTTCATATACGACTTCACTATTTCAGAAGGGTAAAAGATTATGACTATAATACTACCGTAGAGAAACATGTAATGACTACATTATATAAGAATTGGGAAAGGTGATCAGTGTACCACTGGTTTGAAGAAAGAGGTATTGCGTGCATAAAATCCTAATAAGAAAATGTAAAGAGCACACTATACTCGGGCATAGGGGAAAACAATGAATAACTACACTTCTTCCGAAAAGAAAAGATAAATAAAGCATTAGAAGCTTCGGTCTGGAAAGTACTCACCATAAAAACAGGGACATTTGCATGGTTATAAGACATTGAACCATGCGTAGGCTGGAGAGTGTAATCGAAGATTAACATCTGAAAGTGTTAGGAGAAATACAGAAACAGACGAGTGACTGCAAGGATGATGTCCCACGACAGTATTTCCCTGCAGCGCCACAGTGATGTCCCTGCCCTGTCCCCCTTGTATGGTTCCTGTGGCACAAATTGCAATGAATGCAGACTACATCAATGCCCCCGATTGTACGGTGAGAGAAGTTAGAGTCTTCCATAGTTGCTGTGCGAGCATCCGTTCCCATATCAAAAAATGCAATCGTTCGGTAAAACTAGATGAGACGACTTCAATGTTTTAGCTTTTATTTTCCACAGCGTTGATCTTCGAACGATGGAGTGTCTATTCACACAACTACGCCAACAACAGCAAGTCCACTTCGCCTTTGCATGCGTTTCGATGTTTTTTTTTTTTATTCATTTTTTCAATAAAACCGGATTTTGGGTAGTCCTCTCCTAGTATTACGTAAATTTTCTGAATGATGACTCTTAGAAGTCGAAACACAAGTTTTTAAGACTTGCCCTTCTCTTTAAATGAAATATTATCAATCAAAGTTCTATTCCTTGCTCTTTTATTGTTAAAATTTGGGGAAAACAGATCCTGATGTCTTTCAGCATCTTCCTCGTAACGCTCAAGTCTTATTGTCCGGTGTTATTTTCCTCGTTCAAGTTCTTCGTTTCCCTACAGTTGAGGGTAGTAAATGTTGTTCAGCAGTGTTTTCTGCTCAACTCAATTGTGTGCATCGCATTGATACCTTTACGTCTCACATGATGACCTAGCGTCTACTTGATCTTGAGACAGACTTTGCAGTGACCATCTCTGTCTTTCTTGCTCCCGCCAATCTTATTCTTCTTTTAAGGAAATGTTCTATGCTTGGGTGAAGTTTAATGATGTAAAATTTGGGAAGCAGTTAAATGCATGAAATGTTAAAAACTCATGCACGTTACGTATGTAGCATCGGATTCCCTTTACTCCTAAATTCTACCAGCAAATTTGACTCTACGTACGGGAATGCAAGTAAATTTATTACAAAGCCCTGGATACCGAAATCATACCACAGTGAATTCTAAAATTGATAGATAGGAAACTCAGCCTTTAAAATAAGAATGCCCATAAATTGCATTCTCACTTTTCATATTTGATATCACGTTTGTGCGGTTAGGACTCAGCTTCAAATATTGTGTTAATTAAAGAAATGGTAGAATTGTTAAGGTCAAAGCTGAATGCACGCAACCCAGTCTAACTTTTTCGCCTCCTGCATGCATGTCTTTCGCCGCCTCTGCGATTTAATCGCTTAAATCGCTTAGGCGGCGAAAAACATGCATGCCGGTGGCGAAAAAGTTAAACTGGGAAGCAAAGTGTGGAAAACACCAAGCACCTCCCCAAAACCAGCTGCCCGGACGAGGGTGCGGTGGGCTGTACACAAATGACTAGCCGAAGTGCACTTTGCGATTCAAGAGGCGAAAAAATCACAGGACCGCGCTATAAAAAACACAGCGGGTAGCTAGGATACTGGAGTCCTGCGGAAGGGTTTACCTGGAGCGGAGCTTGCAGGCCTACTGTGGTTTTGAGCTCAATCTTCAGACTTGGGTTCATGTGAGTACAAGTGATTAAATTCTTCACCGAACGTGGGAGGCAAGCTGAGTTACGATTGTATAGAAGACGAAGTAAATTTTTATAAATATTAGTGTTGCGAGATTAGCAACTGATAGCAAGTAACACATTTACTTTGTGCTAGGTGTTCAAGAGACAGCTGGAATGTGTGTGTGTGTGTGTGCGAGAGAGAGACTCACTGGCCCTGTTTTACTGATTAAGTGTTATAGTGATAGTTTGGATTGTTTAAAATTGTTTTGCAAGTTTCTAGAAGACAGTGATGGAATTTACTGCGGCTTAGATTCAGCTGTTCGTAAATGAGCTAATCGTTAAACCAGTTTTTGGTTTTTCTTTGAACCTGAAATTAAATCTGTGAAAAGGGGATAGTCGTGTAGCTATTGTCGTTTAATCTCCGTCAGTGTTTTGAATATTTATTTCATACATATCGCTCCATTCATATGGATGCCTCATTTATTGTTAAAACGTCCCAAGTGTTCTTCACATGCGACGAACTTTGGTGGCCCCAATATGCTGCCAATCCTTTTGAACAATACGTGTTGAAAAAATTTAACTTCTCATTGAAGTTCTCTTACGTGAAAATAGGAGAAGTCATAATTGTCAAACAAGTTCAGATTCAGAACTACAAATGACAATGTCAGAAATCAAATTTGCAACTAAATACGTCTCCATAGTGCATGAACAATAACCGGAAATTGTTACGTATCTGACTGGGATTTTAAACTGAGCTCCGTACCGGAAGGAGGATTGTTTTCACTCGCCCAAAATAATCGTAAGCAATTCGTTGCCTGCTTGGTCAGTCCGTCCCTACACTCTCGCCCTGTACACTGCACCATCAAATAAGAGGCAGAGTTCTTTTTTCAAGTTGCAATTTATCAATACAGAGTGAAATTTAATACTATGTTATCCAAACGGAAAAGTAAAGATTTCGTAAGAAGGATGGAGACGGATTTAAACTCATCATTTTAAAAGTTTTCACGGATGAATTATAGCTCTAATTTAAAAAGAGCACCGTCATCTATGGTGAAGGAAGCATATATATGTCAGGATAATATTTTGTTCTAAAACTTGCCTAATTTATACTCTTCTTTAAGTAATGAACATCAAGTATTTAATTTCAATGAACAGGTCAAGCGCATTCACACCTGCACATCAAGCCCACGAATGAACAGGAAATTTCACACGAATTGAAGGTATTCCGAATTGTTGCTGACGAGTTCGAGGCACTTAAAACTAATCGCCCCAATATCTTGTTACTTTTACTGTATAACAGTCGTTTTACTGAAGTTGGCTACTTAAAATTCGAAAGGAAATTTACATCTTGTGTATGAGTGTATGATAAACATTTCCTGAGCGAGAAGGTAAAGCGCACTAGTCAACAAAGATAGCGTGTTTTGTAGCTGAACGAACAAAATCTGTGGCGCAGGACGAGATAGCGCTGGGTTGTCTATCTGCAGGACAGGATTTTTGTATTTCAGAATAAATGAGTTTCCTGCCCAGTCCAGATAAGTTCTACAACAACACCTCATCCCAAAATAGGCGGTTTGTGCAATCAAACAAAAAAAGTAAAATCCTGTCAACAAGTAACTGCGGTCAGAGCTGAGGTTTTAGCTCTGCTTTGCATCTTGCAAATGCTTATTATGTACCAGGTATTGAAAAAGTCATATATGAAGTAATTATTTAACTGGAAAGTTTTTAAAAGATGGTGTAAGGCCTGGAAAAAAACTATGCTTCACATTACTTAAAACATGTCTGTAAGATGCGTGGATAGAATCGTTCATCATTTCAATACTTTAACTTTTTGACTGTGGCTTAGCCATATTTGGTCACTGAGGGAGTTGCCATGATGCTGCTGACCAACCAGCAGTTACAACCTCAGTTTTTAAAATTACTTTAGTTAAAACTAAAGGAAAACACGATCCAATTAATATTTGGTATTTTCAACATTGCTCACTACAATTGACTTCAAATTTGAATTGAATATTAAACTTAAATTTTTCCTGCCGCAGTCAAAGTGTTCAGTTGACTTTTACGTTAATCGTAGCGCGTCGACACGCTGAAAGATACCCAATGACTGAAGGCCAATGACTCACATCCGGCCGCTTACTCAGAGTTTGGCGTTAAAGATTGACTTTTATCAAAAATTTCACGACCTTGTTATGACTTTGTAAAGATGTTTTTATAACTACATGGTTTGTAAATACACTTATTATACACCGGCAATTGCATTACCTGAAAAAGAAACTCAACATCGGATTTGAGTGTTCAAAAGCCTAATTGCGTGTTTGCTCAATGAAAATAATCACTGCAGAGGGCTTTTTTTGATCATTTTCAACTTCTGAGAGGTGCGACAACGCTTAAAGACACTTCGGAGTGATTTTTTGATCACCTTGTATAAAGGAAGCTGCGAAATGCGGAGTAGGAGGTAATGGAGCATATTTGTAGCATCTGATGCGGACAAGTGCGACAGTTTCTTGAAATTCCTCTCTCATTTCAATTGTTGAAGCCTGCCAAACACCGTTTATACACGTGTCATGAAGTATTAATTAATAAACAGACCACCAGGGTGAGCAGAAGTGAGCTAAACGCAGCGAATTAGGGCGGGGTGTCAAACCCCCCCAACTCGTAATGGCACATCCTTTCAAATTTATGAAAGTGAACTCTGTTAATTACTTTCACAAGGAAGTTACTTTTTATTTCAAACAACACAAAATTATTCCTCCCGTTTTAAATGACAGCTGAATAGCACTTACTACGACTGATGACGCTTATGTTAATAATAGAAAAAACCTGACTATCGAGGAGTTTTTTAAATTTTTCGCTGGAACAGTTTGCTTTGCAGGTGACAGAGGAGCGGAGTGTTGCCTGCTGCTGCTATGAAGACCTGCTGTCAGGTGCTGGTGCTGGCACTGGTGCTGGCTCTGCCAGCGCGAGGCAGGCCTGGTAGAGGGTTTCACTGGCCCGATGACGTGAGTTCCGGATGAACTTTGTTTTATTCGATGTGATAAACGCGTCTTGTTTTTGTTATCACCGCGCTAGGAAATAGTTTTCCTTGATTGACTGGATGATTGAATAAGTTCAAGTGGTGTTACAGTGTGCCGTCATGTTACACGAGCGTTTGTTGATAAGGTCTCGGATCATTTTAGACATTGTTTATTATTTGCCTCCGTGTTTAGTTGTACAGGAGCAATTTAAGGTCGCATGAGATAGCTTAGAAAAAGGTTTATATACATGGACAATTTTATGAATAAAATACTATTAGAATGATCATGACCTGTAGAAGCTACATAGATGCATGCAGCATTCTACATTACAGTATTATAAGTTTAATTTTTATTTTTTCAGAAGGAGGACAATGACTTCCGGCGGCTAGAGAAGGTAGGATTGTGAGCAGCGGCAGCATTTAATTTACTTCTTTCTCGTGACCGAGACGAGATCTTTCTTGTCCAATCACTCTAGTGTAGGTATAATAAAAGAAAATTTCATCATAAAGACTGTTCCGCATCTGATAATTCTACCGCGTTGTCAGATGAAGAAGAATGTTTTTTAACATCTTTTGAGTAGAATCAACATTTGACAATCCTGCAGCGTTGTCAGATGATAAATAGTTTATTACGTTTATTTTCATTAAACAAAAGTCGCCGTTGAGGATCTTTGCACCCTAAACAGCCAAACTAGCAACCCGCGCTCGATAGGCAGTGTGAGGTTAGACCCCCTGGGAAACTCGGTTCATGGGACAGCCCAACGTTGTTCAAGGAATATCTGTAGGAATCGTCGAGATTGAAAAACAACAATAAAATTGCTACTAATTAACTACGCTCAACTTTGATGATGACTGTATTTTTAACGATGCATATTAAATTGATGAAATAATTCCTCACGATATCTGTAAGATTCAAACACAAGTAAAATATGTAGAAAATTTGTTCTATAGAAAGCTGTAACTACAAAACATTATTCAAAGCCTGTGCTCTATATTCCAAATAATATATATGAGTGGCTAAATTTCTCCACAGAAAATTCATAATCAGCAACAGCTCTGCATCAAAATTTACATTTCCTAATTTTTTGTGGGTTTCATTCACGAATATTGACATCAAAAACAAAGGAGGTGCGTAAAACCCATTGCATGCACTCAATTTTGAATGAGAAATATATCACAATTTTAAATCAAACTTCATAAGTAAAACCTCACTAGCTTTTCCTTTTTTCATTAACTAGTAAATTCACGCGTTTGCTGCAACACATTCATTTCATTGAAGCACATTTCCCTCTTTCAACATGCTCGGTCATGCACCTTCGATTAAGGCTGCAAACTCATGATAAAATGTATCATGACCACATGGGTACTCATGATTAGTACGCTCGAATCATAGTCATTAGGATAAACAGCACATAACATCACAGTGCCATAGTCATTAGGATGATAATCAGCGCGTAACATCACAGCGTCACTGCAGATGCTGCTCGAGGAAGATGCCAGTCTCGGGAGGCAGAACGATATCGGCTCGGTGATGTGGGAGTCTGGAGAGGAGCGTGACGCTCTGTCGAGGTGAGCCTTGGCGAATAGAAATGGAATAGAATAGAATAGGAGAATAGAAATAGAATAGAATGGTGAAAAGAAATAGAATGGAATGGCGAATAGAAATAGAATATAATGGCAAATAGAAATAGAATGGAAACGAGTCTATGGTTTTGTCTTAACTATTTCATCAGTGGAGTTTTATTCTGTAATAAATAGCTTGAACGAGACAAAGGCAAAAGTATCAAAGATCTAGGACGAAGAATAGAATAGAATTGCGAATAGAAATAGAATAGAATTGCGAATAGAAATAGAATAGAATGGCGAATGGAAATAGAATAGAATTGCGAATAGAAATAGAATAGAATGGCGAATAGAAATAGAATAGAATTGCGAATAGAAATAGAATAGAATGTAGAATAGAAATAGAATAGAATTGCGAATAGAAATAGAATAGAATGGCGAATACCAGTAGAATGGAAACGAGTTGATAATTTTGTATTAACTATTTCATCCGTGAAGTTTCATTCTGTAATAACTAGCATGGATGAGATAAATGCGAAAATATCAAAGATCCACATAGCGGCATGTGTCTGTGACTTCGTAAGTTTCCGTGGTCTTTTCTTATATAAGAAACGCACCGTCATGTATGCAATGTTCTCATAACTAAAAAGATGAAAACCGTCATGGAAAACCGATATAAGTTCTCATTCCATCACTCCCTTCCTGAGGACAATAATAATTACAAGTTTGAATTGAATTAATTTTTGACTTCTAGAAAACAGCAGTATGAATAACATATAATTCTATGTTTATAAGTATATCAAGAAGTGATTATTGACACATGAAAAATGACGCGGGAAAATAGGGTACATATGGTCGATCTTATAATTTTCTTCATAATTTTTCACTGTTGTAGAGACTTCAAGCACTGAAACTAGCTATTTGTTCCTTTTCGTGTAATTGACCTTTCCTACTTAACGACCGCAAATAATTACGTATGTTGATTCTCTTCTTATCATAAGATGGGATATTTGAAAATGAATTTGGAATAATTTATCGTTCTCTGTATCTTTTATCTCCTACTAGCAACACATTAGTAGAGTGTCTCGCTGTCAGCCCTCAGCGAACCACACTTCTCTTGTTGAGGCATTCAATCCAAGATCAGAAGAAACCCCGGATAGGTAGTTAAAGAATGATAAAATATTGTGAAACATGTCCCAGAAGAACGTGGAGGATTGTCCATGATGATTTGGGAATGTCTTCCTTTGCCCTACAAAAAAGCTAAACTCTAACTTAGATATGAAACAAAAATGGTACTTTTGATATTACTGTAAGTATCAACTTAATGCTTTTAAACCAAGCTCATGGAGCCAAGAATATTGCCTTGCCCGTCTACGAGGCAGCACAGGAGTAAACATACGCAATTTTCTCAACAATGCAATCAATGACTCAAGCGATCTCGTAGTGCTCGCCGTGACAGAGTAATTAAAGGCCTCGTCCTTCCATGAAGGTGTCGAGGGATCGAATCCCGGCGCTGCGCGGTGATTTCCGCATTGGGAATGAGGGAAACTCAAGCACAATACCCCACTCAACCCAGGTGTCGGAAATGGGTACCGGTTTTACGGGGGAAACCGTCATGGTGTCCTAGTGTTAGGTGTAAGGCATTTGAAAAACCAATATACAAGATGATATGTATCAGGCTTGATTGGAAATAAAGCGTCCTTAGATGCCGATGTTTGTTTGTTTATTCTCTTAGGAGGCTGTACGAGTTACAAGAGCGCCTCTCCGGCAGCGGTGGAGGGCGCGGTCCCCCTGGCATCTCGGTGAGGCTCCAACTCAGGGACACCCACCGTAGAAGAAACAAGGTAGGATCAAACCAGTCTTTTTCGTCGACCTTGTGGCAATGCTGGCGTCATGGCATCAAACCAATAGCAGCGCTCATATTTCATCTGGCAACACTGCTAGCCCCAAATCTGGCTTCACTACTGGCCTGACGACATGTCGCCATGGTGATGTCAAGAAATTAAAAAAACAAAAAATCCGTTCTATTGGCTAGCCTGAACTCCATATATTGATTCTGAAATTTTTTTTGTCCTTGAACTCCCTCGCTGTGCCCAAGGAGCAAGCGGAAGTGCCAGGCTAAAACAGGGTGGGCCAGAAGTATCTTACCCTATTTATTTGTTAGCTGAGTAAATAGGATACCGAAATAAACCATAAAAATGTTATTCTTTCAAATGAAATAAAGTTTTCCTTTTATTAGCAAATTAAAAGGGTCAGTTACTTCTTGCCCACGCTATATGTCATAGAATGTTCAGTCGCAGCCTGCTGAGGGAAACACACTTTCTGTCTCAAATCGTTGCAAAACCCTTCCTAACGAAGTTATTAAACGGACCGTAATCCTCTGGCACTTTTTTTATTTTTGAACCAATGCTTATGAACTTTGATAGACTGGTTAAATGCATGAAAAAAATAGGGGTCATCCTATACGAAATTTTCGATTCGCTTCATAGAAAATGAGTTACGGCAAAGAAAACGGAATATAAGGGAGGAGGAGGAGGGGGGATGGAAGGGGTACGGCAAACCCTACTCCTACTACAAATTTCAACCAATAGACATAAAACAAGTGTCATTTAAAAGACAAACATTTAAGCAACAATGCTGAGGTAGGAATTTTTAAAACTCATTTTTGCTTCAGAGATATTTCGAATGAAAAAACAAGTTTTGAAAATTGCCAAAAACTCGATTTTTTACTCCGATGGCTTACCGTTTTTTACCTAATTCAAAAACCTCAAATTGCTACCTCAGTGCTGTAGCCCTATTATTCTTCTTTAAAAAAAACATTCTCTGGACTCTCTACACCAAAAATTGTAGGCGTAGTATTTCACCGAAGGAAAATTTTAGGTCTCCACAAAAGCAAAAAACAAACTAACATTTTCACAAAAAAATTTGTTTGTTTGGAAATTTTTTTATGATTGAAAAAGCTTTACAAGATTTGTTATTCAAAATGTAAAAAAAAGTATTTAAAAAACTCTTTTTTACAACAAAAACAAATTCTCCTCACCACCAGTCCACCCCACATAGTAAAGATTCTATTGCGTGCACGCATGTAAAATTTATTGTGGATGTTCAGCACATGCATGGCTTCAATTTAAAGCAAAACAATTTTTTATACTTGGCCGAAAAAAGGTGTACGGGGGCCTGAAGGGAGCGGCGTAGTCTCCAATTAAACATTTAGGTCCTATTCACAATGGAAAAATTGATAAATAATAATTGAATTGAATAACATCCTAAATAATTTTCTTTAGAAATAGAATCAAATCATGACTGATGAAGAATATTAATTTCTCTTGAGATCAACATAGCACTACGGACTTGAGTCGGCTATTTAAGTTAAATGCAGTTGGTGGAGGCGTCCTCCACTGTCTCACTTGAACAGCATTCTTTTTTTTGAATGGTGATATGTGTAGAACGCTATAAGTTCCATTACCTTACACATATATTCACAGGATATTTACATTATCATTCATTTCCAGGATCCGGAGCAAACGATCCAGCGATCGAGGAGGATGGCAAAAAAAAGCACGGAGGAGCGAAGGGAAGGTAGGAAGAGGTGCAGAGAAGAAAGAAAGGGAAGCAAAGAAAAGAAAAGAAAAAACAAAGGGAGCAATGAAAGAAAAAGAAGCAGAGAAAGGAAAAAGAGTAAAGAAAAGAAAGGAAGTAATGAAAAGAAAGGAAGTAAAGAAAAGAAAGGAAGTAAAGAAAAGAAAAGGAGTAAAGAAAAGAAAGGAAGTAAAGAAAAGAATGGAAGTAAAGAAAAGAAAGGAAGTAAAGAAAAAAGAAGGAAAAGCCAAGAACGAACAACTGAAGCTTCGAACATGTCTTCTACCACAGCCGCCTCTACTACTCCATCTACATCTACTACCACAACGCCATCAACTACCACGACTCTATCAACTACTACGACTCCATCAAATACTACGACTCCATCAACTACTACGGCTCCATCAACTACTTCGACTCTATCAACTACTACGACTCCATCAAATACTACGACTCCATCAACTACTACGGCTCCATCAACTACTACGACTCCATCAACTACTACGGCTCCATCAACTACTACGACTCCATTAACTACTACAACTCCATCAAATACTACGACTCCATCAACTACAACTTCGAGTACGACTCCGTCAACGACCACAACTACATCAACCACTACGCCTTCGACAACAACAACCTCGTCTACAACTGCATCATCAACCACCACTAGTTCTTCAACTAACACAACTCCTTGATTTTTTAGTTTTTTCAAGCTGTTCCGTTTCAAAACTTAGAGTCTTATGTATAATTTGCATTGCTGAGTATTTGTTTTTCTTCGGCAAGTTACACAACTTTCTATTTACTCCCTCTAACATATTTCTTTAGTGCAAAACGCTCCTGGACTCAAAAACCTTGCTATTCTGAAGTGACTTTTCGAGCAACACAAGATCGAAACAGGCTGCTCATTGGCGATGAAGCCACTCACATCTCAATAGTTTGTTAATTGTACCAAAATTAAATTCTCAGAGCCAGTGAGGATACAATATTTTATGGATTTTGTGTTTTGAGATTTTTTCTCCAGTTTGTTTTGCTTTTCCCATCGGATAATCGCATGCCCTGCTCTGCTAACTTTGCTTTATTATCCCTTACCGCTGTTCAACTACTAAGGTGGAGGCCTCGAAGGCGGTATCAATATACTTCACAAAGGTTCACTCCTGAAATATCAAGGGCCTTGATGATCGAGACCATATGAATTAATTGACCTCTTTCAGACCTCTTTGGAAATTTCAAGACACATGAGTGAAAAAAAACTGACGAGTATTTAAATGAAACCAATGAAATTATAAGGAAAAATTTTGGAAATTTTTATGGACAGGAAAAGACGCTCTTCACCACTGAGTTGTCTTTCATTGTGACGAGTTTTTCTCGTTAGGTAGTGGTTTTACCTCCGATTTCTGCGATTTAATCCCTTAAGCGGAGTAAAACATGCATGCAGGCGGCGAAAAAGTTAGACCGCGGATCCGAGTGGCGAGTTCATTAATACTTGTACATTACGATGCGCACAGTTCATTTGTAGTTAAACACATCTGAGGATATTCAGAAGTTAAGATTTCAAGTGAAATTGACTTTGTGGCTGAATGCTTCTTCTTAAGCTTCATGATGCTTGAGAACAGCGCATAGGACTGTTGCGGATCATCTCTCCTCGCCCAAAATCGGTAATATAGGATACACTAAATCGGTGTTAATAACTGTTAATAAATTATTTAGTTCATCCGATGGACAAATTAGACCAACTAATGAAGTAAAATATAAGATTAGTAAGTATTTTGGTGAATATACCATCACAGTTAAAGGAAAACCTTAAATTAAATTAGTTTTAAAGCAATAAAAAGTTGCCGTGTTACGGATAAATAAAAAATATATATTGAAAGAGTAAACAAATTTTTGCTAAGCGAGGAGTTGAACTTTATGAATTACAACGTCTTTTGGATGGCCTACTTTGTGTAGTAACTAATCTTTCAATTTAAAAAATTGAACAATTACCATCCCAAGCAGGGTCGAAAGAGAAACGAGTCCACGTCAACAGTGACAGACTGTCAAACGACAACAGCCCAGCCCTGCCTTAGCTGCTGCTTGTTAGAATCGAACATGTTAATAAAGCTATAGAATCGAGCCAAGTGGCCTATGCTCGGATCGTTCTCAAGTCCAGTGCCGTCAGACACCATGCAGTCTCACACCCACACAGAAGAAACAGGTTTGAACGCTTCAATTTTCACGCACAAGCACCAGTACAATAATGTTAACATAATATCTCTTTACGTATGAGGTCGTTACGCGAAGTGAGGTCCCATGATTTAACCGTTTTCTCACCCTTACTAATAAACTTGAATACGACGTCATTTTTTTCACGCCATGCTGACGTAACTTGCCGATGAAGCATTACCAAGTGAATTGTAAACATATCGCATAGAGAAGCACTGTTTCTGATAATACTGAATTTCGCTCAAAGTTTTTCTTTTCAAATCAACCTGGAATTTCTGTTAAATATCATTCATTTGTATACTGGGGGATTGCCAACCCAGGAATAGTCAAGATAATTTTTGAACGTATGCACCCGGCCAGCAGAGACATTTTCAAAAAGCTATTTCTAGATTCTGACAATTTTCAATGGAATAAAATTTAAGCCCGGGCTGTCTGAAAAATTTTCCTCATCTCTTTGTTGGTCTACAGCTATAGTTGGAGTGTCATTCATGGTATGTAGGAAATGTCGGTAATTACTATTTCCAATGTAAATTTCAGAATAATTTTTGATGGTGAAGCTCATTAGCCAGGTTTCGGTCCATTACGTGAGATAGTTCAAGTCTGCTGAAATAGTAATTTTGTCTCGAAGTAAACGCCCGGTAGTCAGCCGCGAATTTGCTAATTTGACTTATGATTACAAGGTGAAGGTCTTTGATATAGATGATTAAAAGTAACGGACCTAGAACGCCTCCTTAGAGATCCCCTTAAGTGTCCAGTCACTAAATTGATCGCGAAGCGCTACTTTTTAGGCGCAACCAGTAAGCGTTTCGAATCCATCATGAGTAATTCCTGTCAATACCGCAGGCTTTTACTCAAGTCATAAGCCTTTAGAGGAGATCTGCATCGAAAGCTTCATGAAAGTCAAGATATATGTATAAGGATTACGGTTCACGTGCAGTCGAACATTTGATTGACTTTCACAAAGAACGCATGTAGGTTTGTCGGACAGCTCAGGTTTTCTCAGAATCCCTGCTGAGAGTCTGCAATCATATTTTGGGTCAAGAGATGTTTTGTTATTCGGACTTTGAGCAATCTTTCCATTGCTTTACTGATAACAGATGTCAGGCTGATAAAAAGAAAGTTTTTGAGCCCTTGTTGATTTCTTTAATGGAGAGACATTCTCCTGCTTCTAGTCTGAGAACTTAGCCCAGTTGCGAGCGATCTACTCTTTCTCTCCTCATACTTTCGGTCCTAAATTTCGCAATTCCTATTTGTATATTCTATCTTTTGAAATTTTACTTACCTCCATCAGTAAAACATTCCTTACAATGTTCTCAAATGTGTTCATAAAACTTTCAACATAAATTCGAATATTTACATTTCGTGCTCATTATGTCAACCAGCACTGTTCCATATATTACAAAATGCTATTTACCATAATTTCAAAAATTAAATTTGCCACAGATTATGACGGCTACCTCAATCGTTTCATGCATTAAAATACGCATGCAGATCACCGAATGTCAGTAAGACAACCAAACCTCACTAAAAAGACTGTCATTGTTCGAACGGTCCCTCACCCTTTTGCCCAGCCACTTATATATACTGTATATCTCCTTGCCACCAACGTTAAACGGCCGTGCTTTCCTATCTCATACAACTAGCTGCCTTCACCTCCTCAAGCCCTCGCATTCCAATGGCTATCTTTCAAGTCAAGTGTAAATTTGACGGCCTCAAAAGCCAGAAAAAAAACGAATTCTCTTCTAATTTTTTCAGAAACCCCTCAATATCAGTGCTTAATGCGTCCAAATGCAACTCACTCAACTACTCGGCAAGCTGCTCCTAACACTAACGAAAGAACGAGAGAGGGTCCAAAGAGAATGAGTGACTTTTCGTTGATCGACGAAGCTGCTCTCGCCTCAGAAAAGCCGAAGCAAACTGAAGGCCAAGTTTATTAGGGAGTTTCGTAATTCGATCCCTATGCCTGTCTTCAGCAGTACGAAGGCTGATTACGTAATGAAAGCAATCAATGTCTGTAATGTACGTCATGAAAGGAATGGATGTAATGCTATGATAGTGAATACTGCCTCAAGTAAATCTGTGCTGCTTACATTTTGCTTTCAGCGTATTTGTTTCGTAACCATTAACGGTAGCACTCTAGCTAGCCTCTCTGAAACAGGTACACTCCTTGAAAATTCGGACGCTTTTGTTCCAGTAGAAAAATATAAGTGCAAATTTAATGGTTTGACACGACGTTAAAACAAAACAATGGAACAATCTGTTATCAAAACTTGAAAGCAATTGCGAAGGCCAAGAACTCCGAGCCAGATGATGTGGCAGGTCCGTTTCAACTGCATGTATTTTGAGCCTTTAAGATATCCTCATTTGTCTTTATACTCGAACAAAAGCGTCTGAACTGTTGAGGTATTGAGTTGAACCACACAGAGGCTAGCGGTAGTGCTCCCTATACATAGCAACCCAGTCTAACTTTTTCGCTGCCTGCATGCATGTTTTTCGCCGTCCAAGTAATTAAATCGATTGGGCGGCGAAAAACAAGCATGCTCCGGCGAAAAAGTTAGACTGGGGAACGACGAATGCGCTCGAAACAAGACAAACAATACAGATATACTCCAAGCAGCATTCACTAGCATCATGACGGAGACCATCGTAAGAACGTTCAAACCTTTATACCATTGAAACCAATTTTACATTACTCCATTCCTTCCTCTACGTAATCGACCTTTGTACCAACGAAGTCATAGAGATCAAACAACGGAACCCTGTTATGAACTTGATGTACAATGAAAGTTTTCGTTGGAGTCGATTGTTCCGAAGGGTAGCCAGGCTCTTCTTTCAGTAAGCTTTCGCTTATCCTCGCTGTACTTTCTTTCGGTCATTCTCTCTCTTTCGTTAATGCCAACATTACTGTCGGTATCATACTGAAAATGACTCGCTCCTAAGATATAAGCTTTTAAGACTCAAGATACCTACTGATGAAAATCCTGATACCTGAAATTAGTAATGAAAAATAGAGGAAAACAAGCAAATGTATATCTAAAAACGATTGTGCTTTTCATTCTCGAATGGTACTGAAAAAAACTCAGTGGATTTGTCCTCCATAATTCCCGTGTGTTCGAAAAACTTGTGGAACTTCATTTGTAAGGAAATATTGATTAATGGTTCTAACACCTTGCAAGTGAAAGACATTAGGACAGGATATGATGTCTTTCGACGCAGCAAGCGAGGTGTGGAGGCGGTGTCTGGCCCCTCCAGCTGGGCTGCGGCGAGGACACTGGCACCCTCAGCTAGGGTGTAATGAGAGTACCCGGTACTTTCATAAAGAGTCAGATACTCTCATAATAGTCTCAGTGGCCGGTCAGATACTCTCAGCTGCTGGTCCCCCAAGCAATAGTGAGGTGGAGGTGCGTGTCGTGGCACATTCCTGTTGCTGGGAGCCCTCCTGTAGTTCTCTCCCTGAAGACAAATGCGCGATGTGTTGGTGTGTAGGCCGAAAAAGTCACTGACGGAGCAGCTGTGGTACCCCGCCTCCTGAAAAATTATATCGATGTTAACAAAAGCATTCATGAAGCCGTATTTTGCCAGTACAGTTCATCAGAACTGCTGGGTAGAATATCCGAGTAAATACGTGGGTCTAAAACTTTGCCAGAGTAGCGGAGTGCCTCGTGAACTACGGAATTATTAGTACGTACACACGATTATTCAATATTTTAAGTCGTACCTCTAGCAAAGAGAATTATAAATGAGATAAATAACTAATCGTGTGTCATAAAGATCATAGAAAATAATTTCAAACTCGGCTCTCAAAATAACAGAAATAATTTAGCAAATTTATCCAAAGAATCGTGCTGAAAATGTTCTAGCAGAAATATTCGTAAATTCAATATTGTTGAAATAGGAAAGCTGTACGTACTCGGCTACAACGAACGCCTCTTCACAAACCATATCAACTCTCAGAATCGTTTTCAATGTTTGCCAAAATATTTCAGTTGATGTTTGAAACGAGTAGGATTGAGTGATGGAATATGAATTAGGTGCAGTGAAATTGATACCGCGAACAAGATTTAGCGAGAGCACGATGAGGCTCTTCTGCCCAAAAGAACACAGCAAAAGTAGTTGAGCAGGGAGGCGTTTGCCGGATGTTTTAGGGTTATTTCAGCTCAAGCGAAGCTAGTATTTGAATTGGAATTGATTGTCTAGTATATAATATTCATATTTTAATAAGTGAGAGACATTTCAGACTCTCATCATGAAATTTCGTACAACGATAAAGGTGAGATATAATATTTGGAGGTTAACATTTGCTCTACAGCACTATTTATGTAGTTGACTTTTCGTATTGTCCCAGCTATGTTGCACATGTTATGATTAGCATTGTGCAACAATTATTCTCAAGTTTTGACTCCGGTGAACTTCTTTGTGCCAGTATTATCAGCGTAGGAAATATCATAAATTTTGTGCTATGGTAAAATATTTTATTCTCTCCGAGCTCGTTATTTGGCACACCAGTTGATACGTAAGAATGAAAAATTGTTCCGAATGTCGACCCCATAGTCTTCGAATACTTCAAATCTGCCCATCTTCCCTCCATCCTTAATTTCTCTCACTAGTTCCTATGCTCGTATGCTCGTATTTCAAAATAAGTGCGCACCAACGAGAGTGTTTTCAACACAGCGTCACTAGGATTATGTTTTCTTAGTTAAGTAACTAAGAAAACATCATCCTCTGTCTGTATATGCATTGTCAACATCAGATTAACGCAACGAAGGGAACGCATTTTTTCTCGCTTTTCTCTCAATCACTTTTTTTTCGACAATTGCCATGGATATAACGATACCCAAGTGTGAATATCCACTAAGGATCTTAATGTTAAGATATTTTACAATCAAATGCTAAACATTTCATGTATTAAATTTATTGGAAATAAACTGTTTATTTTACAAAAAGACAACAATTTTTCTGCATTGCACAATGCCGCGGAACAACAGCACTTACCGACCACTTAATTTGAGTCAAAGAGCGACATGCAGACACAGACACATGGCGGCCATGAGAGGAGCATGGAGAGCCAGGCTGGCGCACGCAACTGGGTGGGAAGTTGTGCTGTCTTCTCCTGCTCCACGGCGCCCGTCCCAAAAGTTGGCATGGCCTGCCAAATAATGAAGACAGTAAATACTTTGTAAAGTTATGTTTTTCTCGTGAAAATCAAGATATGGTCTTACTAGAAAATCAATCACAGAAATTTTTATTCCGGAAAGTGAATTAAGCAGGCTGTCATGGTACGTTTAAGATAGCGCAACTGAAGTTATTCTAAATAATCAAATATGTCGCTGTTCTATAAGTAACCATGTTTTAATTATAGTTGATCAACGTGGCGAAGTTATAGCTGTTTGAGGTAATGAAATTCTATTTACCATAGTTAACAAATTGATGATAATTCATAACAAATGAAGTTATCGTTGTTCTAGCTAACGCATCAACAGGCTTTGCCAGCAGTAATACAGATCATTTCAATGTAACCGACGATCTCAAACACATCAGAAGCGTAATCCTACATTGGCCTAATCACTCACCTTCAATACTGTAAATCAGCCAACCGTTTAATTGGTGTCCAGTCCGCCAAGTCCAGTCCGCCAAGACCTCGAGTTCCAGGTCAACAGAAAGAAAGATAGAAAAAAATGAAAAGCATTTTATTTCCCAATTTCCAATAAAAAAATAGCAGGAATATCTCCTATGTCTCCATGTAAGAAGCATTCGAAGCGGCCACCATCCTTCTGGAAGAACCTTAGGCAGTCTAGGATGCAATCTAGAAAGGACGATTTTATTCCAATCAAGCCTGATACGCATCATCTCGTAAATTGGTTTTCCAAATGCCTTATAAATAACACCAGGACGCAATGACGGTTACCCCCGGTCAAGCTAGCACCCATTTCCTATACCTGGGTAGAGTGGGGAATTGTGGCTGAGTTTTCCTTTTCCCAAAGAGGAGAATCACCGGGCGGCACTGCCGGGATTCGAACCATTGACACCTTCCCGTGAAGGGCGCGCTCGCAACCACTCGGCCACGGTGACCACCAAGACACGCCCACCGCCTTGTCCATCACGGTCAGCCTGCCACTGTCAGCTGGGTGCGAGTATCGAAGAAAGCCTCCATCACTGCACAAATAGAAACATTATTTTTCAATTAACTGTGTTGGATAATCGGACGCGTTCTGTTCTATGTAGCTGTGAAGACGCAAGCTCTATTTTATGTTTGTTTTTTCTGCCAGTCTGTCATCATTCTGCATATGTGAATAGAGTTTCTAATGTTTCTGTAACCTGCTGCAGTGTTAATAGATTCCCTTTAATGATGACCAGAAATTACAATAACAAACTTTGAATTATGCTGATCTACAATAGGTAATTTATCATCACAGACATGAGAGCGTTGCGCAATAAACCGTGAACTCAAAACTGTTAGGACCACAAAGATGCGCTCTCGCGTGCTCGGCTCGTTCATTGAACTTCTGCTCTTAAGCTGTTGTCTTTGTTCAATGTGAGAGACTTTTGGCATTACTGCTTACATTACATCGCTCATTCCGATATTCAAAGCATTACGAAGCGCACCTAAAAATCGCCCGTAGCATAACGAGACGTACGTATACATCGCCCGTAGCATGAGACGAACCTAAATATCGTCCGTAGCATAACGAGACGTACCTATACATCGCCCGTAGCATGAGACGAACCTAAATATCGTCCGTAGCATAACGAGACGCACATATACATCGCCCGTAGCATAACGAGACGTACCTATACATCGCCTGTAGCATAACGAGACGCACATCTACATCGCCCGTAGCATAACGAGACGTATGTGTATGTTTTTCTTTCAGTCTCTCATCATTCTGCAAGTGTAAATAGAGTATCTAGTAGAGTATCATCGGCCGTGGCATTAAACGTCTCTCATCACACGAAGGATAACGAAACTCGTTTTCTACATTACTCGTAGCATAACGAGACTCATTTCTGTAACACTCGTAGCTCGATGAGACGGACCTATAGTCATTACTCCTATCATAAAAAGACTCGCACCCATGCTTTACTGAGCATAATGTCGCTCGCAACTCCAGCTTCCTTATTTCTGTGAATTTATGATTGTGATCTATTTCTTGCAACACCGCTCTCAAACTCTCTATTACTTGAAGCTAAAATTTATCCGTAACACGCGTTACGTCTTGATGGCTACATATAGGTTTCGGAACTGTTAGTCTTCACCAAACTTAGAGATTTGTGTAGAATTATTTTGTTTCACATTTACTCGCGCGTATCATGTATATCTGCCCACTGGCTTAACGTACGTCCTCGTTACATGATTTTTTTCTTGACAATTGCTCAATTTCAGGGAGCGGAGAGCTTAAGCATTAATTAAATACGAATCAATTGAATTCTCTTCAAGCCTAAAATCTACATAAGTTGGTTTTATGTCTGATAAAACTTTCATGATTTTCATCTTTCTCTGTTTATGGTGGTGTCCTCATCGTGATGAGGAAAGGGATGGCCTCGCCTATTTCGCAAAACTGAGTAAAACGAGTAAATCAACGAAAAACGGAAAGTCGTGCCAGCTAGCAGGGCAACTGAATGAAGAACCTCCTCATATCTTGAAAAAATCATGACTTGAGATGAAGTGAGTTGAAGGTAGACAAAAAGTAACTGAGACATTTGTAATGCTTTGTGACTTCTGGTGTCGTTCTAATTTCCAGCCTCAATGTGTCGGAAAAACGAATAATTGGATTCCAGTTCCGATCTCTATTTTCTGCAGCACGTTTGCTCTGTGCAAAAACTCCTCGTATTACAACCCAACATTACTCCTATGAAGAAATAGTTCTGTTTCAGCATTTCAGTTTAGTTTTTGGATTCAAAACAAGTGTTTGGAAAACGAGAGAATGATACAACAAAACAAAAGAAATAACGGGCTTTATTTAAAAAAAAATAGAACCATGTTTTTGACCTTACCTAGGTGGTCAACTCATGAACTTATGCTAATCATTTTAAATCGCGGTATGACTAAGAGGTGGAGAGCATACGATAACAAATGACAGTTTCACATGGACGTACATTATAACAAACAACCCTAAATGGCAGAGCCATTAACACGGCATAAGTAAACTGTGACATTTCTATAAATGACTGCTTGACTTTCTGGTAGTGGCTCGTAATAATAAAAAATGGCAGCCTTATTCGAGATAGAAGGTACTCAGTGACAACATGGCAGTCTCGCTGGAGGTTGGGGGTACATAATAATAACTTCTTAACTCTAGATAGTAATACATAATGGTAATTATAGGCCTTACTCGAAAGTAAGTAAATTGCTATAAATGGCAGCCTCACTTGGAAGCGTTAGGTAGACAGTTTAAGAAAGTGGAATACCGAATTACAATCCAAGTCTAAACAAGAACTGCGTTCTCCCACCACGGCCATTTATAGTTTAAAATTGATAAACGCCACGGCTCTAAATAAACATAAATGGAAAGCCAATATACCAAAGTACAAAAATAGTTTCCAGAGTCCTTAGAGAGGGCGTCATTACTTACAACACAGTTAGCTGTCGCTAGCGGCTCCATGATCAGACAACGAGTAAGTTCGAGGAAAAAAACGACGCATGAAGTATGATATTGTAGGCATGTCAGAGCAGAGGAGTGAGGGCTTGAATCATACTCGATTCTCGAGAAGAAAATACGCGATACTGCATAGTTATCATAAGATATATTTTTGCAGTCGCACAGGTTTGTTCCTACAGACTTTAAATTTAAATTTAGCTTATTACACTTTTGAAAGAAGATTGCGGAAGAATTATTTGACGTAGATGGGAGGATCATGTAAAAGATTCTTAAAGATTTCAAAACAGACGCGGAAATCAAGTACTGAAAATATTCCCTAAATTCTGAGACGCTAACCACCGATAGGAATATTCTCAAATTTGAAAGATTCACATTCCAAAGACCTTGCTCGAGTTGCCCAACTTGGCAGCCAGCAAAGAGTTCTGACAAGCTCCTCGCCTCACGCTCTGTCTCATCGACAAACTTAACAACAGGGGAATAATTGGATATGTGAAGTTTCGCCTGTAAATCAGAGAGAGCACAAGAGTCATGCGACTCTGAAAACACAATATTGCATTTGTGACTATTCATATTTTTACGAAATGAACCAATTAAAATACATCGAGCATCGAATACAAAATACAAAGAATGTTTACTGTTCACACAAACTGAATTTTCGTGTTCAGCGTATGAACTAGTGGCCTGAAGATCACATGTCTCGTGAGAATGAGAAACTGTGGTCACAATTCCGCCATCGTTATAAGAATTCTTCATTTCTACAAAAGTTTCGAAGCGCAAGCCTAATTTACTGAGCAATTTCTCATGGCCCCTCAGTCTTATGAGTTAAAAAATTAAAAACATGTGCAAAGATAGCAGCCACATAGTTAAAAATTAACTAGGAAAAGATTCACAAAGCACAACACAGAGGATTGATGGTTTCAAAAACTTCAATTTGAGGAAATAAGAAACGCTAGTGATGCAGGTGCGAGCCCAAAAACCTGAATGATTGCTACCAAAAAAACTTATCAGTTGAATGGACGACAGTAACAGGCACAAAATTCAGTCATGTTATCACTTGCTTTAGAAAAGATACACAGAAGTACGGATACTCTGCAGTTTCTTCAAGAGGCGTAGCACAAATCTCTTCAGTAGCACAAATCTCTTGGGTTTTGATGAATTTCTGGTGGGCTGGGGGACGGGGCTGTTGCTTGAAATTGTTAAGTTTTCTCTTTTGCTTCTCAAATAACTACCAAGATCCATGTTCTCCGTGATTACGAGTTCTGCTTTAATGCCACATTGAAGCGCCATAAGGTACAAGCCAAGTCCTAGTTCCGTATCGGAGTCCTCGATATTCTTTTCTCGGGGCACATTTGGAAACAGATTTTGCAAGCGACGATCAACTTTGCTCCAAGATTCACGGAAATCTCTTTCGTGTAAACGTTTATAGCTTTCTGAGTTACATTCTTCGGGTTTGGGATGTTCGTCACATGGTGCAGGGGTGGAAATTTGCGGAGAATTCTCAAATGAAGAAAGATCGATTTCTGGTTCAGAAAAACACAAATTTTCTGCAGCAAAGTGAATACGAGGAGCCATAAAGTCTGTGGTCTCTGGAAGAAAAAAACTTCTTCGCGCGATAGGAAAAAATATCTATACTTTCTCAGTATAATATCTCAGAAGATTCTATGTTATCTCAGGCTCTTGTACAGTTTTTTCTCGATCTCACCTCTCCAGCCTCTGGCGACGTATTGGTACGATTAACTCCGACGCGTCGGTATTTATAAGGCCTGAGTCCTCACTACCAACAAATAGTAGTTGGCAACTGAAAACACGAGTAGACCTAGCGGGCATGACAAAGATAGGCTTGTTTACAAAAGAGATTATTTTCTCAAAAACATAAACTCATTCTTGACCTAAGGATGATAGTTTTTTCATTAAATGAAGATCAAAGGAAGTACAACAACATACAATTTTTTGTGATTTAGCCGTGATGAGTCAGAAACGTTTACTGTCTTTGGGTCGGCAATGGTTTTGGGGTCGTGAGTGACCGGAAAATTCCACATCAGAAAAGCACTATCGCAGATACGCAGAGTGGTGCCGGAAGAACTTTGAGCAAACAAAACATTCGTAAGCATCGTGCTTATCTAAATGCAATTGAATTTACTCTCACACTGCCCCTGCAGAATGTCGGCTGTGAGGTGAGGCTGCAAAGATGACTAAAAGCTGCAGAGCTTCGGTATCGTAGATACTCATGGACGACATGTGAAAAGAGAGGCCTAAAATTTTC
Source organism: Platorchestia sp. MABIK (assembly GCA_014220935.1). Classification (NCBI taxonomy): domain Eukaryota; kingdom Metazoa; phylum Arthropoda; class Malacostraca; order Amphipoda; family Talitridae; genus Platorchestia; species Platorchestia sp. MABIK. The sequence continues at coordinate 334,456 of JACJUY010000039.1, forward strand.
TCGCGAATTCTTTCTCACTCAGTTTTTCATGGCACTATTCGGTGACAGAATCCAACACAAACTGGTGAAATTTTGGTGCACATTTTTAAGTCAGTACTGGAGTCACTTCTTTTTCACCATTGCCATTATTAAATTCCTCCATCAACTCCCTTGGTATCTATTTATTTCTATTCAAGTTTCATGGTCAAAACTAATAAATTTCAATTGATAAGCCAGTAGCATGGATGCATCCCTCGTATTTACCATTTAAAAAGATTTTGTCATTGTCCCACAATGAAAAGGGTGTTTGATTATTATAAAATACATAAGACAAGTGCTACCTACCATTTACCACCGTGAGTCTCCTTCGTTCAAGTCTTTAGCAGTAATTGCCTGGTGTGAACTAATGCTAGACTGACCCCGTGCCAGCATTTGATTTCTCGAAAATTGTCTGACACACTCACTATACATGGGATAGCCGTCAAGGAAGAATGACTTATTTTAGCGAGAATTCCGATCAATTGTTTTTTCAGTTTCACATGAATTTTAGTTTGCAATTTCTAATGCTAAAAACCAAAATGAAACCTCAGTTGGAATTGTGGCCATGTCTTTCATTTCGACGCCACTTTCCAGCCCGTCGTTTTTCAGTTGACATTTGTCAAGTTTCACGCTCTCACTTGATCTATGTTTGAGATGAGAAAGTACTGTAATTTAATTTTAGCTTTGATAGGTCTTCGACGTTCTTGCTATTTGCTTTCGAACGGGAAGATACATGAAGTCTAAATAATATAACAATTTCTAATAAACTTCTAACATCTCTTTAGGAAAATGTCACACGCTAGTCAGTGCATCAGCATTGAGTGGAACGTTATCAAAAACCGGAATCAAAAATTAAGAAAGATGAACGTCAAAATTCTAAGTACCAATCTTCTGGTAGTGATTTTATCGGTATGAATGAGTAGCTGATTACACTCCAGTGAAACTGATGCTTCGTTTCTCATTTGAGAACATATGGAATTGTTAAATGAAGTTATTCTTTTACATGTTGATTCTTACCATGTAACATGTTAATTCTTAACATGTTACATGTTAATTCTTTTAAAAAGTAGCACTGAATAATTTTCGTATCACAGTTTAATTTATTCGACTAATTGTATGCATAGGCATGTCAAAAGTGAACTAGAGAACAGGATTTTAGATTTTAAGAGATCCCGGGCCAAAGTTTGTACTACGATACACTTTTCTCGTGCCGCCATGTCCCGCGAGCGGCCATTTGGGCCTCCATGATTTTCTTCGGCTGATGCGTGAAAAAACTTGGGTTTTTTCATCAGCTGACGCTCCCTAACGTTCATATTAACTAACCTCCATTGATGCCAATACAAAATGAATGAAATTAGTCAAATGTATTTGACCGATTTTATAGCAATAAATATTTCAGGGATATAGACCGTGTATTTATACTTTTGCACCGAATGCGTAGAGTTAAAATACAATGAAAATGTGTGGAATGACGGTTATGAATATTTATTTCTCCCAGGCAAGGCAGATAATTGTAGCCTAATTACTTTCAGGTAATTTCAAGTTGTTCTGAATGTTTTTAAACCTATGTTAGAAATCGTATTGGCAAATATTAAATACATTACAATATATACAACGCCACGATAAATTTTGCATAGATTAAAACTGTCTCTAGAAACAGAAGTGTGACCCAACGCAGCACAAAGGCTATTGAATTTTTAATCGGCCAAACTGGCTCAAAGATAAGCAAATTTCCAGCCTAAATCTTGAACGATGAGAAATCGATCATTCTTACCGAGGCGCTCAATTTTTCTGGAAGGTTATTAATTTCTTCAGTGTCAAACAAATGATTTTTTTAGATAACAATTATTGTAACTATTCCAAGATAAATTGCATGAATGTTATTTTCATCGTGCTACGTCTCATTTAAAAACACAAAATTTAAATTTGCGGGGCAAGCGCAGCACACAAAACAAAAATACTCGAGAAGTCAGGGAGGATGCAGAGCAGAAAAATTGCGTCACAACAAAGCGTAACTTTGCAAATAGCAGCGAGATAACCTCGTGTGATACAGAGAAGCAACAAACGTTTATTCCAGCGAATGCGTACGTCTTTGTGCGGGCCGTAGGAGCTGATGTTGTCTGGCGCCGGGGCGATTAGTGGCCGCTGGGCACCGGCGACCGCTTTGTTATGAATCTAAGTCGTCTTGTTCGCCGGCAGCACGAGATTGAATGTTTCATACATTACTGAGTACGTATACCTTTGAATCACACATTACTGAGTACGTATACCTTTGAATCACACATTACTGAGTACGTATACCATTGAATCATACATCATTCCTGAGTACGTATGCCTTTGAATCACACATTACTGAGTACGTATACCATTGAATCCTACATTACAGAGTACGTATACCTTTGAATCCTACATTACAGAGTACGTATACCTTTTAATCATACTTCATTGAATCATTACTCATTTTGGTGTACAAAATTTTTGATTAAGATTCCTGATTCAAAGTAAGATCTGCTGCTGTTTCAACAATGAAATGAGCCTCTGGTCCTATCGTCTTCGCATTTCTTTGACTTGAACTCTCCAGATAGGATATTCCAGGTAGCAAAACATCTTTGACGTCATGAGACGAATAAAAAAAAAACTGCCAACCATTCCCTCGGTGATATTTCTTCCTCAAGTGACCCGCGGTGCAGCTGTGCTGCCCACGTGGAAAGTCTCTAACGTAGAGAGATGCTTGATTTTGTTAGGAATCCCGGAAATTCACTTGAGATGTGATTATTTGAATCCTGGAAATTCACTTGAGATGTGATTATTTGAATCCTGGAAATTCACTTGAGATGTGATTATTTTAATCTTGGAAATTCACATGATATGTGATTATTTGAATCCTGGAAATTCACATGATATGTGATTATTTGAATCCTGGAAATTCACATGATATGTGATTATTTGAATTCTGGAAATTCACTTGAGATGTGATTACTTGAATCCTGGAAATTCACTTGAGATGTGATTATTTGAATCCTGGAAATTCACATGATATGTGATTATTTGAATCCTGGAAATTCACTTGAGATGTGATTATTTCGCCTTTACATGAATTTCGCCAATTGTGGTCCAGAATAAACGGTGAGGGAATTGCACAAGCAAGCTACAAGCGGACGCCTAACTCTGGCTTTAAACAACAGGCTTGGCTATCTCATACTTGGATATCTCATACATACTTTAAACAACAGGCTTGGATATCTCATACTTGGATATCTCATACATACTTTAAACAACAGGCTTGGATAGCTCATACTTCAACTTGTTGAGGCAGGAATCGTACTTGAGCATCCTTCACCAGTTGAATGTTCTGCTAAGCAACCACGTCCACGTTGGCTTCTCACTACCAGCGAGTCACGGAAGAGGGTTTAATGAACGTAATTAATTATTTTGAACATTACAGTACACCTTATCCCGTAGCTAATATTTTTTGTACATCCTATATTCCAGTAAAAAATTGAAATACTCATTAGCTAATCGAGCTACACTACAAAGCAACAGAACTTGACATTCAGTAAACGAACTTTTTTTCCAATTTTTGAAAACACCCTTTTGGTGTTTCCAACGTATGATAAAATGACACTGAAAAAGTTGAATGAAGTGATTCCAGGGTTTCAATGGGAATTAGGTATAAATGAGAAATTGTCGTCTTAGTTCGTTTTAAATCTAGACTGTGAAAACTTGAAGGCAGGAATGTACTTGCGAAGTGTGAAATTCATCATCTTAAAAAGAAATGCGTCTTGATTAACTAGTTGTTTAAGTACGTAAACGTAAAAACTGCGTTTAAAAATGCTGCCATTTTATCGAAAACGTTTGCTGCTGAAACACCCAGCTGGAAAATGAGAGACAAAAACAGGTCTAAGCGGCGGTGGTCAGAGCGCATTGAGTGAGTCAACTTTAGGCCTACGAAGAACCTAATTTTACACACACGAAAAATGAGCTCAACTTGTGTAGCTGCGGTCAAGTTAGGAGTACGGCCGTACTACTCACATCGACCTCCTCAAGGCTAGAATTCTCAAGGCTATAAAACGTGAACGTTCGCTTTTTAAAGACAACGTAGCTCAAACTCGCATTAACAGGTATTCGTTTTTTTTAAAGCACTGTATAATACACAAAGTCGTCTACTTGTCTCTGCACCCAAAGAGCGTGCGAGGCAAGGTTATGCCACCTGATTTGGAACCGTCCAAGCATAAATTTGACCAGCACAGTAAAAAAGTAGGCCTAGGATAATTCCTAGCCTCATTTTGATTCCAAGATGCTGGGTGCTGGTGATCAGGACATTATCACAGTATGCTCATGCCCGCACCTCTATGGAGGGCTCAGAAAATGTTAAATAGGAAAATTGCTTCAAGGAAACATTCATTTGGTGACCTTCACACTGAATCTTTCTTAGCAAGTATTTTTCTTAGCAGAAAAGATATTCCTAATAACCTTCACAGTCAAATTATATTTTCGCCAGACCAAAGCGTGCTGAGTGGCTCTCACAGACGAAATACTACAGCGAGTTCCCCCAGTGATCTTCTATCGATAAAATATCAGAATATAAGCATCAGGTGTACGTTCATGAGAACTAAATATATGGTTTTGTTTAGGATAATATGTTCCGTACTCCACGGTATTGACGTGAGTGGTTGAACAAGTATGAGTCTATTGAATAAAGTTAATATTTACAAAGCTGTGAAATGTTCATTAGTATTCTTCACACAACAAATGTGTGAAGAAATGAATGTAGTGCTGACGTATTTCATGCTATATAAATTCGGATAACATTCGCACTAATCAGTATTAAACTAAACACTTCTTAGATAAATTGTCTTTAAATACTTTTCAAATTTTTAGGCAGTAGTTCCAACAGACATATTTCATTTGAAGTACTAGTAACGTAGAACGAATTACGTATCTTCTTGGATCCTCGAATTTTTTGCACTTCATTTGTTGGATTTTGCTGCAAAACGAACTTGTTCTTCACATCATGATGCGTATTAAAAGTTGAAATTCTGAGGCTTGGGAAGGGATTTTTTCTAAGTAATATTTCTGTGGATCAATACAAAATAAATTCAAATATCAGGTGTCAATTTTCAACTCAAAATTTCAAGTCTCTTCCAGAAGAGCTTAATGTTCTCAGAGAGCTCGTAACTTTCTAGAACTTGCTCGTACAAACGGGATTTTGGAAGCTCACTTGTCGCTGAGGTCGTTGATGAAATTGAACCGATGGAGACTCTGAAGCTCGACCTGAAGTTTCATATTTGCCACAATGTTTTCTTTTGTGAAGATTCTCAAGTTTACCTCGTTTTTGAAATAAAATATAACGATGAAGAGAGTTCAGCGTCTGACCTTCTCGCAGCGTTGCCCGATGCGGAGTGCTTTTCTCTGCCATATTAGCATGAGAAGGAGAAAATTCGAAATAAACAGCCAGTAAATGCCAATTTGGCAACCTCCGGACAAAAAATTCTTTGGAGCGTGAGGGCCCCAAGGCCTACGGGACGAGGCTACCGCTTCATGCACCCACTGGGAATGACCGTCCAGAGTCGGCCACTCAAAGTTGTAGTGAGCAGCCTCCGATGGCTTGAAACTGTTTACAACTGTTTGTGATGGAAGACGAGCAGATTTGTGCACGCGTTTTTGTTGTCTAAAATTAATGTTGCAGCAACCTAGTCTAGCTTTTTCACCACTTGTATGCATGTTTTTCGCCGCCTGAGCAATTTAATCAATTGGGAGGCGAAAAATACGCATGCTCCAGCGAGAAAGTTAGAGTGGGAGGAAGGACTTCTCAAAAGATTGAGTTGTGAATAAAGTTGGCATTCACTGCTACATAGTTACATTCGCAGTTGTGGTTTGAACAGCGCCTGGATGAAAAATTGTTCCCCGTGATATGTGTGTAAATTCTATTCATCAAGTGACTCACACATTGAAAATTGATGTTCGAATTAAAAATGATCATTTTGTTCCATTTTTTCGTACAATAAAAACTGTAAAGGATTACATTAAAAAATACAACCTTGAATACCTAAGCATAAACGTCTTTCAATGACAGAACTACGTACTTTAAGAAATAAAAACGTGCGTCAAATGGACATGAATTGCGCACTTAAATTTGCTCGCTATCAACAAAGAAATTTAACAGCCCTACACGGAAGCACTCGTGACGTTCCTGCAGTCGACAATTTCTGCCTTCAATAGTCGCTACACAGCCGCCGATTGAACTCAAAGATTCGCTGAAATTATATGGAAAACCGCTGCATTGGAGTCTATTGTAACGCTAAGCAGAAAATTCGCCAGTACAACAAAGCGGCCGGTGGATTAAGCAAGACGTCAGTTTTATTTGATATGCTCATTGGAAGCGTTTTTTGATTGCATTCTTATTTCGACATTTATTGAGCGCTTCTTCAGCGAAAAGTGTGGGAAGTCCCTCCATAAAAAGCGTTTTTGTAAGATCTGCAGCCTTTACCCAAGAAAATATTTTCCAATGTTTCTAACTCTTATCAGTAGATGAATTTGTACAATGTTCACCATTATCAGGGGTACTCGAAAAAGGAAACCTCGATATTGAGATCACTACCATGTCTAGAGGGTTGTTCTAGTCATTGGTACCATCCGCTGTGGACAATCTCATTTCAAATACTTTCAGATGACATAGCTTTTTTCTCACTCCCGAAGAAACAGAAAAATTGATTTTTTCTTATGCTTGTCTAAACGTTGAAAAATTTGCAACAATCCATAAGAGGTTCAAGACGCAGTTTCGAATGTCTACAATTTCTAAGCCCACGTTAAAAATCTTCGATCTTTAATGAGAAGTGCAACGCTGATGCAAATTTAAGTTCTCTTCATGTCAATAGCTTTCATTGCATTTGATTTTATTTAAAACGAACATTTGTCTTAACTAGTACATTCAGGTTTGTCTAAGTTTTTCTTGATTTAAAATTCGAGAACTATAGTTTATTTCAAGATCCCATTGTTTTCACTGAGGACTTTGCCGTAGGAAATTCTTCCTCGTGTGAGATAATTTTGGCTGGGTGTTAACAAAGGCGTTGCGGCCAGGCAGACGGTTAGGAATAGGCTCCGATAGGCCTATGGCGGTTGTCCACGTCATGATGGCCGTCATGACGTTTCCAGGGGGCTTCGTGGATTACGATCTTATGTTCACTGGAGAGTTATGGACTGGATGATGTCGCTCTGCACTCTGTTTTTGAGAGCGAATTTTCGATATTTGTTCAACTCTAGACATATGTACTTATTCAACTGTAGCTAAGACTTTCATGAGTTAAAGGAACACATTGTAGAACAATTCAATAGTTGGTTTTTCAAAATTTGTACGGCAACTTATTAGAATATCTCCAGAAGCATCACAAAGTAATTTAATTCTCTGTTTTCGATGTTTTTACTTCGTGACAGAAAATTCATCGTAGTGTTATAAACCAGAACATTTGAAACAGCGTATCTGCTTTGAGCAGAAACGCTGTGGAAACTGAGTAGTAATGTTCTGTTTCTCCAGAACGAAGCCTGAGAATGTATTCAAGAATTTAACTACGATTTAAAAGCATGATGCTCCACGTAGACTTTCATTTAAAATTGGCAAACCACGTGCGTCACTCGCCAAAATTTGTACCGTTTGAATTTTTCAGCATTCAGAGGAAAACAACATTTAATGAGAATGAAAAATTGCTCCGATTACTTGGTAATCGCCTTTGTTCGATGCTGAACGAATCAAATTACCTTATTCACGGCTGAGAAATGCTATGCGTGCTGCAACAAGTGAACATTTCATGAAAAACTTGGACTGAAATCATTACTGATTGATCCTCGTACAATTACTTTCAGTCAAAATTTAAAAAATTTGGCCGCATTTCGTGTACCAACTACACTCCGCAATTGAGCGATTGGAGAAGCCCTCTTCTTCGACACTTTCCACTCATGTTATTTTCCTGCTCTAAAAGCCTAACCTTGTGTTCACTGCGCACTATAAACACATGAAAATCTTAGAGTTGGTTGGTCATTTATTTTGTGTCCAGCTGTGTATGGATATCGAAATCACTCATGATTATTTCATGATTATCTAAATTGAAACCTTTTTAAGTCTCTGCCCACAGTTAAAGCATCTCAAATTTGTTTTCTCATGGTATTGGAGAGTAGGTTTTAATGCGATGGTCCTTTGTCGCAAACGTGCCATGCCAGGGGTTGAGAATTTAGCGCACCTCTCAAGCACTTGAAATTTTCGAACGAAAACTGCCATTTTATGGGTCATAGCAATCGTTAACCATTTTATGGGTCATAGCAATCGTTAACCATTTTATGGGTCATAGCAATCGTTAAAAAAATAATTGAAACATGTAGAAATTCGGGAATCTACATTCGTTAGTTCAATTTACGTGTCAATTTAAATTTGGACTTTATTATTTTTCTATGCTATATTGTGCAGCATGTATTAGAAGCCCGTTCGTTATTAATAATTTTTCTGTGAACGTTTTTTGCCAGTCTCTACATTATTTACGTCAAACATGGACCCCAAATTCTTTCAACATCGTTAAAAAAAAACAATCAAAAGGAGAAAGAATACTAGTTTTGACTGAACATTCAATTCCATTGGAAACATTTTTTATTATATTTTTACACAGTTACAGTGACACAAAAAGGATGGTGTTTCAGTACACTTAAAGGTTGTTTCTTGAATTAACATATCCTTGACATAAAGCTGTACACCAAAACACTAGCATCACGTAGAAAATTTCCGCTTGCCACAAAGCAAAATAATTCATTACTTCAGCAACGGTCACGAAGAAAGAAAGGAAAATAGTTAGTATTGGAAATATTACTAAAGTATAGAAAATATTACTGAAGTACTGGAAATGTTACTGAAGTTTTGGAAACATTACTGAAGTATTGGAAATATTACTGAAGTTTTGGAAATATTACTGAAGTATAGGAAATATTGCTGAAGTATTAGAAATACTACTGAAGTATTGGAAATATTACTGAAGTATAGGAAATATTGCTGAAGTACAGAGCGATTTAATTACTTGGGCGGCGAAAAACATGCATACAGGCAGCTAAAAAGTTTGACTGGGTAGTAGCACCGACATCTCTGTGAGGCAACCTAGCTCAGTGGAGATGAGGAGTGCTCAAGGATTTTTTTAAAATAAAATGTTGCTTTCCAAATTAACAATTTAAACACATCTTGCACTCAAAAGTTTTTACCTAAAAAAAGTCTGTGTCCCAGTACAATTAAATCATAAGAACTGCAAAACATCCGTAAACATCCTAACTACAATCCTCCTCTTCACAATGAGCAAAGCAAGCAGAATTTGTGCTAGTAAAAATGATGTATTCGTAATGTATCACACCAATATGTGTGAATAAATTTCATTCTTCAATGTTAGCCCTACCATCGTAATAAAAAGATAAATAAAATACATATTTCAGGAACAAAATTCAATATCGATTGATACCTTTTCATAAATTTAATCCTCATTGACATGCATGAACATTTTTCAGAAATTGATTTGAATTTCGCTTAAAATGAAAGGCAGAATTTTCAATAACTCGTGGAACTAATTCTGTCTTATAATAATCCATGGTCGCATTAAAGGACCACAATGAAAAACTTACAATTTTAAGGAAATTATTTAGACTCTGAAAAAAAGCGATAGTCATACATGATTTCACTCCAAAAAATTTTTTTTTTTAAATTCACAAAAAAATTCGACGCTGTTACCAGCCAAATCAGAGCTCCTAAAAATTTTTGTCCCTGAAAAATCTAATCAATCCAATTACAATGAGAAAAAAGATGGGGAATTCGAACACCCTTTATACAGGCCGAAAAAAATCTTCAAATTACGACACAGAGAAGAAAGGAAATAATGAAACCCGGTTTTTCTAATAAAATTAATTCATAAAATCTAGCACAATTGTGAGTTTCAAAAAGTATTGACACGAAGGTCCCAGTTGGTAAACATCACATTATACGAGTCCTAACAGCCACGCTAACGGCTGGGAAAAAAGTACGGGAAAAGCTTAAAAATGTACTCCCATGGCTGGTTCACTTTGAACTCCAAAAGGCTCCTGAAAACGGCAAAAAAAGCTGTGAGAGACTGATAAGAACACTTTAACGCCTTGAAGAGGACAGACTCCATTTAGATAGACACTGAGTTGGAGGACAACATCCGTACACAAGCATCGACACCTGAACTGCAAAGAGAATGTCCATTTACACTGACCATTAACAGTTTGTATTTAGTTAAACTGTCTCATGAGCTTGTAGGACAGTCTCTATCGGCACGGCTAATGGGAAAGGTACCTCAAAAAACCGGCAAATGGGTTTTTGGAAGTCAGTAAACATTGCACTGTATCAACGTTTGAGCAATATGTGTAAAAATATATGAGTTACAATCTTCTGAAGTTCAAGGCCATGGCATAATTTGGCGAAACTTTAACATGAAAATAAACAAAGAACTATGCCATGTTCGCTCGTTTAGGTCTGTGAAATATTCGTTCGTTAAATCCTTTCCTATACTCCACAACTTAAAAACAGTGTGGTTTGACTTAAACCCGGTGTGCTAAATTGCATTGTACGGTTTTTTAAGGCAATTCGAAGAAGATATTACTGATTCACCATCAGTCATCAGACGCAATAAAATGCCTAGGGAAAAACACAGCGAGCAGTTCAGAAACAAAGTTGTGAATTCTCACATCAAAGGTAAAGATTTTGACAGGGTCTTGTTGACCGTTACGACCATATTTAACACATGGGAGGGGCCATATTTTCAACAGAGAAAAACGGGGGAAAAATAAGATTTTTTTCTCAATGGAGAAAGAATAAATTGGGGATATCTAATTTTAACAGTCCTTGTGTCTCAATTAAGGACATTCTGAATGCGATGACTGACTTCAGCATCACAGCGTCTTGCTGGAGAGTTGACAAAGTTCTGAAGAGAAGAGGTCAGAAGGCATGTAATCCACGAAAAACGCTACATCTGAACCCAAATTCCATTCAGAGCGAGAATAACACATACCAAATATCACGTGAAAAGAGAGACTGTCCTCAGAAAACATGGTTATGGCTGGAAAAGAACTCTTTGGCCATCACAACATCTCCCACGAGTGCAGAAAAAATGGTGGAGCACTCCATTCAAGAGCCACCATCCCAAGAGTACAGTATAGCGGCAGAAGCTTGATGCTTTATGGATGATTTGCTGCGTTTGGGCCTGGAAGACTTGTTGACAGCGATCGAATTATGAGAAGGAGGAATAAGTTGAAATTTTAAAAATAACATGAAGGATTCTATACTAGTTTTTTTTAATAAAGTTTTTAAATGTAGGTTGCTGTTTGAGTTGCGTACAAAACAAAGGCTAGAAAAATAGTTCTACATCAGCTGAGCATTGGTTGAAGAACAAAAAAATTAACGTATTTGAGTGGCCATCACAGAGTCCAGACCTCTATCCACAGGAGAATGTATGAGAAACATTAAAGCTAACTGTCATGAAGACGGTACCTTCAAATTCAAAGCAGCTGGAAAGGTTTTACTACGAAGAAATGGAGAATTGGGCAGTTGACGAATGAACTACATAGACTGGCACACCATTTTAACATGCAATGTAATTGCGTCAAGTCTTTCTTTTAAAAAGAAATTATTTGTTGATTAAATATTTAACAGCTCATAACAATACCTTAACCACAGTATTTTTTTTTTGGTGAGTGTGAAAGCTTAGAGAAATTGTACTGTCCCGTAGAACCTTCAGAGGTGCATTATTCATAAAAGTCTACAATTCTCGAAACAACATTAAAACAATACAAAATTAATCAATCTCCTAAGCCTCACGTGCCTTAATTTTGTATTGCCGTTTCATAAATTGCGGATCACTTTACGTTCATACCTGAGCCCGAACAGTCTCCATTCACAGTGACACATGAACACTAGGGTTCGGTTGCAGTTATTGTTATTGATGTTGATAACCGATGTTATTGACTGCTCTCACATCTGAAACTATATTTGGTGCCTACATATCAACTAGTCCTTGGTAACCAGCGTAGGGCGATTTTTGAGAGCATAATTTACCACGCGACATATCTCAGAAATTTGCTATGAAATGATAGCTCTTAAAAACGATTTTTGAGAATGAAAGCCGAGATTAGGATGCTAAGAAAAATATTTGACAACATGAATAGAACAAAGAAATGCAAATTTACGCTGATGATTAATTATCGCTATTCACTACTCACTAATATTAGTTATTCGAAATTGAAAACTTGATTGTTAACTGCAAGGTGAAAGTAGTCATATAAATTTTCAAAATCATTTTGGATTTATGAATAAAAATTCATTTTAGTGTATAAATAAGTGGTTGCTGGAGCATTTGAGAGACTGAGGTTGTGAAACATGAAACAATGTTGAGCGAGTTTCAATAACTTTTGAATTTGAAAAATCGACAACTGAAGTATAGGCTACAGTACAGCGCAAGTTTAATATTTCTGGTTTATATGTCATTCCCAGAATATTCATATATATATTGACGCATGAGGTTTGTGAAAACAATGAAACGAAATGATGATTTAATATAACATATTGATAGTTGAAACATTAATAAGCTGCGTTTAAAGGAAAAGTAAATGACAAATGCTTTTCTATTTTCTTCAAGTCTTGAACAGGTACATTATATAAACCTAGTTCTACACATACAAGTAAATACTTCCCAAAAACGTACAAGCAAACGTTTCGATTGTCAAGTTGTGTAGAACAATGAGAAAAAGGTTTTGTCACAACTGTGTGACTATGTACTGCAGCAAACAGTTATTTTTGCTGAAACTCAAAATGAGGGG
>JACJUY010000039.1:347374-366318 GCA_014220935.1 Platorchestia sp. MABIK
AGAATAAGTTGTACAACTTCTGCATCGCTCTGAGGGAAGTCTAAAGGGTTTCTTTGGGATATGGGTAGCATGAAGGCTCTTCTCATATTCTTTAATAAAGTATATCGATTTGTAATTTTTGGAATTTTCGCACATTGTTATCTAGTTTTTCTTTCGACAAGTAAAAACATGCAAAACTAATTAGCCAGGAATCGAATCGTATTTCGATTTGGTTCAAAGGAAAGAAAAAAATTTACATCAGTGTCAACGCATTCATCTTCTTTTTCTGTCATAAGGAGAAACATTGCTCGCTCTTTGGAAGATTGAGTGCTAAAAAATACAAGGGATTTACAGCGATAAATTCTGAAGTAAAATACTAGATGTATATTTACGCCTTGAAATATTACATCAATTGCTTACACACTAAGTTACTCTTATCTATTGTAATTACTAAATATCCTTCCAGCACATTGATAAATGAGTGTTCTTTAATAATTCGTTTTTTGCATTAAATTGTTCAAAGATTGAAATTTTATTACATAGTTTAAAACGTTCATTTAGTAGCGCATTGATGCCTGGAATGACACAAATAAAAATGATATTGAGTTTTCACCTAAATAAAGTTTTTAGGGCTATCTATAATTTGAAATACTGCACAACGCACATACTAATAATTCCTCCAAGAACCTAAAAAACTTGAAACTATGTGACCATTCCCAGTTTGCATTTGGAAGCTTCATGTTTGAGACTGGCGAATATTCTGACCTTCGACAAATTTACTTTCGAAGTACCTACCCCAATTTCTTGACGAGGCATGGAAAGTGACTCATAGTCCAGTGTTACGAACTTTCAAATTTATTACTGGACTATGAATACGATGCCCTAATTTATTAGACATTCAAACGTAAGTTCAAATCTCACGTGCTCTCAAATTACGAGACAAGTGATAGGCGAGGAAGGATTAAATGAATGACGAAATCGAATTAAAAATCAAGCAAAACACCGTTTTCCGAACTATGATCCTCACTATGACACCATGAATAATACGCGGGATAAAACTAAATGAGTAAAAAACAAGTACAAATAAAGACTATAACTAAAAATAACTACAAGTGAAGACTGTAACTAAAAAGAACTACAAATGAAGACTGTAACTAAAAAACAATTACAAATGAAGACTGTCGGGGCTGCCTCAGTCACGCAACGTGTGAGCCAAGGGAGATGTCAGTGAATGTTTAGCAGTTATTTCTGCCAGTCATCCACTGGTAAGGATCTGCAACTGGTAACCAACGAAATTCTCTGAATGAATTTAATTTCATATATGTATACATATTTACATATATCCAAATGAAGTGATTAACTATAATGTCATGCTATAAAATAGGCTTCCAGAAAAAATAACGAAGAAATTCTCTTGAAAAAAGACTTTACGTTGAAATTCAAATTGACGACAATGTCTGCTGGAAAAGTTACAAATCCGTTGCACAATGGATTTGTCCCAAGCCCTCAAAGTTTGCTTTCTGACGCTTTCAAGTAATGTGCTTGAATTTGCTTGCTTAAAAAACATATATTGTGTATAAAATGTTCAAGCTCGCAGCAAACCATAGGGGAATATAAAGGCACAAAGTTACGTGAAACGAGTCAACTACGGTCAAACATATATCATTACACACGTCAAAATTGGGGCAGATAAAGTTATCATTATTCTACATCTGTATTAAAAACATTTATGAATTTAAAGATATAGAGTAGAATGAGCGTACATTACGAAGAATAGCAAATCATTAAACACGAAATCAGTCGTCTGACTGGCCGCCTAAGTGATTCTGGTTCAAACGCTCGAACAAAGGTTACTGCTAGAAACATCAATTTAGGGAGCTAAATGCCTAAATATATTCTACACAGATAATGTTATTGTCGAGTTTATCACAATGACGCATTTTAAAGCGAGTATTGAAGATATCGAACAACTTGATTATTTCAAAAGTCATCTCGTGGAGGAGTAGGGCTCTGAACTGCTCTCCACAGTTCCAAGAACGACTGGAGGCCAGCCAGCACACTCCAGACCCGTGGACTCGGTTTCTTTCCATTCTTCCTTCACTGAAGGAAATGTCGCTGTTCCAGTGATGCAGCCTTTGTGTACGGATGACCGATTTCTCCCTTCCAATTTCAATAAAAATATTTCTTTGAAGTTTGCTCATTCGGGAGACGTTTCACCATCTTCTGCAGCGAATTGACCTAAAATTATCCACGTCCGTACTTGAACTTTCACGTGACCAACTCAGATGAACGTTTTCTTCTTGACAAGTTGTAGAGCATGCCGGGTGGCTGGTCCTCGACCTCTGAGAATGTAATTAATACAGCGATAACACCGTCCTTCTCGGTCTCTAGACATTGCCATCGCAATTAACTCAATCATATTCTCAGTTGTGCACTCCTCGTATATCTGCTTTGAATGTTCAAACTATAAACGCTGTGAATTCGCAAAGTTTCTTTGGTTCGAACATAATACAGTTTAGGCCCATGATACAGAACAGCCAGTGAGACATTTCAATACATCGACTCTCTTTGCTTAATGTTAGTTCAGGTCTTGGAACTACTGCAACAAGCTCCGACGATAGAAGTGAACAACTGACTGGAAAATATTTCAAAGAATTTTAACTACAGACATTTTTCCTGAAAGGGAAAATGGTGTACAACAATCAACGTGGTCATTTTAATATAGTAACAAAGGCGAGAAAGTACGACTAAACTTAAATTTCGATCGTCTGGTCAGAATATTACACTGACTATAAGGGCGAATACACAGTAGGCAGCGATAGAAAGATACGTAATGATGAGAGAGCACTTACCACATTAAATCATACAGTGCATACATTTACACAGCAAAGCACAATACTGACATCCACATTAGTACTTCTTTCATCAAAAAATGTTCCCTCTCCATGTTTGCATTTATTTCGCATGCTACGTTCGTTGCACAAAATTCGTCATTATACATAGTTGTCTAACAAAAGCGTATAGTACACTTGTGGTCTCCAAAAAATACCTCAAAATTTTGGACATATTTTTTCATGCATTCTTCAAAAATCTAATAATTCATCGATTTTGTTGTCAAATGCTCCTCTTGAACTCGCTTAACTAATTCAAAGGACTAATTCAAAAGACAAAGGACAAATTCAAAGGACTAAAGGACTAATTCAAAAGACTCCACTTGAATTTGAATTATATTTTGCATAATCCCAACTTAATACATGTCATCTTGGGCGCTGTGACTCGATTGCTCTGAGAAACATCTGCTTCTGTTCAACATCCGTGCACTGAGTAGTTTTGGACTGCCTTAGCTGTTGTTAACTTCTTTCGGAGACGCGAAAATTGCGGATCTTACATAGATTATAATCTAAGTAAGTAGCTATTTTTAAGATTAACAATTATTAACCTTAAAAGATAGCTTCGATGCTCACAAGTTCCTATCTTCTCCGAACACAATTTTTGTCGATAGGCTGCTAATTTACTAATCTGATCAAGATTTTGCCTTTTTTATTTCGGTTTCAGTGATAAGCTTCAAATTCAATCATGCGTCCTCCCATCCCATGAAATACTCACATGTAGCGGTGGAGTCTCGTGCGCTATACTGCAGCTGTTCATGACTCGCTTCATTGTCGTATAACATGGCCAAAATTTTACAAAATTGGCTACGGATTTGAACAATGGGACAATGATTCGGTAATAATACGCTTAAAGACCTGAGCATAAGCAAAAATCCGGGTCTATGCAAGGATCCTCTAAATTTAAAGCGGGTATTACATTACTTTTAAAAATACCGCGATTTAATGTCATAACTTCAAAGTGATGTTCATAGCCTGCAGGAAAAAATTAAAATTAGAATTAAAGTTGTGCGTGCGCATTGAGTTAATTTATCTCCGTATCGCGTGCATCTCTAATAAACGAATCGCCAATTTCCCTCTAACCGCCATGTCTCTGTGAGCATCGAAGCTAAAAGTTATCCATCATCTGAGTTACTCAAGATCGATTCTTCACTTGAGGGAAACGATATCTTTAACTATCAACTTATTCCTCGTACTTCAGATGTTACTCTCAACATTGACTTGTGGAAACGGAAGTTCTAAAAACATTTTGATGTACAAAAGCTTTTTCCAAGCATCACATTTCAGAAATGAGATTCTCAGCGAGTTAAATAAACTTGACTGAAACTCTCGTGAAATTATAAATTAAACTCAAACGTATTTTAGTCAATCATTCCGTGGATTAATTTTAGGGTTGAAATTACTCAGAAACTCACTACAGGACGAATCACTAGCAATTTGTTTCTCAGTAACATTCGTCAGAGGCAAACTACAGATTTTAAATACAATCAGAACTTTCTGTGAATCTTGCGCGAGGAGAAACATGTACCTAGGCTCCATGGGCTTCTAAACAAATAAGGGAGAGCAAAGCAAGTGGGCATATTAAAACCGTGCGGTGTTGTTCGCTTCAGTGAGTGCAGCTAATGTGATTTGGGGGTGGCACCTGTATCGTCCGTACACAGTCATTAGTTGTCAACCTCACACAAAGTTACTAACACCCAAAATATACTTGGAATCTGAGTACCTCACCACACACCTGTATATCAAGTAATTAGCAGGCCCCACACAACTGCAGAACAAGTAATTAGCAGGCCCCACACCTGCAGAAAAAGTAATTAGCAGGCCCCACACCTGCAGAAAAAGTAATTAGCAGGCCCCACACCTGCAGAAAAAGTAATTAGCAGGCCCCACACACCCGCAGAAAAAGAAATCACCGGGTATTCACACAGATAAAGAAATTAATTAGCGATGAAAACAAACTTTTAAACACAGTAAAATGCAAGCCTCACGCCTGCAGATATAGAAATTAAAAATCTGCAGGCACAAGAATAAGCAATCACATACTTTTACAGACAGAATAATTGACGAGTACCTCCTCCTGCAGACACAGAAATCAACGGGCATCTGCACCTGCGGATACAGTAATTAGCGAGTACACACAGCACCTACATACACATCGGTTAGTAGAAACTTACACCTTCATACACGTGATGCGCGTCATTCCACTCCTGGAGACAGAGTAAGCAAGGGAGACCATGCACTTGCAAACAATGTAATGAACATGGACCTCATCTGCAAACAAAGTAATGAACATGGACCTCATCTGCAAACAAAGTAATGAACATGGACCTCATTTGCAAACAAAGTAATGAACATGGACCTCATTTGCAAACAAAGTAATGAACATGGACCTCATTTGCAAACAAAGTAAAGAACATGGATCTCATGTGCAAACAATGTAATGAACATGGACCTCATCTGCAAACAAAGTAATGAACATAGACCTCATTTGCAAACAAAGTAATGAACATGGATCTCATCTGAAAACAAAGTAATGAACATGGACCTCATCTGCAAACAAAGTAATGAACATGGACCTCATCTGCAAACAAAGTATGAACATGGACCTCATCTGCAAACAAAGAATGAACATGGACCTCATCAGTAAACAAAGAATGAACATGGACCTCATTTGCAGACAAAGTAATGCAAGAACAAGCGAGAACACAAGAACTGTAGGTTCTGCAGACACAAGAACAAGCGAGAACACAAGAACAGTAGGTTTTACAGACACAAGAACGACCTACACAAGCAGATTAATAATTAGCGTGTTTTATTCACCATTTCGCTAAACATTTGCTGGGATCAAATCTTTTGTGAGCAAAACACTTAGCCGGCGCACGCAGCTTCTGTAAACAAAGGAATTAGCGACACCCACATTTGCAGACAACGTAATTAGCAGGCACCCACAGACAAACAGGCACCCACTACTTGCAAACAAAGCAAGTAGTGGGCACCCACAGCACCTACGGATACACAACTCAATTAGCAGGCAGACACATGCACGCACACCCACAGACAAAACAAATTCCTGACACCCACCACACTCACACAAATAGTTATAGCGGACACCCGCAGTGCTTACAAAAGTGGCAATTAGCAAGCACCCACACCTGCAAGCGAAACAATTAGAGGGCACATTTTGTCATTGGTTTTTACAATATCTCAAAGTAAGTACACTTATTTGATACATATATTTTGCACTTGAAGCTGGGTTTCCCCAAAATGCCCCCTACCGTTTGATTTTTCATACGCAGAATTAAATTAGGACGACTTGAATCTGTTTTTGTTTAATACTATTTTATGTTTTGTGCTTACTGCCGTAATATGGCAGGAATAATAATATAATCAATGATATTTATATGTGAAGTGGCTAGTACCTAGTTTGATGAGTGGTGAATTAAAGTAATTTTGATTTTTAGTTGATCTAATCATCCCACAAATAAAAACATTTAGCTTTAGCAATTCGAAACTATTGCATCAGGTAGTATTAGATTTATCATCCTTCTATGCATCCGCTCAACACAAGTCTCTGTCCGATGCTTTTACTGCTTTCCCCATTTCTGGGGTCATTCCTTAATCCTTTGAGCTCGTTCTACACTCGCTGACGGGGGATTCACAAAGACGTAGACGCAGTTATGAAGACTTGATTTGATACTCCGTGAAAGAATTCGCATGGTGGGAGATCGCGGCTTCATGGGAAGCCATTAAACAATGAAGTGTCATGGCGACCTGACAAAATACTGCCCTTAATTTCTTTGTTCCACTAGCCGGTCGATGTGCTGGTGCTCCATCTTGCAAGAATCAGATGTGCCTAAAACGATCACGATACATCAGCTGATTGTGAACGAATCATTCCATTATCTTGTATTTATAAGAAGATTGCTGTTAAATTTACGATTTTAATCGGGCTTTACTCGTCTATCTCTTATTAATTATGATTGAAAACTATTTTTTAACAGTTAATGTAAACATATTTCGTGTAAAATAATTAATCATGTTTACCATCCTATAAATTGAAATACGAGATATGAGAAAATGAGTTAACTAAATTAACGAGCTCTAAATTACATACAAAATTATACTACATTATTCTTAATGCAATTTTAGAATTCGTTCATCTTCTGACTGGTTGTCACAAAAGCCTCGAAGCTCATTCGATCCCCAAAATTAACTCTATCTTCTATTAGATATTAAGCGTTTTCTTGTATTTTACGTGTAAAAATCTACACGTGTTTTATAAAGAGATTTTTCAAATAACAGAGGATGTTTTCTGCCGACATATCGCGCTGCTGCACGCTCAGTAGCGAGATCAAATGCGTCAACACACGCAGCGTGAGTAATGGATTGTTATCCTCGTTCTTGGTAATTGAAGTGGATGGTTGCTTCTTGATTTCATGGCAATTGGAGTGACAATTTGCCACCCACAGTCCTGGGAGTCGGAGTGAATAGTTGCCATCACGCTACCAGCAATAGGAGTAAGAGGTTGCCATCCCTATTCTGACATTTGGAGCGAACAGTTGCCATCTTCATTACTGGCAGTTTTAGCGAACAGTTGCCACCCGTATTCAAAGTCTGTCGTGAATTATGCTGCACATTCAAATCATCACATTATAGAAAAGAATGAACAATTGACGACCTATTCGGAAACGATTTAATTTTCGAGCATTTGTAGTGTTTGACTTTTGCTATAAATTCATTAAAAAAATGGATGTAAGGGTGACACAAGAATAACTTATGATACTCACATTTCACGTTGTTTGGGCATCAAGCTTCAATTAACTCGACCTCCTGACGAGCTTCACTCTTCAGGAGGTCGAAGAGCGCTCTGTTCTCCGGTCGATCTGCGGCTGGTAGATCCACTCAATAGTGAAGCTCGTACTTCGGTTCGACTAGAGGCTTGCCGGAGGCTTAGCTTGAAAATTTTCCCAATTTTCGTCATGACTATTATAACTCAAGTCTCAAGTTATTTGAGTTATAACTCAAGTTATAATAACTTGCGTTATTTGAGATGCGGATCATTACGCGCAGTTATATTGAACTCAAAGTTGATAACCAAATTCATCACTGATGATAACCGGTATGACCCTCAACACATGAACAGAGTCAAAAGCATGATATCATGACATAAAAATTGTTAGGTTCACTAGACGACACGCGTCAAAGTTTGTCGCTACGTGGCGAGAAGAGAAGATCTCATTACAGGGCGGCTCCGGCCTCCCGCCGACTGAGCCAGTGACACAGAAGGCCGTCGACGGTCACCATTCTGGCGCGAGAGCTGACTCAGAAGGTGACTTTACAACACTTGGACTTTCCGGAACGCTATAAAATACCAAGCCCAACAAAATTTTCGGGAATCTGTATTGAGGGTGAAAAGTTGTTCGTACGGTATAAAACTGGTCAAATTTTTCATTCCTGTTCATTATGATGAAATAACCTATATATATATCCCTGTAATGAGAAATCGATATTTAAGCCTTAAATTTCACAAAGTCATGCGAGTCTTAGGATTTTATTTCAATGCACGAAGGACGTACGAAATTTTCTTAAAGGCAAATAACATAAAATATCGATTTTGATTAGCTTCACCGATTCATTGAAACAAGTTTCGAGAAAAAAGTTTCTTTTTCATAATCAAACAAAGATTTCACCCGATATTTCTGTGATGAGGATATGTGCTTCCAAAATCAGAATATGGTCATACAAAATCAAAACACATCTTACACAAACATTTAAACAGAGCTTAAATTCCTCATCAAAGATAAAAGTCGAAGAGTTAAATGAAATGCGAATTATTTGTTCGCATGAACTGAGTTTTTTTGTGTAAGGCACGATGAGGATCAAATGCGAAAGTGTACTTGCGTTCAAGTCCACGAACGCACTTCAAGTAAAGAAAAATGCGGAGCACAAACTAACATGTCGCTGTAAGTTCATAGAGCATCCGCATTCTTCACGAACTAGTTGTTATTTCATAGAGTTTCTGCGTCCTTTTTCAATAACCGCTGCGTCGTTACGCCATCGCAGGAAGTTGTGTTAGTTTTACTCTGTGTATTGACGCCACAAATAACTAATTAATAGAGAAATATATTCGAAAACATATCTTGGAAATCATTTCAGTTTATGTTCATTAGAGTACAGAAAACAATTAGAATTCATAGCATCAATAAGAGAAGCAGGACTCGAATCGTTTCTTGAATACACTTGCACCGAGTCCGTGTATCTATACTGGTTGTCGGGGCGAAAATTTGAGATTCAAATAAAAATAGAGCTCGATATTTTTGTTAGCTAATTTATAACATTAAATTTTTCCTCGACAATAACACAAAAAAATAGCCTCGGATTTATTACTATTGACAGATGTTTCAACAATCTTGATGAAACAGAAAAAGCGGTCATTTCGAGGAGACCGTCACGTTCTGGAAATTTCCTTATCAGGCGCACATAGCGATAGCATCACACGTCACCCACTGCCTGCCTGGTTCAGTCAAGTCTTTAGGCCTCCTGATAAGAATTTTGAAATAGCACCAAGAAGAATAAGCACTTTCCAATTGTTACTTTTCTGCACACACTTTACACGTCGACTCCTCATTGAAAAAAAAAATCACTTCAAAAAACACAAATTTTAATTCGAACGCTTAACAAGCAAAACACATCATTTATATAATTTTTCAACACAATTTAAAAAAACAAGGCTTCATTACAATATTCATTAGAATGTCATTGGTGTGAGCAGTTTATCATTTAGCGTTGAAAACTTTCGTCACATGATTTGTTAACGTCCGTTCACATCTCGGCGAGCACTTCTACACCCTCGCGAATTGCCGTGTGTTCGCCGGAGCTAACTTCTAGCCTGGGACACGAAGCCACTCCATCGCAGAGCCGCGTTAGCCCCAACCGAAGTTCGAGGCACTGAAGCAATGCACGGACAGACAGACATAGTTCGTTCGGAGCCTGCTTCGTAGGACCGCAGCCAGCTCCTCCCTGAGACGGAGCAGAAATGACCGCGGCAGCAGGCTGGACCCATCCTGGCTCAGGTCCGACAATGGCTGCGCTCCAGCCTCTTCCAGTTCAGAAGTGACAAGTGTGTACCCCGTGATTATCAATTTATTTGATTCTTTACAAGCACTCATACCATAAAAGCAAATAAGTTCTTAGGTTTTTCAGAGAAGTGAATCAGGGCTAGCGGAACATGAACGGAGGACAACCAAATGACAGCAGGTCTTCACTGCGCTCTGGTGTCCACCACCTCATACATCGTACGGACTGCCACGGCTCGAGGCCAACACACCTCCCAAGATGGAGCGATGACTTCCAGGGACTCTTTCTGCGCAGTCAGTCAGTCCTTCGTTTTCAATATCTTTGGAGTTCGCTAACCACTGATCAGTGTAGTTTAGGCTCATTCGTTATGTACGAAATCTTGTCAAGGTGACTCAATTATGCGCTCCTGTCGATTTTTATGATGTTTAATCGTATCTGTGTAATATAGGTATAATAAATAACATTTGTTACTTTTTATTAGTGTTTGTGTATTTTGATCTTCTTTCGAAGTTTTCTCATTTAACCAGTTGGAAACGTATTGCTCTGATCTTCTCGATGTCTTTAACAATTCTGTCTAACTAGAGCATCAAAACGGACAGATTTTAGCCTTGAAATTTGACATATTTTTGAAGAATGTTTCGCCGTAACTGGATTACAAAATGGTGGGGGACTGGGTTGGAGTTTAGTCACTATGTGGAATGTGGAAGATCTTTTTTCACGTTGCTCATCAAGATGACAGAAAACGTCGAACTGGTGTTTTCAGTCCATTATCTACTAGCGAATGTCATTTTTTCCATTGCTTCTGCATCGTGTTGTTGGAAATTATCTAAGTCACTTACAAATGTTTCAAATCAGATGTCTAGAAATGTCATTTTTACTGAGGGATTAAAGGGTATCATTATGCTGTGTTGAAAGCATCATTTAAATCTATTTAATTAGGATGAAAAGGTATGAGCGATGACGTAGTTTGTAATGACTAAGATGACACTAAAAATTGCAGTAGTAACACTGATTGTGCGATTCTCCCTCTACATATTATTTTTGTATGACAATGTCTTCAAGTATTTTGCCTCACTTCTGAGATGATACAGTCGCTAAGCCAGGGGTTCTTAACTTTTTTTTCGCCTTGCACCCCTAAAGAAATTTCCCGCACCCCCTGAAATAAAAACACCAGCATGTAGCTAATATCCTATTATTTACCTGGATTTTTCTCGCACCTTCTGGAATATCGTCCCGTACACAGCATCCCAGGTTGCGAACCCCTACCTTAAGCTAACAAACTAAACATGAATCGTACTTTAATCTACAATCGGACAGGAAGGCATTCCAATACATACAATGACAATTTTGGCTCCAAGAACTGACTTTGAATTGAGGATAATTTAGGAGGAATATCATTATATCACTAACTTAAGTTGAGTATTTTCTTCCAAGAAAGTACACCAAATGTTCCGCATAGCGACGAAGTTAGATAGCATGTGAGGGCTCACTTCATAGTGAATTTGTTACTGCAACACATTTGACTGGTGTCGGCACCCTTAACGAGATTTGACTGGTGTCGGCACCCTTAACGAGATTTGACTGGTGTCGGCACCCTTAACGAGATTTGACTGGTGTCGGCACCCTTAACGAGATAAACTAATTAGGATTTGAATTGTCATAGAACAGGCTCAATTTTCAATTGAACTATTGAAGGCGAAATCTCCGATTGACATTGTGGAGAGAGGAAGGGGAAATGTACATCAGTTCTACAGTTGCGAAAAAAAGGTTCGTAAAGAGAAAGTTTGAAAGTCCCTGGTGACTCCTGTTGTACAAGCGTAGGATAGTCTATAGCCCCTGACGTATGCCATTAAATTGAGAGCTCAATTGCGATGGTCTATAGACTATATAGATAGTCTATAATTGAGATAGTCTCAATTGAGATAGTCTATAGCCCCTGACGTATGCCATTAAATTGAGAGCTAACAATTTGTCGTGCGCTTCACGGGAGGCTGAGAACTCACAGCTTGAACAGTGCGTTCCTGAGATGTCTGCCTCTGCGTTCTGCGTTGAAAAGATCAAAGCAGAACCTCAAAATTACAGAATTCTTGGTAACAATTGACGTTCCAAAATTACAGCAAATTACATTTCTAGAATGAGTGTATTTCGCACTTTTGTCTATAATTTTGAATAAAACATGTAACCAATTGTGTTACAACTTCTGAGTCTGCCGTTCTTCATTCACAGCATCGGGCGTCATCTCGGGATTGGACAATAAGATATTGCAAGATAGTGAGCGTAATTATACGATTATCATTTAACGGAAGACATATATACTTCCTGAGAACGTTCGGGAGATTTCTTCGCTGTGGCGCAGCTGGCAGTGACGCAACCAGGTGATGACGCCACAACTCTTACGATGATAAGCGTAGGCCTACCGTACATAGTGCGTTTCCAGCCCCATGTGAAGCCTGCTTTTGTGCTAAGAGCAGCTTCTACTTCTCAACAAATAAATTAGTACCACATTCATTACTCGCATACGACATCATCGAAATCATATTCAAGATTTTAAAATACCATCACCAGCGAGATAAAATTGGTTGTGTCACCATAAGTGTGACATGAATAGAGTTCTAAATGATGATTTAAAGCTGCTAAACTTAGCGAATGCATTTTATTTTAAATCATTTCTTTGTAATATGAAATTTACGAAATCACTCAAGAACTTGAAAGCGTACTATGATGGCAGGAATTTAGAAGCAAACTTTAATGGTAGGAAATTAGTGGTATTAATGATATTATGATGACAGGAACTTTAAGTTTACTGTTAGTAGGAGCTTATAAGTGAACTATGAGAGTTGAGGTAAGCCTGATTTAGACCAGGACTAACGAGAAATGATAAGTACTTAATTTGAGCATACATGAATGCATTCTAAACCTCTGCCAAATGTATAATCATGCATAGCCAATCGATTTTAACTCGTACAGACTACATGCAGGGAAGCAAATAAAATCCACGTTTTATTTGCTCATATTTGAAGAGATTTTAAAACAGAAAGCTTATACTTGGCAGATTTGATCGCCATAAAAACATGAAGAATGATGTCCTCAGGCCCAAAAAATCCTACAGAGACTGTTAAAAGCCGTCAATTGGAAAAATTCTCAAACTACAAGGTGGGCCATAAGTTTTCATACAAAATGTAAAAATAATGAATATTTTTATATTTTTCAGGCACCCGTGACGATACCTTAGACAAAAGAGCAACGAATTGAAATTCTACTGATGGCTGGATCGGGAAGAAGTCGCATGTCACATGGTCATACAAAATTTTTACTGAAAACAAGGAACGAGCATCCCACACACGACACTGAGGTCAAACTTATTTCCAAATTTCAAACGCTGCAAATCAAACAAACGTTGAGGTCAAACGTTGTGAGGTCAAACGTTGCAAATCAACCACGATGTTGTCCACGACGTCGGGCCAACGATGCAGGCACAACAGCCACGACACCTGCAGCGTGTTCAATATCGAATGTTTTTTTACCTGAGAGTGGAAACATCTACCCTACCCTGTACAAAGGGTTTTATTTTTAATGTGTTCATTTCGAAGGAAATATCAAAATCTCATATTTTGCTTGATCACACCGAAAAGATATATCACAAATCCATATACAAGTTTCGCTGGGAACCTAAATGAAAATTTTGCCAATACTCTAATAGATGATTTAATGGATTCACAGGTAATACTAAACGTGACTGGTTTTTCACTTTTAAACAAATTAAAGCCCATGTTTAGCATCAAGACGCTCAAAGTCCATTTACATACCACACTGTGATTGCGTCCACACACACATTGCCCGAGCGTACAATATGAAATGCTCAACTTTTTCCTGCAGTTTTAAGCAGAACTATTTTTCCTGAGGTTAGCAAATAGGAACCCATATTTTCTAGTTCGAAAGAAGTTGGGGAAATTGATTCAGGAATTTTCTCATGACTATTTCTTTCCAGTAAGTTACAGTTTCAGTTAGATTTTTCAAGCAAAACCGTTTCAATCGTCTACCTATAACGTAATGGCACAGCATCCCCTGTAACTCGCTACCTCGGCTCGACTGGGAGTAGTTGTCATTCCTCCCTAGTGTCAGTTATAGGTTACTTGAATGACCAACGTACTGGAAGACATATATCAACTTCATTTGAATAAAATATCTTAAATAGAAACATCATTTAGATAACAGCCATCTTGATGGTATTTTGAAGAGATACCTCGAAAACTTTCTTTGGCATAAACATATTTCAGATTTAAAATTAATTTTTCATCTTTTTTTTTGTTGAAATTACTGAAGACTCTGACTCTCCGACTTTGATTGGAGCAGTATTTCGTTTCAGGAGTAACAAAAATATAAGAGTCAGCTATATAAAATTTAGAAAGAAAACGCACACAAAATTGAAATTAGAAAATGTTTTTTGGGTACAAATAAACTAACTTTGGAAATTTAGTTCCATTTGCTGCACAAATTGTAAATGAAAGACACAATTTTTGAAAGTGTATAACCTAAAAAATATACAAATGACTACAAATATGCTCACATCTGTCACAAGAAAACTTTTTACACCTGCTGAGTTGTTTACTGCAGCCAATAAAATTATTCGCTTCACGAATACACTTATAAATCTACTGTTGTCATCAATTCAAACTAATACTTTTGAGAATTGTACCTTAATTTAAATCCCCAAAATAAAAGCAGCATAAATGTACTAGTTTTGATTTCTCCAGCGACTTCACCTCCAGGGCATTCCAGCGCATTCCAGGGCATTCCAGGGCATTCCAGCGCATCAGTTTGGAACTGTGAGAAAATGAATTTGTTGAAGATGAATGAAAAATAATAGCATTTATTTATTACATCACATTTATTAATTTCTGAACAAATTGAAGAGAGTAGTATATACAAGCGGAAAAAATATTCTGCACTTGTATAACTAAATGTTTTTTTTCGCGATTAAACTCTTCCACGTACAGTTTTTTCTCAGTATTATTCGAGGAATTGTAATGTAATTGTGGTGAGCGAATCACTCACCACAATTAGGTTTCTAACTTAGAATTACGCGACTAAGGCTGACATGTGTAGATGAGTCAGATTAACATACTAATATCAACAGAATGGAAAGTGCAGTTTGAAATACTGGTCGACGTCTCTCTTCACCATAGACATTTTTTTTAGCTTGATAGATGCTTATTCTGCTTGTTGATCATCACGGTGAATAAAGTTTGAAATTGATTTTTTCAATTTACCTCCATTATTTATTTTTATTTCTCCAAAGATTTATCATTTGCCGTGGAATTCTGAGCACATTAATCTCAAGCCAACTTTTAAAAGCCGAGTAGCTGTGGGCGTCGCAAATTTCGCAAGGTGTGGAACTCCTGAATTTGAAACAGCACAATGCAAGCTATTTTGAGATCAAGCTTATGAGTAATAATAGACGATGAGCGTATTTCTATCTCCCGTCAAGCTGTCATGGTAGTCAGACTGAGCGTAAATAAATTTGACATTAAGAGTCAAAATTAATTAATTTCAGGTCTTTTGTTTTTAGAACTTTAAATAGAAAATCTGTCGTAGTCTGGCTTTGGATAATTTTCAGGTTTCTGAATGAATTATTTGGGTAGGCGTTGTATTTTAAATCGTTTTTCAGTGTGGATGTTCTGCCAGTTTTATTTTTGTCTGTGCGTGCGTCAGGCTTCAATGCTGTTTGAAAATAAGATGGAAGAGCGCGCTATGCAGAATTTCTAAAGCTTCTCAATTCGCAGGCGGTGCTTTACTTCACGCAGAATTCCGATAGCTTTGGTTAGCTTTATACGTGTATGATTGATATGTCTTTTGAAGGTCAATTTTTCGCCTAGCATTTTATGCAGAAATTTTCAGCTGACCGTCTCTAAAAAATATTCTCTGATCATAATTTTACTTTAAATGATTTAAATGAGAACAGTACATTTGAAAATTAACTTAGAACCAATACTATCGCATATGTTTTGTCATCTAGTAGGAATGATTATATTTTTTCATAAACTACGAAATTAAATACTTTTCGAAAGTCCAGGATACGGAGAAGATAAGTTATCCTTCATCTACATTTGAATTAAGTTATTGCAAATAATTAAAGATTTCCTGTGTTGTTGATTTTTTACTAAATTGTTCGTCATAGCTAGATGAATGATTTTTGTTCAAAGTATGAGTAAATATTTGGAAACAACTTTTTCAACTATTTCTCAAAAAAATTACATTACAGAAGCAGGTCTATCATCGTAAAAGTGTTGTCACCGTTTTCGAAAAATGGTAGAATAAACCAAGATGAGTTAGGTTAAGCCTCCCTAACTACAACATAGGTGTTCCAATGAGAGAGAGAGAGAGGGAAGGCCCCATTTAGCATCTAGTATAGAGGACGGAAGATCTAGGCAAAAGGTGTTACTGCACAAAATCCCTGAGCAGAGAAGCTGCAAGTTAGGACTGCAGCTCATGAAACAAGATAAAAGTTGAAGAAGAAGACCACACGAACTGCATCTAAGCCAAAACCTAATTTAAATTGAAAAAGTAAACCTACCTGTACGCCAGGGACTCTACATCATCCTCCAGGGAGCGTTTATTCCCACAGATGAAATGGTTGTACTTTCCTGGAATGTTCAAAGATTTCAAGTAAAGATTCAAGTATTACTCCGATTGGTATTACTCGGGGAATTCTTCAGAAAGTTTTCGAAAATACCCAGTGAAAAACTCACCTAATTGAGTCTAAGATGATCATGCTATGAAATAAGTTATTTCTTTTGAAACTTTGGCAAAGAACGTTTATAATTGATCAGATTGATTTTTTGGATTTTTTCATACAGTTCTAGAAAATCGAAAGCATTAGTCTGCGTTAACAGGAAAGATCGAGTTCAGTTCTTGACTGCCATCCGTGGAATTCTAGTTGTCAATCAGGCCACTTGTAATACTACCAGTAATATTGTTTACCTATGCTGACAAAGGAATTCTGGAATTCAATGAGAGCATCGATTCTCTTGCTATTTTGTAAAGTATTTGGACAATAGATCCAATTGTCTTCGTGGTACTATTTGTTGACTGATAAATAGAATTGAACAGAGGCTGTGTTTGTTCAATATCGGTTTTAAATTAAGTGAACTTGAATGCAAAATAGTTTTTGTTCAATTTTTATTTGTGGCATAATTTCTATATTTAATGTATAGTGTAATTGGTACTCTTCGTTACGTTATATAAGAGATTATTCAAAAAGTATATTAAACACACTCTCACAAGAACTATAAGCTTCATGAGACATTTCAAAACAAATGGGGAAAATCTATAGGAAGTTATAGCTCAGTATAAAAATTTAGACCAAAACTCCATAGGAAACAGCTACTAATTTCAATTCTTCTCTTTTCAGAAAGAGGTAATGTTATTGATAAAATACCTAACACCAATCTAAGCTCGTGTCTTACCTCATTTCCAGGAGCCAGTAACAAATGGAAACTCCGTCTTGTTGATTCACTAGCGATGCGAAAAATTTAATTACCTCTGGAAACACTAAATCAGTAGCTATTGAATTACTCTTCAATATAATGAAAACAGTTTCCCTTTTGTCCCACCCATGATTCGTTTGATATTAACACATCCAATTAGTTCCCTGACAAGTGCAAATATTTCAAAATTGAACCGTTGTATGACACTGGCGATTTTAATTAATTCGACTTGAAATTACAGTTTCACAAGTCTTTTACCTGTCATGTTCGAAGTATCAGAGAAAGTAATAACAAATCAACACTCATCTCACTTGGGTGAATCAAATAACTTCATCGAAATCAAAATGCTCACAGAAGGAGCATCAGTACTTGTGATGCTCTGCTTTTCATCATAAATAAAAAATTCAGTCAAACATAAGAATGTAATACTCTTAAGGTTGCGTTGCTTGATCTCTACCACCGTATACATGATCTCTACAAAGCGTTCGACAGCGTCGAACACCGGCGACTTTCATGGGAAATGCGGAGCTTAGGAGTAGACACATTGTAATGCAAAAGTTACACGTCACACAGATCTCCCTCAGTTTACTATGGTAACAAATTCTTTTGATAATTTACGTGTTCTCAAGGAACCATTCATGGCTCGCTACTGTCTTCTGTCTTCTGTCTTCATTAATAATTGGCCTTCAATGCCATCCGACACAAGGATTTCAGTATATGCCGATGATGTTTTAACTTTTGAGGTTAAATTTTCAAAAAACACCAATAATCGTTGAGAGCCTTTTAAGAAACTTGAAGTTATGGTTCGGCGGAAATGGTCTTAAACTAACATTGAATAAAACACGATGGATAATTTTAGAGTTCGAAGATGCAATAAAAATTTCCCTAAAATGCCTCTGTGAGACTCTGTGAAACTCTGTGAAATGATAAGATTGAGTTACTAGAAAAAGTGGAAACTTTAGGCATCTGGTTCTGTCAAAATGAGTCTTTCAAATCAAGAGGAGAAAAGGCGTAAAAGAATTAACGGAAATAACTGTTTTATCATCGTACGAACAGGATGCTTGACGAAAAACTTAGATTATAGCCATTTAATATTTATCGTTAGGACTCCTTGACTGATGCAGCCTAGTTAGGTAGTTCTACCTCAATATATTCGGAAAGGGTTACGAAAATGCTTTTATTTCCCAGTCAAGCTTTAATGAAAAAAATTAGGAAGAGCGATCATGCTACTACTCCAGTCGAAAAATATGGCTAGATCCTAATTCAAGATTGGTTTCTCTCTCATGAAGCCCAGTATGTATTTTCCTCATGTGCCTCTCACAGACCAATGCGATTATTGTACTATTCAACCAACCAACCAACAGCTAAATTGCACAAATGACGTTTCAGTGAGCGTTCACGTGACATAGGGCAGGAAGCTCGATCAGTACCTGACGCCTTATCATGAAGAAAGCTTCTCAAACGTTTGAAAATTCTTCAATAAATTAAAGAATCTGAGATCAAAATAGTAAAT
>JACJUY010000039.1:367627-389510 GCA_014220935.1 Platorchestia sp. MABIK
AGTTCCCCAGTACAACCAATGTACATTTTCTACTCACCAGTTAACCACTTTCTCTCGCAGTCTCAGACGGGACTACGAGGGCAACTAAGTTATTTATTTTAAGGTACGAAGAAAGAAAGAAAGGGAAGAAACAGTTTATTTCCAATAGGACTGCTCGATGATTTTTTTCTCTTTTTCACATTTTTGACATTATTCGAATTTTGCATGAAGGTCTGTTATTTCTCGTTAATATCATGTATCAACATGGTAGTATTGAAATTATTAATTAACATGGACGCCACAATATATTTCCTTCAGAGTGACTGTCAGTATCTGGGCAAAAAGAGAGGGTGATATTTCTCCTCAGCTCCTGACCGCTATCTTGGAGGTACTGAGAGATTAACGTATGTGATTCTTTGGATTGGATGTTTTTAATAAAAAATGAAAATAGCAAGTAGAAATCATGTAAATGATTTATTGAGCATGTTTCAGAATAATAAAATTCCCTTTTCAATGTTGAAACATGGAAAAGTGAAATATAAAACGTGTAGTATAACAAGTAAAACGTGTTTTAACAAGTATAACAAGTAAAACTGGCGGTCTTTAAAAACCTGGAACCTAACTCCTCATTTACCCACGAGTTGAACGTGCACATCTTATCACTCACAAGCGCAAACATACGCGAGCATTTACAGTCACACATACACATGCACACAACATTCACAAATACGCAAAGTGACACACACGTAAGTTGCTTGAAGGTTGAAGCAATGCACCATTGAGTGCACTCAAAATTCTTTTTTAAGTTAAGTTTGTGTGCGAATACGAATGTGGACAAAAGACCTTATTAATTATTTTCTGAACGAGAAGAGAAATTAAAGTTCTCGGATGGGTGATTGGAATACTGACAGCAATCCAATTGCTGAGTGTAAAGGAGAGATGAGAATATGACCTGTTCTACGGAAATTTTTTGAAAGTTGGCTGTTGTTGGCTAATAAATTGTTGGAGTTTGGTACTTCCGACATAGGTCTGCGTGCACCAGTCGCACTTATACAGTACATTACTTATGTATAAGCCTATTACTTATTAATTATGTAGTAATAGAGACAGCCACTACACACGCAATTCTTCAGTACTTCCTTTCTTTTACAGAAAAGCTTTTTTTTAAATTATTCCTCCAAAACACTATAAAGCCAACTCAAGTAAAAAACCTACGGACCAGAGATTGACTTTCCTCTAAATTTCTGCACTCAAATAACACAAGAGCGGTAACCCTACGCATATAGTCTGCTTTGCTACGCTCATAGTAACAATGGAGTGACAATCTTTTTTTCTAAGGAATTTCTAAAAGAATTTTAAATGAGCAATTTGGGGTACCCATTGTTAACCAACAATTTACTAATGTATCCAAAATTCCCCAAGTACTGAGTATATGTCTACGATTTACACGACGCAGCAAATTGTTCGCACAGTGTTCTTTATTTACAAAAGTGAAAATGTTCATTCCAAGATCAGTTAATAACGGCTTCCTGTGAACGAAGTAATAAGTTTAAAATGTAAATTTTGTACGGAGTATCTGGAAAAGGAATTTTTGTTCTATTTCCATAGCAAATGTGAAACAAACATAAAATGCATTCATGCGTTGAAAAAGAATCAAAATGCTTCAATTTCACAGCAAAATAAACCAAATACATTTTTCGAAAATCTTTGACAGAAAAACGGTTTGAATGCTAATCTGTCTAATGATCTAAGCATGCGAAAGTATCTGAAAATTCGGATGAAACTAAAAAACTATTGGAAACATCATTCAGAAAATGTGACTAAATGACTAAAAGTAGACAAAGTATTCGAGACTCAGAGTTCAGTAATGAATCCTGCGCGCATAGTCGTTGATTCGCCACCTTGCAAACAACTGCTAAAGTCTGCATAAATACATTGGCTTAAAGCTTTCGGATTTGGCCTTATTTTTGTGATTTCTGTTTTAAAATTACTAATTACAATAATTTTGGCGTCTTTCTGTATCTGATATTTACAAAATAACCGAATCGTAAATCTAAGACATTTCAATTATCAAAAATATGCTGACTTCAAGTAACATAAATTTTTACCACCCACTTGCTATTTTCAGGTTCTAACTTGCTCAGCAATTACCTCCTACTATCATCGTGTGCTGTTGTTATTTTTGTGTCATTTTGTTGGATAATATTCTAGGTCATGCAAAGGTTCTTACATTAAAATATAAATGCGAATTTTGCACAACATATAGTTAGAGGTAAAGGTAAAAAAAAATAGTCGTACGAATAGAAAAATAAGATTGAAGCACACAACCAAGAGAGGGCGAAGACGGATAAGACGTTTCTCATTAGAGAATCATTTTTTCCCGTTCTTATAATTAGAAGGCTGGCTTGTCGCTCTGTATGAACTGAAACTTTCAAGGTGTTGCCAGAGGCAGGCACAAAACAGTGCTTGTCAGACCCGGGACTTATTTTGCTGTAGAATAACATGAGTCGAGATTAAAACTTTTCAACTTTTTTAATCAAGAAAATTTTGAACGTCAAATTACTTTTGGTTGCATGAGCAGCATTTTCAGAATGAAATGAAAGAATTTACTTCACGTAGGAAATTTCTTTTTTTAGTTTTTCATTCTGCCTATAGGCACACTGCGTGGGTTAGATAAATATCGTACGGTTTACACAAATATCGTACGGTTTGCACAAATAACGTACGGTTTGCACAAATATCGTACGGTTTACACAAATATCGTACGGTTTACACAAATATCGTACGGTTTGCACAAATATCGTTCGGGTTACACAAATATTGTACGGTGACGTCGTTTTAAACAAAGCAACTTTTTAAGCAAGAAGACAGATAAACACTGAAGAACTGATGTGCTAACACACATTTAAACAATAACAGGATTTAGAAATTAATATAATTTTCTGACGACCTCCTTAACCTTCAGAACTTTGCAGGGGATTTCTAAAATCATTTGTTTTTTCTTGTATCTGAAATTAAGCAATTACCTGCCAAATATTTTATTTCCAATAGGTCGATTCTCTGACGTCACCTGAAGTCTTTCTCTGGCCAGCGGTTTTTTACTTCAGTTGACGTCAGAGTGTTATATGGAATAGTTTTAAAATCGGTTCATCTATTAGGAGGAAAGATCATCTGTAGGAATGTTTGTGGAGTGAATGTGTCTATTTCTATGTATAAGTGTGACTACTACATGTAGACACATGTTAGTCGCACCAAACTTCAACAATTTATTAGACACGGCCAACATTCAGGAATTTCCCATACAACTGGTCGCATCCTTTCTTCTCCTTCTCATTCAGCAATTCGAGATCATTGTCAGCAATTCAATCATCCTTCCAAAATATATAATTTCTCAGCTCTGTGTATCTCAAATAACGAACAAGATCTTCGTATTTTGGGATTTTAATTCATATTCAGCCATAAGCCTAACCTAAATAAAGACTTAACTGCAGTCAAACTGTACATTGCTTCAACCTACTCACATATTTCTGTGTGTGCGTGTGTGTATTTGCGCGCGTTTGTGTAAGTGTGGTTCCAATGTGCAAATGTATGATTGTGTGTGCTAGTGGTTGGGTGCATAAGTAAGCCAACAAGGGTATATGTCAGTTCTACTGCTGTTTGAATGATTAGGATCAACGTTTAATAGATCTTTGTTCACTTATTTTACTGACTTTTTCTGTTTTTTCTAAGTTTGAACTTTTTTGCGTGTCAGCACTGAAGTTAACATTATAATAGTTCGAAACGTTTGCCGTGATAAACAAAAATTTTTTTCATTTTTACATTGGTTCTTCTTTTTATATTACCTGTCAAATATTCAAATTTCCTTTCGCAGTAAAGCCTGCATTGAAAAATATTCAGGAATGGCCTGTAAATTAATTACAATCAATATTTGGGATTACAATTACAATTAAATTACAAATAATTAATTGCAATTAAAATTTGTAATTACAAATACAATTAAACTACAGTTAATTAATTACATATGAAATTGACCCGTATTTCCTACATCATAAAATTTGCTCCTGTTTTGAAAAAAACTTTTTAGAACATTGATGTGTTTTTAAAATGTAATTTTGATCTATGACCAAGCAGGTTAACAATTTTAATAAGAATTATGATCAAATGAGACATAATTAATTTAGAACATCTCAACTGGAAATGTTTGTTGATTCATTTATATTCTTTAGAAGCGTATTCCGTGGTAATAGAGGGCCTACTAGTAGGTAGTGATTGTGCATATAAAGCTGAAAAAGTCTATTGCTCTGAAATTTGCTGCTAACTTTTCGAGTAATAGACATTTTTAGCTTTAAATGCACGATCACTTAATTTCTCTCATTCTTCTTTCATCAATGCCAGTTATTATCGCACATTAGCGAAGCCCAAGTGTTAATTTAAATGGAGACTGTATCCTTCCAGTTATTTTTTTCAATGGATCTTCGTCTTCGTTGTGTCACCTTCAATTCTCATCTCCTTCGCTATTTTTACCAGTGTACATTTTCATGTTCTAATCTCAATCTTTTGTTCAGCCGCTGACACGCTTATTATGAGACCTGATTCGTTACGTCTGTCAAGTGAGGGCATTTGTTAAGACATTTTTCAAGACTAATGCAGTACACATTTAGTGTGTCAATTTTGATGGAGGTGAACTGATTTTTTCTTTGATCTTTTCCTTCAGGTGCCTGATAACGAGAGTGATATCGATCAGAGGGAACGTACTTTACTGCATGAGGAATATATGCAATTTCTTATCCTATCCTATTTCCTATATTTTCTGTACACCGGTCTTATTGATTTACATTTTAAAATGGCTAATTACTAATCGTAGTCGTCAAAATTTACGAAACTGTTCTAAATTCGATAGAAAATTCATCCGACGTAACAAATTGATGATTTACGGTTCATTTGTGAGACAGATTGGGATAAAGGAACTTTAAGTATAAAAGCGACAAAAATTTTAGGGCTCGTCCCGTCAGACTAGGCTGCCCTTGACAAGAGACGATAATGCGAGAGAAGGAACGTCTAATGGTTCATGAAGAACATATTTTACTCAATAGAAAATGAACTAAGTCCCGCCTACCAGTTATTACGGGAAGAATTTAAACATATTTTGTTCTAAAGAAATGACCAGATATTTTTTTACTTTCCGTTATGGCTAGATTTAATGATTTTCAGCGTACATGTCAGTTTTGGTTATTATTATTAATCGCGTGTTAGAAAATAATGCATTGCAAGTTGCTTGTGGCGTACCGAGATTTCAGGTCACTGAAAAGGCGGTAACCTGTCTCTCTAATAATAATCAATTCAGCCAAATACAGTGGGTAAAGAATGTGTCATTGTGATTTGGACATCGTTTGCGCATGGCGACTCTTGCGTTTGTTGTCATTGGTCTTTCAATAAATGAGGAAACTCAAACTGGACTGGATTAATTCAAAGCTAAAATTATAAGGTATAAGGGGTGGCTTATTCATGCTCTGAACATGGGCGGTTCTAGAACCCCTGTGGATCTGCTCCCATTTTCCCATTTCTGAACAGTCAATTTCACTCATTGTTGTCAAATGCTTTAAATAAATAGATTGAACAGCAGTAATTAAAAGCTTTATATTTTTGCTCGGAAGTGATATGCACATATATATACATATATATATAAACATTTATAAATATGTAATTATACACAGAATCTGCGATGTTCAATAGTGTATTTTGAGTGCTACGAATGCGTTATTTTAGTTCATTCGCAAGAGCTACAAGCTAATTTTTATTACTTTTTTAGTATTTTGAGCTGCACAACGACGACTGATCGGAATGTAATTTGATGCCGTATTGATGTCGTATCAAGCAAACTTTATGACGTCACCAAAACGCCATGTCGTTAGGCCAATAGTGGAGCCAGATTTGGGGGTAGCAGTGCTACCAGATGCAATATGTGCGCTGCCATTGGTTCGTTGTCGTGACGTCAGCAAAACCACACCGTCAACGAAAAAAAAGACTAGTTTGAACCTACCTTGTTTCCTCGATCGTGCCATATATACAGGGTGTCCACAAAAAACTTAGCCACTGACCTATATACGTATGTATGATTCTGTTAGATAGTTGCTGTTAACTGTTACGTGGTTCCGATATCATATATATATATATGTATGCAATACATTTTTTGTGGACGCCCTGTACATTGGTCGAATGGATTGCGTTCAAGAAATTTCTGTTTGTTGACGTACTGCATTTGTCTTAGCACTCAATGACTCCATTCAAGAAAGGTAATTTAATGTTAAAGTTGTAGTACCACACATACTGAATTCAACGCATTCTACATGGGTCACATGAAATTTCATTTTTGCGTTAATTCCTTCAAAAATTGGAAGAGAGTTAAGGAGATGTTTAAAAGTCGTCGGCAATTCAGTAAATCTGTAATCGGATTTTTCCAGATTTGAGAATGCAGTTGATTCCGCCTCAACGGGGGGTATTCCATTCGATTAACTCGCAATGCTGCCGTACCCTGAACGAAATTTTGACTGGTATTTACTTATAGAGTTAGAGGAAATTACCCTTGGAGTCTTTACCTTTGATTGGAAATTACCTTTACGTTAGAGGAAATTACCCTTGAAATTACCTGTGTCGCTGAGATAGGGGGGCTGGTCTGCAAGTTTGCTCAGCGTTCATGTTCCGTGTGTGTTTTATGAGGTTGGCCTATTGCTTGTTTTCGTCACTTATTTTCCAGTCATCAAGGGTACATTTCCAGTACATTTCTTCAACCATGTATTTTTATTCATAACTTAGAATTTTTAGCAGCAGGTAATAAACAATCTGCAAAGCCACGTTGTGTTTTTTTAGACGCGTTTGAAATGGTAATTTTCCAAGAACCGCAAGTGAGTGGTTCTGTTTATTTCTTCTATGTATGCATATTAAACACTGATTTCTATATTTCTCATTACTAATTATTCTTCAACGATTAAATCTTCTAAAAATCAATCAAGAACGCATAAAACTTGAACTAAACGTGGAAAAAATAAAACATTTAATCAGCTTTTGTTTACTTGGACGTGAATGATCATTTTGGATATTAACAGAATACGGCTCTAAGTCTACTCAAACTCAGAATAGCTTTTACCATGAACGCAAAACGAATGAATTAGTTAAGCTAGAATACTGGGATTGTACATGGTACTGTACACGTTGCTTCCTGAAACGAGTGACCGCGATTTAGCCAAGCTGTCTTATCTGCCTCTGGTTGCCTCCCTCCCCTCCCCAAAAAGCCACCGTCCGACACTGGAGAGCTGTTTTTTGCCTGTTTATGGAGGCATCTGATCTTAAGCTCACTCGCTTAATTTTCGACAGGAACAACTTGACATTGTCTACAAAGGCCGGGGACAGCCGTGCATAATTCTCGGAATGCTGTTCGTTACTCCCAACACGCGAACCTTCAAATTCTCGAGCTCGAAAGATTGAATTGATGGTTTCGCGCTAAAATTCTTATCCTTCCCATATGTACTCCCAGCGAAAGACACTAAGTTTTAATGTCAATACTTCTCTCTTACTCTCAATGTACAACCACGTTATTGTTGTTTTACTGCATGTCTAGTTTTCTATCTCTCAGCCGAAGCATTCTAGCTGCGAGCCGAACTGATGCTATTAACAAAAGTGGATCTATCGTTTAAATCTCCCTCTCGTTACCAAGCTTTTACTGAATGTAAGTACATCGTTTGACAACAGAGACCAACTAAACTTAAGAGACTCTCGTTTATGACATTTTACTCAACGACATCACATAACATTTTACAACGACGTCTTACATTTTAAATATTTTTACATTTTATATGCATTTACATTTTATTTTCGTTTTACCAAATATTTCGCCGCATCATCGATAGTGAAGCATCCATTTTGCCGCCGCGCATGCAAACTCGCATTTAGGCGCGCCTGACGTCTCCGTGGCGTCGATGTACCGTCACCAGAGACACTTGTTCTAACGGTACAGAAAGTGGATAAAATTAGTACGGCCCAAAAAGATGACTAAGCATGCCCGGCGGCGTTTCAAGAGTGAAAATATAGCTAAAACATTCATGTAAACATATATGTTCCTTTGGTTCAGTCCACATTCTCGTAAATATACACGCAAACACTCGTAGGCATTTATACCAATACTTATTACGCTTATTCAAAATAATTTCAACATAAATACATCCAAATTTTTGTGTATATGTTTATGCAAGTGAGTGTGACGAATCAGTTAGATTGAGCACAAGTAGTATTTGTCTGAAACCTCAATTTTGTGTTTTATTTCAACGCAAGGCTTCTCGACTACTTGGGAAGAAAACCTAAATCGCTCACTATAGGGTTCAACTGAAGGTTAATAAATTGAGACATTTTTTTATCAAAGACCTCCAAATACTTCTTCAGTTAACTTGTTATAAGATTTAAAACCGGTGCATTGTGTTGGTCTAAAATGAAGCCAAGTTTGTGTGCTGTGCGCCATCGTTCAAATTAGATCACAAATCATCGGCATGAGAATGTGACCAGACACTGGACCTGTCTTTTGCCTTGTCTCCTTCCATACCTCCACCCCTCCTTCTCTCTTTCTCTCTCCTTCTCCCCTCCCTCCTCCCTATTTACTCCTCGCCCCACTCACCAGTTCCGACCGGTCAAGGAGCCCTATGAACAAGACCGGCTGAGTTGCGTTCTCCGAGAAAACATTCATGTCACAATCTCTGAAGCATCTGGGTTTTCGCTGCTTCTAACTCGAGCATCCATCATCTACTGGTCTTGGGACTGTTGTGTGAAATGAGTACTTTTCTTAAAAGAGTTCGCTGCGTCTCTTACACGGTAGCCACAATATCTGAAAATTTGATTTTTCAGTAGAATGCTTTTCGTTGAAAATCGAAGGCAAGTTTTTGAAGATGATGCGCTATTTAAAGGAAAACAGCAAAATAAAATTGAATTCTTCTGTTTGTAGGGGCACCTAGGATGGGGATGTTTCGTGGTGACTGGCGTGAGAAAAATACATTTAATTTTTGCGTCTCTATTTGTACGGAATGGCAGAGAGCTAGCTCATCGAGTGCATGAGTTATCCCAATAGCTTACTTGTCGCCTCCTTTGTTGTGGAGCGATTTTTTATGTTTGCTCTCTCTTTCATGTTTAATGACTGTTTCATCACCTGTTATCAGTGTGAAAAATTGAAATACAAAGAGCAAAATAAGTTGAAAAGTCAATCACAATCCGAAAAATTTTATCTCAATTTTTCAGACCGACAACAATAAAGAAGACGGAGGTGGTCTCCGAAACGTTTTCTAGAATTGCCCCTGAGTGCTTGAATTAAATTCATGTTTTTTGAAATCCTTCTTAAATATGATTTCAATACTTAGAGTATTCTTCGTTTTTAAATTCCTAATGACTATTCGCTTGAAGAAAAGCAACTTCCCTGAAATTATCTGTTAACAGATGGTATCTTTAGAGGTTTGCTATATTCTTTATATAAATTATCTGTTAACAGATGGTATCTCTAGAGGTTTACCATGTTTTATATGAATTATCTGTTAACAGATGGTCTCTTTAGAGGTTGACCATGTATTACAGCCCACTGTTTACAGATTATTTCTATCTGATTTACTATTTGCTTTCTTTTTTTGCTGTTGTTTCCTTCATTGCTTATTGATTCTGATTGTTTTCTCTCCTGCTTACAGATTTTTTCCTCCGGCGTTTCTGATTTTTACCTTTTACTGCCAATAGAACGTTTCCTTCATTGCTGTCTAACGGCTTTCTCTGCTGTTCTTTGACTGTATATTCTAATGTTTAGGTATTTTTCTTCATTATTCATTGATTATTCCCTGTAATGTTTACTCATTGTTTTCTCAGTTATCTACTATTTGTCTACGCTGTTCTGTTTTATAATTTCTTCAGTAGGTAGTTAACGGATTGTTTTTCGAGATATTTTCCTCGTGAAATTTATCCGTATTATCGAC
The DNA here is from genome assembly GCA_014220935.1 of Platorchestia sp. MABIK. Taxonomy (NCBI): domain Eukaryota; kingdom Metazoa; phylum Arthropoda; class Malacostraca; order Amphipoda; family Talitridae; genus Platorchestia; species Platorchestia sp. MABIK. Next base: position 377,599 of record JACJUY010000039.1, read on the forward strand.
TCTTTACAGATTGTTCTCTATGTCGTTGATTACCTGCTTTCTTGGTTGTTTGTTGAATGTTGATTGAGCTATTTGCGTGTTGTTTTCACTATTATTTGCCGACAATTTTACTCAACCGTTCGGCGATTGTTCTTTTTGTCATTCTCAGATTATTCTCTAATCACTTACATCCATCGCTCCTATTATTTATTGATTTTTACTCCCATTGTTTACTGACCGATCTTCTCTATTACTTATATATTGTTGCCGCTATTGTTCACAGAGTGTTCTGTCTACTGCTTATTGATCGTTCTTTTCTATTGTTTACGTATTTTTTTCCGTTATTATTTACTATTTCCTCTTTTTCTGTTTTCGATTCCAAGCCCATATAGCGTCATTATATAACGCTCACCGCACTTACAACGCTCACAACGCTCTAGTTGTGAAACAATGCGCTCTACTTTATATTAGTCAGACGACTACTTATGGCGCGTACGTCTCATTTGGGGCGCATGCATTAGTTGTGAGACCTCAACTCCCAGCTGCTTATACTCTCAGCTGCTCATACTCCCAGCTGCTCATACTTCCAGCTGCTCATACTTCCAGCTGCTCATACTCCCAGCTGCTCATACTTCCAGCTGCTCATACTTCCAGCTGCTCATACTCCCAGCTGCTCATACTCCCAGCTGCTCATACTTCCAGCTGCTCATACTTCCAGCTGCTCATACTCCCAGCTGCTCATACTCCCAGCTGCTCTTACTCCCAGCTGCTCATACTCCCAGCTTCCGCTGCGCTCAAAACAACAATGATGATCATCACTTTATACTTCTATTTTTAATCTTCCAGTGAGATGAAAGGTAGATCTTCTAGAGTTGTAGCTTAGTTCGCTGACGTGGCCCCATGAGAAGTTAACGCGTTCCCCGCGTGTTGGGTCATATGTGGACCAATAGGTAAATCGCTCATTCACGTCCCGCCATAAATGAATGACAAATCAACTGTTTAGCAGGGTTTTTAAAAAATAACTGTAATCATACGAGATGGAATGTTCTCTTAAATTTCCTAGCACTAGCTAGGAAATTTACGCTTACTATTGGGTACATCTTGCGCAGGCACGACGCTAAAGTGTCTGGTGTCCTATGCTCAGTTGTTCAGGAGTGGTAAATTTGTGCTTGTTCATAACTCTAGAAAACAGCGTCGTTACAGCTTTTTTGTAATGATCAGAAACAACAGCGCAGTTACAGCTGTTCGTTCCGTAACGATTAAATACTGTTTCTTTCAACTCAGGCAAAAATTGAACACTAATTATAAAAAATCGCACACCAGGGATTCAGTAGGTTGCTCAAATGCAGCTGCACATTGAGATTTTGTGAGCGAATTTCTGCTCTACTTCAAAAAAGTAAAATTACTTGTCATTTTTCACTGCGTGGTTCCAGTTCTTACAAGATTCTCTGATGAATCTTGAAAGTAATTAAACTTCACGTGCACGGACTATAACTCATGCTAATGCTCTTAGCGCATCATAACTGCTTACATGGTAATGAAGCATGGTAAGTTAAGGCCATCTCCATGCATACAAGCATTGTTTCCCTCCATGAGCTCCCCATATCCAATGAGTGAAGCTAAGCGCTGAGTACGAGCTCTAGGACTAGCAAGCTCGGCTGCCGTGATCGGCGATCTAAGTTAACAAAGTTCTTTGTCTTCAACGACTGCGTCGAGAGATGTTCTTTAATTCGATACATATGTACGTCAGAAATGAATTTCGTACATATACGTGTATGTTTACACGTATTCGATTTTATCGTTTTTAAAATAATTTTCCTCCAATTTATGCGAGGAACTCGAAAGAAATCGTTTTCAATCAACGAAATATCGAAATCGGGCCAATCAAGGAACAGGATTTGAAAAAGTAAATCAAGTGGGGCTTTTGAACGTGCCTCTGTTCCAAGCGCCAAACAGAAACACAGGCTTGGGAATGTTCTTTAAGGATATATATACAGAGGAAAACCGACGTGGCTAAGAATATCATGATTAAAAACAACCGTTTCAGATTACAAAAAAATTAATCTTCAGTGCTCTAAAATGCAATAAATCAAAGTATTTAAAAAAATGGAAGCTCTAAATCTTCTGAATAAACTGTTCACTCTCGTTATATATATGTACTTGCCTTATTCCACCTCTTGCCTTATTCCATCTCTTGCCTTATTCAATCTCTTGCCTTATTCCATCTCTTGCCTTATTCCATCTCTTGCCTTATTCAATCTCTTGCCTTATTCCATCTCTTGCCTTATTCCATCTCTTGCCTTATTCCATCTCTTGCCTTATTCCATCTCAGAGCGCAATCGATATTGAGGTACGACTCAACAATTCCTAAAGAGAAGTTTTCGCGACACATCAAAACAACATCAGGGTAACTTGCGATTATTTTCTATACACCTGTAGTCTGATGGACTATGTATTTCGTGCCTTCACAGCTCCATGCTACTCAGCTATGTGGTAAATTTAAAATCTAAAATATCCCGTCTTCAAAGCTTCATTTGATTTCAGCTCATTGAAGATTTTTTCAACTGTCCAAATGCTGGTTGGTTCTCATGAAAGTGAAGTTATCATTGCACGATAAGGGATATTATGTAATATGAAAGCTAAGAAAGGGATTTAACTAAAAAGAAAAATGTCAATAAAAACAAAGTTGAAGTTTTGGTTTTATTTAACTTTGAATACATCAATACTTATTTTACAAGTTTTGACTGAAAAGGCAAAATGAGTCATATTATATCTACATGTCGTTCCAATATATACAGATGCATTGAAAAATGTACAGTATTCAATTATGTATAGCAATACAGGAAAATGTACAGGAAAATATGAGTGCGTTTAGCGTTCGAAAACAAACAAAAGTAAAACTTGAGCCAGACTTTCGCAAAATTTTCTTCTGTGAGGTAACAAGCGGCGAATGACAAGTTATTGACTTGAATATTGATTACATCAGAACTATTCCCATACTGAATTGATGATGAATTGAATTAATGACAAATTGAATTAATGACGAATTGAATTAATGACAAATTGAATTAATGACAAATTGAACAAATGACAAATTGAATTAATGACAAATTGAACTGATGACAAATTGAATTAATGACAAATTGAATTAATGACAAATTGAATTAATGACAAATTGAATTAATGACAAATTGAATTAATGACAAATTGAATTAATGACATAAACGGCGAAAGACAAATTGTTGACAAGAAAACTAATTACATCAGAATTATTCCCATACTGAACTATAGGACGCAGTGGAAAACACCTTCACTCTCCACGAGGGGGAACAGAGGGTTCCAGTCCTCTTATTTCAGCACAACAAAACACATTGATGAATCGGTGCGGAAGTTATGCGATAACCAAAAGCGCTGAACGGTTTGAAAACATTGGAAAGGTTAACAAAGCAATGGCATCTTCCGTGAAAAATTACAGGGGCAACAGAAAAATTCAGATGCACTTGATGTAAAATGTCTAGATAAAAAACACTCAAGGGCTCAACAAAAACTTATTGGGTGGGGACAAAATAACACTGATGCACTTACGGCAAAAAGTCTAGGTAACAAGACACTGATGGGCTCGACAAAAACTCACTAGGTGACTGAAGAATATTATGCTCTTGATGCAAAATATCTAGGCAACGAGACAACTTTGAAGCGCTCACGAGAAACTTGCTGGGTTGCAAAGGAACATTGATGCGTGATGCAAAAAATGCTGCTGAAAGAGCAAACTGAGTACTAGAGACAATACAAGTTACATTTGACATTACTGCGCGAAGGCGACTCAGAATGACAGCAATCAGCAACGCGCACATGTGAGGTTGATCATATGAGGTAGGAATATCGTACTTGAAATAACAGTGAAAATCTAATTACTTACTATATCGATTAAGTTCGTTATCTGAACAATTTCGTAAGTTGTTTCTTCACTTGTTTCAATTGTTTATTAATTTTACTCACGCCCTTCGTGTCTGTGTTTTCGCAAGTAGGCTGTAACTTCTCTGGATGTACTTTGGCTGCTGGAATCCCTGTTGGTTTGATCTCCGTTTCTTGTTCTTCTGGAGATGCTGTAGGTGCTTCTTCTTCTTCATCTTCTTCTATTTCTTGTTCCTCGTCTTTCTTGTAAGTTACAATATCGTACACTGCCGAATGTTTTAAGTTGTTGAAAAACTCTCTTGATTTACTCACGTAAAAGCCCTTCCTTTCATCTGAACGTTTATTCACTCTTGACTTTGATGGTCCTTGGTTGACGTAAGAAGTAAAGGCATTCTGAGAAGCTAAGTACTTTTGATAATCTTCTAGGTTGTGTCCTTTTAACTTACGGGGCACCTCAACCACATGATTACCAGTCGTCACTTGGAAAACTGGCTGTGCGCGACTGTTCACTAGTCTGCGCATGCGTTTCTGAGGAAAAATATAATCACTTTCGTTCATCTTCTCGGGGTGCCCCCAAAAAATGACCCTCAAAGTATCGCCCTGTTGGTACATCCGCATTGCGATGACGTGTTTTCAGGAGAAAAAGTGAACACTTTTTAAAGTCTTATCAGTTGAATCCAAACACCGCTCCTGTTGAGAATGAATTTCAGGCTGAATGTCTGAATTAGTCGTCAAGACACGGAAACGTAAAAATTTGCTGTTCCCCACTATGAAGACACAAGCTACTGGGAGCAGACGTAGTATCGCTTGAGTCACTGCGGTCTGGGCCGAGGCTACACTCGCTTCAGAGATGTGAGTGACAACTTCTCTGGTCTCACTGAATTTATACTGCTTACGCCCCGCCCTTTGTTAACCGAAGCAGGGAACCAGCCCTAGCCGCTCTAAGCTTCTGTGATTGGCTGGCTTCATTTCATTTTAATTTAGTCAGAATAGTTTGTAAATTTTATCACATGTCTTATTTGTGGTTCCAATGCAGTGCTCACGCAATGGAAGAAATAACTTAGATTTAGATACAAAGTCAGATAAGAGCGAAACTGTTCCCATATGAAAAGCTGGACGAGTTCTGAAGGATGACAAAAATAGGTTTGAGCGCTTTTTGTGTTCTAAAAGCAAATTTAATAAGTAGGATCAACTGCTTGTAGCCTTACTATGATTTAACGAGGCAGTAACAAATACTTTTTAGAAACCATTGGAATCCATTCACACGTGGGTCGTTCAAAATTCATACTCGATGTTGCTTCGTTGTATTACTGTTATTTTGTTCATTATGAGTACAGTTCTTTGTGGTGGCTGTAGACGTATTGTGTCGTTTTATCTGTCGTCTTCAAATTATCAGAGAAAATAATTTTTATTTGAATCACGGACAATTTACAATTTTTCGGTCTAGAATTTTCCAGCACCCGCATCGTTTTCGAAGTTTTCCTGGCCCCACCCACTTGGCACAAAAGCTGATAATCATGTTTTTCTCTTTATGTTTTGAGTAGCCTTAAAAATAGAATTGCTAATTTGGTGCTCAAGAATATTCGAGAATTGTTTTACAGAATACGTACCTGATCATTTATTTGCATGTTGAATAAGAGGAGGGAAAATTTCTGAAATAGTGTAGAATTGTGAGAAATAAGTTTTCGTGTCTCAAAAATGATTAGTATCACAATAGTTCCCCGAAAAATATCACAGTGACATATTTACAGGTAGCGAGTTTTAAGATTTATTCAAAATCTGCTGCTTAATGGGAAAGCGTACGAAAGGCGTTCAGAATTGGGCGTTCAGCATCACGTATCGTGTAACAATGAAGAAGACAACAGTTGTTTTTAAATGATTTCAATTTCCAGTGCTCGCTAGTTTCATGAATAATATATCAACATGATCGAGTATGTTTCGATATAACAAAACAAAAACATATTTTGTAGATTTATTGTAATTAGCATAATGTCTACTCCTTTTCACCGACCTTTCGATATAACACAACAAAAACATATTTGGTAGACCTATGATAATAAGTAGAAAGTCTACTCTTTTTCATTGACTTTAGCCCTGACAATAAATCATTGACCTTAACCGGGACAGACATTTCCTAATGGATGAAATGAAACATTTCATCGAGTATTACCCCTCACGAGATCATTTTCAGTTGAAAATTTACGGGGAAACTGCACATTAATGATTGGATTTGAGAATAATTTCAGACATTTCCTAGTGGAAATGTCGAAGCATGGAGTACATGCAGTGCAAAATCTGACGGAACCTGACATTATAACGATGTTCCGACTGCGTTCACTGATACTATAATAATTATGACCATACTCCAGAGGATTGGGGATCTTGGCCCTTCTAAATGATTGGGGATCTTGGCCCTACTGCTTACATGCCTGCTTATCCAACTTTATTTCCTTCTCTGGGTTTTCATTATTATTGGCTTTGATTGATTGTATATTCTTCAGTGCTTAGCGCTTAAATTATTTGTGGAGCTACTTCTTTATTTGAAAAATAAGGGGACAACTGAAACGAATTTCATGATTAATGAGATGTAAGTGTTGCAAAAACTATCAGGATTAGAAGGTTGTGTTTGCTTGAAAAGGAGTTTAAGAGGAGAACACGTAACGTACAATTTCACAAGTATATCATGATGATATCGTGCTTTCGTTACGCGTCGTTTAGAACAATGAATTCTCTGTACTTATTCATGGAGATTTAAAACGTTTCATTGTGAATTACCCCTCACGAGATCATTTCCAGTTGAAAATTTACGTGGAAGTTGCACATTGATGATTGGTTTTGAGAATAATTGGCCTGAGGCACTGGTGCTGGTCGCCATTGATCTCTAAATGTATTGTCTTCCACTCTGAGCTGCCCGGGACGAGGACAAAACAATTGTTTTATACATGTTGGGATCCTTGCGCGTTTAACATTCCCTTTTCGGAAAGTTAAAGATCGTTTTTGACGTTATCAAATTTTCATCTTTCATGCGAAATGTATGTTTTTTGACTATCACAGATTTGACCGCGTCTGATGACTAGACCAGAATTTCTACGGGCTTAAAGTCAACAGTGCGGCTATCAGCAGATTTAGATTGTATCTGACAAGATCTAGTTATGGGGAACACTTTTAAATTGTCGAGAAAAACTTACCAGATTTTAGATGATCTAAATCATCCGTTTCAAAAGGAGAGGTAAGTCTACAGATGACTAGATAGCGGCATTGAATGAACCTTTCAGATAAAATTTTAAATAAAGATAAAACTATGAACACCGTTAATAACATTTATTACTTTAAAGGCATTGTGAGAGTAAATGTATAAAAACTGAAAATAGCGTTGCTGTAGTCGTCTAAAAAATTACAAAGAAAAAGTTAATGAGACTGTAATTAAGCGTAATAAATGTTCAGTTAAAACAAAATGATAGTAACCCAAAATATTGATTAATATTTTGAAACAAGGCGAAAAGTCGAGATCATAATGGGTAAATCTATAAGTTATCTTATCGCCTGGAAGTTATTTCAAGGCTGAATTCAAATTCGTAAAAAGTAGTTCATGACGCCAATAAATTCGTACGTAACTATCAAATCAACTTCAATTCCCAAAGCGATACGAGGAGATGCCAAGTCTAATTTTTTCTCCGGAGCATGCATGTTTTTCTTCGCCCAAGCGATTTTAATTACTTGGGCGGCGAAAAACATGCATGCAGGCGACGAAATAGTTAGACTGGGTAGTGTGGGAAAATAGCTGGTTTGAACAGGCAATTTATTGCGTGTGTAATTTTAACACTTTAGAATGGGCAAGCTTGATACCTGAATTATTTCCCACTCTAGTGTCACGAAAGCACCGATGAAATTCAGCACACAGAACTGTGGATTGCATGTATCACATCAACACGTTGACTGCGATGGATTAAACTGAAGTTCAGTATTCAACTCAAATTTATAGTCAAAAGTTAACGATTTCAAAAACAAAACATAAACTGGGCCCATTAAATATCACTAATTTTAAAAGGTAGTTAAAACTTTTCAAACGACCCACCAATGGGTCGTTTTACAGCAGGAAGAACTTGAGCACGACCCATCTATGGTTCGCATCGCAAGCAACGTGGTAATTTTAGATAAAAAAGGGAATGAGATGGAATGAGGTCAACCACCTCTCGTCAGACGAGTCAATATACATAGTTGGCGGATGTAGTTAAGAAAGTGGGTATAGTGTGTATTTTGGTTTATTTCGCTGTGTCGGCGCTGATGAACGGGCGCCGGGCAAATGGCTCGAGGTGAGCTCATTAGGTCTTTTATTTGTCCTCCGATGAGGGCACGCAGGCAGCCCCTCGCCCCTGGGAAACTCATCTGCGAAACTTAGCCTCTGTAATTGATTGCGGGGTAAAAATGGTAAGAGAATAAAACAATATTCATGAAAAAAGTTACAGATGTCCTAAGGTTATGCAGAGAAAACTGCGGTAAAGCAGGTGGGTATAAATAAATATTCGTTCACCAAGAAATTCTTGGTTGAACAGATCTCAGACTAAGTCAAATGAAACGAATTGGGAAAATTTACATTTAATGCATATTTACGTGCCAGTAACGTGTAAACAAAGACTTAAAATCGCTGCCATCTGGCCACCATGAAGTAGGCTAGTTTTTCAATTTATGCATAATTCAATGGAATTCAAACACAAATAGTATCCATCTTTTCTTAATTTTTCAGATTTAATCAACAAATGCCTGGCGCAGTAAAGGAGAAATAAACTTTGATCTTTTCAAAAGTACTAGAGTTCAGAGTTCGAAGAAAGGCGGAATGCACCAATGAAATGAGCCAAAAACAAATTCCTACGCTGCACCTCCTGACTGCAAGGTGCGAGGCCGGAACTTGGCTGCGGTACCGTGATCTATGCTTAAGCTAACGAGTAACATTGGGCCTATGGCTTAAGTCAATTAATTAAGACCTTAGTTCACCGAAATATGGCATAAAATCATACAATTTTAAAAGATCAGATGGATTAATGCCGAAATGTCTGGTAAAATTAATTCACAATGAAGTACATCCGTTGAAGTAGTCGATTCTCGTGAAAAGTTTTTTTTCCGTCTTTGTACGACGTACTTCGGCACTGCGCTCTCCATCATATTTAGGAAATTAGTCCTGCTATCTATATAAGATTAGTCTCAGATACATACTGTGGAGATTCATGTATTAGGAAAGGCTAGTTTCCAGTTCTACTCGCCCCCGAGATTTTATGCATCAAATGGAAAAGAACTACTGTCACACAACCCACGACCAAAGTTCAGCCGACACGCGAAACTGAAACACAACCACTAAAGTGTAAAGTTGACAAGTAGCGCATCATTGCACCATGTGTAGCCCAAGCTCTAAAGTTCAAGGTTATGATATTTGGTCATGAAACTCATTTCACAAAATTTGGAGACTGTGAAGGAGTGTTATCCACGCATAACAAATTCGCAAAGAACTTGCCTTATTGGGTAACTTGCGATGCGTGGAACATCAGCTTCTGAGCCTCATACGGGGACTCTTTATTTCAACAAAGGAAACAGCCGGCAATAATTAGCCACATTATTTCGAGGAGCGTTCATTTTGGCTTTTGAGCTCTGTTCTTTTTCGATTATTTCGCTGACGAGGAACACGTGCAGCCAGACACTGGCGCGCGTACGTTTTGGTGTTCGTTGCGAGCACCAAAATTACTCATGCTAAAAATTTTTGTTCTTGAATAGAACCAAAATTTACGCACTCTCTAATAACAGAGCACCTACATAGAATCGTTGTGCGATATTCTATTTTTAAGAAATGAAGCTATAATCTGGCAGAAGAAACTGAATTATGTTTCGGTTTACTGTATATAAAGAGAGTTACACCCTCAGCGTTGACCGACGCCTCAAAATTGTACGCATAAACTTGAAACAATTTGTCTTCTTTAGTGAAAATGTTTTCTTCCTTGAAGCTTCTCAGGTACGATAAAAGTTTGAAATGATTTCAAAATTTGTCTCCCATACATGGGAACACAGTATGGTGCTCGGTCGGTTTATCTGTCTCGACTCCTTCCCAGTATGCTGTACGCCCGAACACTGCATAATGACTGCAAATTTTTATTTTTGAACTGTAATTTATTCATACCGACTGAAATTTTTCTGCCTAATCTAACTGTGAAACAAAAAAAACGAGAGAAAACGGATTCACGTTCAAATGCATCTTAAAAAAAAACACTTTCAATCAAGGGATTACAGATTTGGCTTGAAAAACGCCATCATATTTACCTGGCGAGAGCATATTAGCCTGTATTAGAATGAGAGACTCGTCTGTCCGTCCTTCAGAGCAAATTAAAAGATTTAGCCGCCAGTACAGAAACGGGATACAACTTCTCCACGCCTGTACTCAGGTACACTATATTATGGGATCTGAGAAAGGTTTCCGCCTCTCATGTGAAAACAATCAAATGTTTACGCGTTTTTTCAAACACGACCATACCGATTGCTGCCATTTGTGACGGCCCGCGTACACCAGCTTATAAATCTCCATCCGCCTCCAACGGCCGAAAGTCTTCACTAGAAACGTAAGATCACGTCCCTCTCATGAGCAAACGATTCAATTACAGGCTGTGGTTAGGTTAGGGGAGCTTAGGTTTGGTTACGGTAGGTCAAGTTGGGATTTGACAGCACGGGACAGTAGTGGAATTTTAAAGCGTGAAATGTATACTCTTAGCAACTAATTTGTTTTGTAAGTCATAATAATAGTTTAGGAATTGTTACGAAAAAAAGTAAGATTAAATTTTTCGTTCATTGCGCAAGCTGGTCTTCGAAAGCGTAATCACTAACATCATTTGCTTGAATGGCGCTGACAATCAAGAATAGGCAAAAAATTAATAACAGACATTTTTATTTATTGTCATTTTAAGGTGAGGAAAGCATTTATTAAACATTCATTAAAAATTTAAAAGAAAGCATTTATTTCGAATAAAAGCACAATTTTCTATTCTAGTTCATTTATTCAGTGGCTTTCAAGACACTTTTGGCATCGATCTCTCTGTTGCTGTTCAAGGTTTTGGAGATCCTGCGGAAAAGATCAAGTCTTTTCACAAATTTGTGCAATTTTTAATTTTTTCGAACGTCATGTAGTAACGCTGAAATCTTGTTCCCGTGCATGTATACAGTGGTAGGAAACAAATATTCCTATACCTAGAAATTCCTTATTAAAGGGTACCATCCGGGATTTTGACCTTTTTTCGTCCGATTCGCTTGAAAATTGGTCAGTATATGAATTTTTTGAAAGTAAACTTTTTTTACTCCTGTCATTTTTTCTATTTAGACCTTGTTTTTTTATTTTTTTTTCAATAAAAATGAGGTTTTTGAGACATTTTTATGTATATTTCAAGACGTATTAACTAATTGATTTTTGATGCTAGAACAAAACCAAAGACAGTTTTAGAATCCTTGAAGCATTTCTAACAAAAGTGTGCTGTAAAATTTTAAAATTTTGAATTTTTTTTTGTGAAATGCAAAACTTTATAATCACATCACAAACCATTTTTTTGGGTTTGGAGTCAAATAACTTTTTTGATTTTCTCAAATATGGATGAAACTTAGCATACTTTAGTTAGAAATGTTTCAAGAATTCCAAAACTGTTTTTGGTTTTGTTCTAGCGTCAAAACTCAATGAGTTGATTACGATTTGAATGGCAGAAATGTATTATTATTCAGGAGAGCCCTAAAACAAAATATACTATTGAATTGCAATATCACTGAAAATTATTTATGTACATGAATGCAGTTTCGTTGATCTCTTTTTATGTGCGAATAATGTGCAATATTTTCCTTGTAAATTTCAATGTAACATAAGAAATATCGTGCATAAAAACATATAGAAATATTATGTTTATATAATAAAATAATATATTTTATTTATTATATTTCATTTGACTCACCCTAAGGATTCTTTTTCGACAAAAAAAACATACAACATTTTTTCTTATTTT
>JACJUY010000039.1:389655-425764 GCA_014220935.1 Platorchestia sp. MABIK
TGGTGTCCGTAGCGCCATAATATTTCATGGCACAATACCATAAGGATCCTTTTTCGACAAAAAAAAAATTTGAGTCAGGGGTGCCGCGGGGGCCCAATTTGGCCTCGGATGGTACCCTTAAAAAGCAAAACAAAGGCGTATTCTCCTCTGGAAAAGAAAAAGTGCCATATTTTCTCTCAGTGCCGTAGTACATATAGTAAATGACGATAATTACTGCAATACTTTGGCCTCAATAAATTGCAAAATAATTACTTAATTACCTCCCTTAAAAACTGATTTTAGCTTGTAAGGTAAAATATTATCCTGCAAATTACATTTTTCTCGCTTTTGAGAACAGAGAAAACTTTTTCGAGCAGTAAGTCAGTAATCTAACACGTTAAGTGCGGCGGGTTACACTGAAGTTCAATCTTCAACTCGTATTAAAGTTAATTTTAGAGATCAATTTTGAAATTACCGAACATTTAATAGATTGTGCCTTCATCTAGTTTCAAAAAGCATTAATCGAAATTGAGTTAGTGACTGCCGGTTGGTCAGCAGCGTTATGAAAATCCCCTCAGTGACCACCGGTGGCTCAAGTCTCACTTGAAATATAAACTCTGCTCCTTACTGCCTAATCAAACCAACAGCAGTTACCACGTAAACGTAGTAAACAATTTAAATTCTGTATCCGAATTATGCTTGAATTGTCTTTACTTCTCAACTATATCTATCCTAGGATCAATTCAGCTTCGAATTCCAGGTTTCTCAGGCAATATCGCTGTGCAGTGGTATCATGTGGAGTCTGCGGTGTCTTATGTACAACCGCAGCAGTAGCGCATCTTCTCACCGCGCAGATGTGGGGCTGTACACAACCGCCGCCACCATAATCACGACCACGTCTCTACGGACGCAGGCAAAAACTCGTCAGCCAAAAATTCCTTATTTTTCTCGCGCATGTGGTTTGCTCAAAACAGTTTTCAGGTATACAGCTCACGTCTTTATTTAACTTATTATAAGCGATTTCAGCGTCCTAATTTCAAAATTAGGATCGTGATTGGCATCGCTGAGGATTGTTTTAGTGATGCATAATCTGGAAGCCATAAACGTATCTCGGTGCCTGAACTGTGTGTACTGTACAGCATATCAAGATGGCTCAAATGAGGTATCTAGTTCCAGTGATAGAGCTCGTCTGTAACGCAATCTTATCAGTCAAATCACTTAAGTACGTGAGACAAAGCGGCGACATGCTTGATCGCTCTCGATATTGTGTTCTTACTGGAGCTCTCCGGAATCGTTAAAACGAGATGTTGTGTTAATTTCTTCTGGGTTGCCAGACTCCGAAATGCTGAGCTGTTCCTACATCGTTGTGATGCAAGGTACATCGGAATAAGCTTCCCTATTTTCTTGCTTTCATTTAACAGCGCACCGTGAAAATATGTGGCAGTCCTGCATTTTCATTTGCATAAAGAACGGTTCAAGGATGGTAAATAAAATACACGTAAGAATATCCTTTTTATTTAAAGTGTTTGATGAAACTGGTTATTCAACTGGTTGCAGAAAATTTCACATTTATTCTCTTTGTGCTTAGAGATGATGATGTTAATTCTATAAAGATTTCAGTTCTGCCTTATTTTGAGGTACATACATTGTGCGGTGCAATTCCTAGGTCTGAAAAACTAACGCGGCGCAAGTAATTCAATTTCATTAACTGGAAAAATGAGATACGCAAATACAAGTTATGCCAATATGATTGAAATACGTATTATTTACAAATTTGATATACGTAAGATGCGCAAAAATGACTTCAAGAGCAAATTATTAGAGTTAGCGAAAACAGGTCTGTTTTGAATATACAAATAAAAACTAAACATCAAAAATCTCCAATGCAGCATTTCGATTTGCGTGTTCATTGAATTTAGCCATCAATAACGGTTTTACTAGGCATTTGGGTTCACTACAGAGCTGAAAAAGCTAACACATTTTCTGAAAAACGAATTTGGATTCTTATTGCACTCTTTGCTAGCTCTGACTGCAGGAGACTCTTCAGACCCTGGTATCGCCACTGCAAGGCTTTCGGACAACAACTCTATTTCAACAAGTTCGGCGATTAGTAGTTCACTCTTCATCTGTGTTTTTTTCTTGAAAGCTGAATTTAATCTTCTCACGTGCTTTGAATGCTTAGAATATGACCGTCGAGGACCAGATTCTGACGATGTCGATGATGAATCCACCCTCAAGTTTGCAGAGCTGAACCGCACCGGTGAGTTGAACGTCCACACTGCACAATGCTTTCCGAAGTTCTCGTAGGCAACTTTATCGTATGCGCCATTGAACTTATTCCTTTTTGTATTTGGCGATGCGAGTTCAACGCTGAACGTATCAGTTTCATCAGAATCCCTTTCAGCTTTCGGGTCAGAATTTTTTGCAAGTCTCACGGAACTGAGGGCACTTCGGGCAACGACGTTTCCACCGCCATTGTCGAACCCAACATTCTGAACGCCGGAAGTGATTTGAGACACTGAGTTTTCTTCTGGTGTTCTTATTTTGCGACACTCATATGGACGACTGGTTTTCATGTTTTCAACCGGGAGTTTTTCTTCGTTCTTCTCAGCATCAGGATCAATTTTAGGTTCTTTGTATGATACGATTCTGAGTGCGTACATTTTTGATTTTGAGCAATGTGCAGGATTATCTGTACTGTTTCTGGACACTAATACACGAAGAGTGAGAGAATGCGAAGATTAACTGCAAATTTCAGTAAAACGTCTCGTAGAGAATTTCCAGTCTAATTTTCTCCACACTTGTAAGCGGAAACACAGCCTTCAAAGACAAGAGTGATGAGCAGCTCCAGGTGCTATAACACACGTGTGTATTGGGGCGCATCACAGACTTAGCGCTACTACGACTTGGCGACACAATGAAGACTGTCCATAATTTGTCAGCATTAAGTGCGCCCCACGATGGCCACGCCTTCAGTCCGTGCTCAGATATGGTCAGAGTTTTATCGATTTCGCCAGTCTCTAAAACTAAGAAATCGTGATTAGCTCTCGTTACGCGCAAGTGAGTTACTTCAGATAAAATCCTAATTGGAATTTGATGTACGAATATAAATGGTACAAGCTTTATTTTTCGAAGACGGTGTTATCTTTGAAGAAAGTGGGTTTTGACTCGCTCATAAAGTGAAATGTTTGGTGTAATTTTAGAGTATTTGTGCTATTTCTGGAAGTTAGGGTGAGGCATACTGTAGGTCTCAATTGTAACGTTACGGAGCGTACTTCTTGTTCACTAACTCATGATGCATAACTGTTCACTAATTCTTTAGCAACTTGCTTATTTTTGCTAGCTTGCAATGTAAAATTTCGTAAAAAGAGCACGATGAGTTGGACAATGTTTGCAATGGTGCTAGAAAAATTTAAGTGTCAAAGATTAGGAACTAATATTGATGGACAATTCAAAACTATTTTAGGGCTAATAGCATAGATTGTTCAATTTCACCCAACATACGTGTTATTTAACTTAAAATAAATGTTTTACCCATTATAAATATGTCAATTGAAATTTTTTTGCAAGAAATGGGTCACTTTATTTCCTATTTGAGAAAAACAGTAACATTTATTCGAAATAACTAATGCACCATGAGTCCAGGATCTCCTTTTAACACGTCTTAGACAGCATAAAATACATAGGCAAATTAACCGGACGAAATAAAAGACCACATTATGGGCTTGAGAAAACATCGCAGCGGAGTAGAAATGAATCCGTGAAATTTGCATATCAGAAAACCTGACATGGTGTTGGCCCGATCCTCGTCAGCTCGATAATTAATCGTCCACTAAACCATTTAGTGCTCCAGAAACTTCGGCGGCATACGTCCGCCGTGAAAAAACGGAAGTTTTCTTACATCCAGCAAAACAAAATTGAATCTCTCAAAAAAAGACGAGAAAACAAAGGGAAGGTAAAGAAATTAGTTATGGTGCTACCCATAGAGCTGACAACGGTAATGGAGGCGGGACCTTTTGGTAAGGAATATAAGGCGCAGAAATCATTCTCTTGGTTCATTAAATCGCTCAACGTCACTGCGAGTGCTAACATCTCAACGAAGCCTGTGAAATAGTGTGCCTATTTTGAAATTTTTTCGTGGTGGTTCGAGAAAATCTTTTGGCAAGTGCAAGTACTCAAAACTTCTGTGTCGGAAACAATTAAGACATCAACTCTTTACGTTTGAGCAACGACTACATCTTGCTTTTGATTATCATCCGAGTTCTGCTCACAAGTGAACGAGAAACTTCAGCACGGTTTTGAACAGCAATGTTTGCACCGTACACTCAAATTATGAGAGTTGCCAGCGAGGAACCTGAGCTTCCCGACAAGATGGAAGAAGACTTTGCCGTGAACACCGGATGTTTTGGTATGTCTCGTCAATGTAGACATTTACAATTTGCTCCTGGAGACATCGTGACTGATATCACGCCTAAACTTAAAGATTTACACTTATCAGATGACAAAGAAGATGTCACATTTGAAATGAATGATATCGAGGAACATAGTGCCCTTAATTTTAACGAAGAGCTTCCGGAAGCAGAAGCTGAAGAAACTCCTAAAGGAATTGAAGCCTTCATCGTAGGACTTCCACTCGACATGGTTCAAGCAATGGAGTCTGATGAGTCTCTTGATGATGAGATCGGTAACACATCAGAGAATGAAATGGACTACGTTCCGATCTCGTCAAACACTCCTATAAAGTTCAGTTCTAAAAACTCGATTCTCGATTTAGAACTGAGATCGCATTCATTTAACTCGGGACCTGGACACTCTAATAATGGACGTCGTAATAATTTGAATCAACATTTTCCAAAGTTATCGCCATGGGAACTGAGTAATGCGAAAAAAGAGCCCCGACTGCTAATGTACAAGCTTCCAGACACAGAGTTCATGTCTACGGAGGATCCAGATGCGATGGATTTGGCGAAAGAAGATTTTGGAAAAGCGGCCGAAGAAGAAAACTCCGCTATGTTAATATGTGACTCAAATTGTTAAAGTCTTACGTGTCTTATTACATCTGCCGTAGCTAATTGTAGTGTTGTTCTATTTGAATATTATTTTCAAGCCTTTTGTTCGTTTTTAAAATTTGACTGGAGTACATGATCTGTTACTGAAAACTGTTTTCGTTTGTGTGGTGAATAGAAATGCATTTTTCAAAGTTTTGTTTTATTCTTTTGAGACCGATGACTCATTAGGACTCATTATGGAGGAACTGATTAGCAAGAGCTTTAAAATTTTATTTTACTAGCTCATGTAAAAAATTCCAAATATGCTCTAATACGGTTTACCGAGTACGGTGGGAGAAGAGCACTCTGAAAGCGGTTTGTTTTTTCACTACTAAAGTTGGCGTGATTTTAACAAACGTGGCAACTTCACTACCATTGTGATAATTCGTTGCTCATGGATATCCTCGTTGTTAATTTGTTCAAGGGAAATAAATCGTTAATGTCTCTCGACGAGTTTCCAGTCTAACTTTTTTGCCGGAGCACGCATGTTTATCGCCGCCCAAGCTAGTTAATTACTTGAGCGGCGAAAAACATGCATGAAGGCGGCGAAAAAGTTGGACTGGGTAGTGAGTGCAAACGTCCATGGCTGATTTGTGGAATTTGTTGAAGCCGCTCGGTGTGGAGTTGAGGAAAAAAATGTTCAGAGCGCGGCTTGCATTCACCTCAAGGTGTACTCAATGAGACAGAAAAAAAAATTTCAAATTTTCCGTCATCCTCACCGGGAAATCAGAATGTCCGCACATCAGTCGAGAACGAAGCATGAACGACTTTTCAGTGCTAGTATCAGTCATGTATTGCTTAAATCAATTATTTGTACGACGAATGTCATGCAATTGTTGATGTTTATCAAGCAGAAATAATTCATTTTACTCACAAAAGGATGTCATTGCGCGTTAAATGTAGTGTGACATCACATTCGCTCGAAAGCAGCGATCACGCTCATGACCATCACGAGAAAACTTTAATATATTCACCACAAACCGTATAATGACTTCTGACAAAACGTCCGAGATCGAGCTGGATGGTAGTCTACTGTGACGGTCATTATATTCCTGCCTTGATGAGACTTGCGACCTTGTTCTTTTGTCTCACTAGGAAAGCGGTAAGATCACGCAATTCAGGAAGACCGACATCAGTAGTAGTGCGTGCTAACAAAGGAAGCGATTGTACCTTAAAGAGCGTTTCTTCTAGAATCTGTGCGCAATTCCCGAGGTTCCATCTGATCAGGAGAGTTCATGCAAGACTCACATTGCTTCTCAAAAGCTAACTTTTTCTCTTAAATTAAATGCTCTTGAGATTATTATACAAGTTCCAGACGAGCATCTGGTGAATCTGAAAATGTTTTATTTGTAAAACGAAACGTATGCACAGAAAATGAATAAAGAACACGCATCAAAGACCATGAATCTAAATTTGCTCATTCCAATTCAGCTTAGCGGCCTCTAGGTGTTCACTCCACGTGTCTCTCTGTGTGGCCGACATCCGGCAGAAACAGAATATTTTTAAAACTTCTGTGTAGCGAGAATTGAGGCTCAAATTAAACACTCTTATCCATTCCAAGAAATGTTTTCAAAAGTTACCATAGCATAGCTACGTAGATCTTGGAAAATGATAAGAACAGATACGTTGAAAGATATGTATATGGCGAGAGCTTGGACAATAGTTTCCAGAGTAAAATTCATTTTCGAATGTTATTTTTCTGACTTACTGTTTCCTTAGGAAAATTGTGCTACAAATCGGGTTGTTTGAAAATATATGACTACTGAAACTCGATTTTATTGATACTCAGGCGATAGTTTCTAGATTTTCTTCATTGAAAAGTTGCCTGTAACGATTGCTGTGAGCGTTCTTATACATTTCGGTAACACTAAAATTACAATTTCCACAAGCATTTGTCTTGCTTCTATTATTTATTACATTTATTTTCTAACTCGTTCGGGAGCGGTATATAAAGAACCGTTCCATACACGCCTGAATGTAAAGCTTTGTATGAAGTGCGAGAATTAAGCAGTGCATGTACGTAGCCGTGCATTAAACCGTGTGAGCCGTGCACGTACTTGTGCGAATATTTTAACTTTAAAACTTAATTTCCTTGTGGGCTACAGTGAAAATTGAACAGTGAGCTTTACTACACTCATTGCAAGATTGCATTAACTTTTACCCAGACGAAGGTGATGTCAGGGAACTCTAGCTAGGATTTTCCTACCTTAACGATCTGTTCTTGCAGTGAGAAATTCTCTGTTATCAAATACGTTTGAAGAAAAATATTAAGAAACTAAGATTTCGTTCGCTTACGTTTAGATTGCTAATGCAGTGAACCGTATTTGAATATTTGTCCTGGTCATGACTTTAATGCAGTTGTACGTTAGTCAGAAGAATTAGCAAGCGTTCAATCACTGCCGTTATTCGATGCTCAGTGTTACGACCTGCAGCAGCTGTGGCGAGGGTATTCTCAATTCTTATATTGTTTTTCAGCGCATTTTAAAGCAGGGAAACTAAAAGAAGGAAAAAAAAAACAGTTTATTTCAAATAAAGTTTAAACATGAAATGTTTATAACATTGGTTTTTAAATATCTACAAAAATTCAGGTCTTACTTCTAGTTTTTATTTTGTTGATGTTCGACTTCGCTCAGGTGTTGTAAAGACAGTTACATATACACCTGAATGTAAAGCTTTGCACGAAGTGGCGGTGTATGAGCCATGCACTGTGTGCAAATGCTGCACCACACAACCCACGCACTCAAGGATTTGCTCGAGGATTATCTGACTGTGCTGCTATCGGCCATGCTATACCCGAACTTAAAACCCGAACCGAGTATTTATACCCGAATCAGTAATACCATCATAAGAATACTCGTATCAGTAATGCCATCATAAAAATACCCGTATCAGTAATACCATCATAAGAATACCCGCACCAGTAATACCATCATACGAATACCCGTATCAGTAATACCATCATAAGAATACCCGTATCAGTAATACAATCATAAGAATACCCATATCAGTTATACCATCATAAAAATACCCGTATCAGTAATACCATCATAAGAATACCCGTATCAGTAATGCCATCATAAGAATACCCATATCAGTAATACCATCATAAGAATACCCGTATCAGTAATACCATCATAAGAATACCCGTATCAGTAATACCATCATAAGAATACCCGTATCAGTAATACCATCATAAGAATACCCGTATCAGTAATACCATCATAATTTTGTTTGAAATTAAATGCTTATTGTATTCTTATGATGGTATAACTGATTTGGGAAAATAAATACTCGGTTCGGGTTTTTGTGGGACAGGCTGTATTTTGACTGAATATATTCTCTTGACGTGGTACGAAGTGAAATACCGAGCAAAATTGCTTGAAATTGCTCATAGTAATTCTGTAAAAACTGGATATTTCATGAAATGAAAAATGAACCGTTGGGAGCTAAAGAAAAATTAACGTATTCTATAAGAGTACTGAAATTAAGCGCACATATATATGTTAGTGCATATGTTGTATAGATATTTAGTGTACATAAATTAACTTCATCTGAGTTATAATTTCACTAGGTGGAAAAACAAAGGCCTTATCCTAAAAAAATTTCATTAAAACCTACTCATACATCTACTTGCTACACTCTTTTACTCTCTCGCCGAACTCACCCCCCATCCGTATCCCATGTTCGACGTTATGATATGAAAATGCTGACAAATTATGCCAGAGGTTTAGGAAGTAGTTTCAAACACGCAAGTTAAAAGTTCGGAAGTGACGCAAGGGCAGCGGCAGCTCACTCACCTCAACCCGCGCCATCTTGGAAGTTCGATCAATGCAGAGGAAGCAATAGTACGCCGGATAGAACACTATGCGGCCTTTGATGGACGTTATAGATTGCTTCCGTATCACTGATTCCCATCGACGCAATTTGAGGCTTTGGTGATTCCCATCTCTATCAGTTCCACGTTCCGTGGATATCTAATGTTAGAATTCGTGCTCGGATTTCAAAATTTAAATGTTAGTATCAAAGATTAACTCCGGTTATTTGGAGTCAATGTGTTCAGAGGGATAATTCTTTAATATATGAGATTACATTCCAAATTTAAATCTCTTGTAATCACTTTCAAAAGTTTGATTTTTCTTCTCATTGATAAACAAAATTCAAATCATCAGTGCTATAATCCAGTACTTTCGATTAAAAGATGACAAAATAAACAGAAGACTTGGACGCTACAAGCTATGTCGGACTATAGTATAGAATTAAAAAAAAGGCGAAGTCTCAAAGTTACATGCCGAAACGCATTATAGTACTGGGTGGTAATGTTGACTTGAATAATCACTTAGTCTGAAAATATTACGTCTGAATTTATAACTACTTTGAATGTAACCGCAACGTACTGTACTACGTTCCGTGAAAACTAATGACGCTCCATGACACCGTTTTATATTATCACACCAGACATCTTAAAGAAAAAAAACAAAGTTTACTCTAAAATGTTTTGGTAGATGAAATGAATCATAAAAGTTAGAGTTTTAGAGATTTCTTTATAAAAGGTTTATAATTGATGAACAAACCATTAAAGGTGGATACACGACGAGTCAGGGGTTAATGTTATTATTGGAAGGAACATTATGAATATGTTCTCTCGAACATTTTACCTTAAGCATGAGTACTGACAGCGTTTAAATACTTTAAATACTACTGGAGAATGCCTCGGAGGATGTCTGTTATTATTCAGAGAAAAAATTGAGATATCCTACTGATCCGATTAAAATACCGTCCGAAATAATTTTCAAGTAACGAGCAAAGGTTGGCCAAAAGCAACTCATAAAAAACCTAGGACAAAATCACACATTTGAAACAAATAAACAAACATACACGTGGAAATGAATTGACCCTACCATGTTTCTTCTACCTTGCAGCGCACCAAATTTTCTCGCACTGATTTTGATGAAGTTGGAAAAGTGTCTCACAGTTGACTGCAATGCCTGAATATAGAATTTTTCTCAAAAACGGACGTCGTATTGAATGAAAAATTGCAGAAATGTATTTATTTTCTTGAAATTACACACCTTTTATTTTACTCCGCTCATCAGTCGCGATCCTGAGGGCAAATTTAAAAACTAACGTATTCTATTTATGGGCAGTGCTGCATTATAGTGACGCACTTTGCATTAGAAATTACTTGAGCTTGGAGGGAAATTGGGTAGTTCGATGTAGCAAAATAATAAAAATGACATTGACGTAGTCATCTCTCATTTACAACTAAGAAACTGGAGAGCTTTCAAAATCCTCAATACCAAAGAAAAAGAACTAGAAACTGTCCACGTATTTTTCTTGACTTTTGAAGGAAAAGGTAGACCATTTAAACATGTATAATACATTTTTTTGCCATGTTTGTGATCTCAGTTAATATAATTATACACAACAACTCAAAATTATTCTCGGAATGCTCGAATCATCGTCTCAAGAAGCAGATGAATGTCAGCCCGATATAAACCGACGTAGTCCGTTTGAAAGATCCTTTACTTCACGCATCCACAGCCAAGTTGAATTTGATTTGATCGACCTTGCAATTAATTGGTTTTTCGGTCGTGGAAAGTAAACGACTCGAATTAGGGAACCATGAACTTCCCCCTTGGTTCTTCAGAAAAAGAGCGCCAATGTTTGCAAGTTCAAAGAAATCGACTAAAGAACGAGCGACTAACGCCGATTGCATTTCAGGGATTTGATTGCCTCATGAAGGATGTAACGGGCCGTGTTATGGGCTATTATTAACGCGGTCTTTTCCAAGTTTGTTGACCTTTGCTGGCTAAAATTACGAGCTGGATCCATGGATGCGAAAAACAGTGTTTTCGATGGGGCTTGTTTCCTGGAGTTAGATGAACGTACAGCTTTAACTTTCGCGTAGCTAAACTTCGCTTAAATGTTTAAACAGCCTATTGAGAATCATAAAATCGAAGTGTCAATGTCACGTAGGAAATGATTTTCAGAAGTTTATGGCTCGTAGCGCTCAGATTTCAGTATTTTCGTGAGCGGACTTGTTCGAAACAATCACAGGGTCGTTTGCTGGTCAGGTCTTAAATGTCCGCCGACGACCATGAAGTTCAAAATGATAGGAGGATACTAGAAAGTTAAACGTATTAATGCTATGGTATTATATATTTTTGTCATGTGAGACTGTGCCGCCTGATAAATGGCTCGCTTCATCGAGGAATATGACACATTCATTGATAACTCGATCACTTAAGGAAGTCTTTGAAGTCTTGACTGACGCAGCAGGGTTCCCTGAATTGCGTCTCCATTATAGAATACATGAACGGCTCATGTGAAATCAGTTTTGTAGGCTCGGAGTCAGTTTAGTTGGAGTTCTCAGAACTGGAGTTCAATGGCTCTTCAATTAAATATATCTCGTCACTCGACAGCTTCGTTGTAAATGTAAGGAAAATTTAGGAAATTCACTCGCACTTTTACTGTTGCCAGGTATTTTGCAGCGATCAGCGCTAGCGCACTTCTTTAACAAACAAAGCTTAATTGGTTTTTTGATGAAAGTTTCTATTGATATGCTCGTACGATGTTTTTTTTACAGTTATCGACATGACAGCGCTAGCGCACTTCTTCAACAAACAAAGCTTAATTGGTTTTCTGATGAAAGTTTCTATTGATATGCTCGTACGATGTTTTTCTACAGTTATTGACATGACAGCGCTAGCGCACTTCTTCAACAAACAAAGCTTAATTGGTTTTCTGATGAAAATGTCCGTTGATCTTTCATTTACTCTTAAATTAGACGAATGGAGCAAATCATTGCAAATAAATTCGCATGTGTTCATCATACGAGCGATAAATTGAGAAACTATTAATTTAAACATTCGCTGTCATGAAAGAGCTAGAGGGCGGCAAACAAAACGTTTAAAAATCTTTGCAAGTTTCGCAATTCTTCCATTATTTATGTTGATCAAATTATCACTCAGAACTTTAAATACGTGATCGAAGATATCGGAAAAAGTGTTGACCAACTGTAATGTAATTCAAACTTTCCAATAAATTTTGAATTTTAAAAATATATAAGCATTTTCTGTTTCAAGCAAAGTTAAATCAAGTTTAATTAACTTTCAATTTGCAGCTGAGCGGCGGCATACAGAAACAGTCAGCCTCCAAAAAAACTCGCCAAGCTAAAAGGCTTCATATTCTTTGACTGCCATGGTGTGCTATAATACCCTGCAGTAATTAAAAGCAGGCAAACTTCCCAGTTTCAGTTTCTGAAGTTTAGTTGCATAAATCGTAAAAACGTGGCCGTGAAAAGCGAGTTGCCAAATAAGAAACAGTCTTTTCAGTCCTCCATGATTGCCTGCGGAGTATACGCCATGGTATACGCCCTTTGTATTTGAATCCTACTAATTTCGGGCTATTGAGACCGGCTGTGGCGGCAAAATGCGAACCTAAAAGTTCAATCGCGAAACTTTTCCTGCTCGTGATAACTTTCGCAATACTTCATTTTGAAATTGAGGAACACATCTTCATACCTTAACTATGTGCTACATATAGGCATGTAGCTCATTTCTGGTGGAAGAGAACCGAGCTAACAGTCGCCGGCCATTGCTCCCTTTTTAAAATGGGATTTCTACACGCGCTAATCCATGTGAGGAATTTAGATTCCAATCACCAAAAGCAGTTAGGGTAAGGCAGTTTTCATGCCTTTATGGAGGTATTAAATTTTGATATAATGCAACTGGTCTGCCTGTCGAGAGCGAAAGATATTTTACGGCGTGGTGCGATGCTGACGAAATAATTTCAGGTCGAAAAATGAGATCTTTTCCAGAAAAGCCCCACCGCTAATGCAACACATAAGTTCACCCCCTTGTAACTTTCGAAATAACGCATCTATCGACTTCAAATTACTCTCAAACGAAAGATTGTGTTAATCTTTCGTTTGAGGAGAGAAATTTGAAGTCGATAGCAGCGTTTGTAGAAGACGACGTTTTAACATGATTTGATAAATTAGCTATTGTTTGCATACATTGTTTCATCCGTATCAGCAAAACATATTTTTCTTTCAGATTCCAATATAATTTGCTCATAAATGATTTACTTTTGCCGAAAATATTTAGTACTCTTGAAGAGCATGTGCAGCATGAATATTTACAGTTTGAGTTTCAGAAAATACTGCAGTAAGTTCAGCCGCAACATCTCTCAGAAATAAAAGTGGGATTGAAGGAGCTGGCAAGACCAAGACCAGAAGATAATTAAGTGTTTCTGTTTTCTGAAAGGATGAATTCAGTCCGTTAACAGATCAATCAAAAGATAGACACTCGAAGAAGCATACTTCTGAGGAGTGTTAGATTAATCCTTCAATAAATATTAGTTTTTTTCTGTTGTGATTCACTGGTGCTAATGTTTTTTTATTTCTTTTTTCAGGGTCTAGCCAAAGAGACAACACAGACATTAGCTCTCAAATATTAAAGTGACGCTGAAATTGAGCTGATACTTACACATATTCGGCTTAATGATCACTGGCCTCCTAGTTAGAGCTAGCTTGCTTAATCATAATCAAAAAGGGAACCGAGCGGAGAATTGAACTGCAGCAATTTGATTGTATTTAATGGTGTGGAAAAATTTGGTAATAATTCGAAAGCTGGAAAACGAGCATCGCATGATTTTCCAAAAAACAATCTCAAGCAGCCTGCATATTCTCGCGTCTCAATGCGTTCTCGTCAACTTCAATTATATTTCTCTTTCCAGGATCATTACTGGCGATGACAAATGGGTCCTGCAGAATAATATTGAGCGAAATAGCCGGTGGCAGGACCGTGAATGACAGCCTATCCCTCATCCTCTCAATGGCACATTCAGTACGGTTCTGTCGAGTCTATAGTAGCACACAAAGGTAAGTATGTATTCACTTTGAGCTATTACTTAAAAATCAGACTATGACATGTAGATTTAATTTCCAATAGCAAAGTAATTGAAAAATAGCTTTCCAGGAAAACGCCCTTCATTTATCAACAAGAAATGAGTGAAGTTGCAACCCCAAAGTGTAAGAGGGACTACTAAACTTTAGAAAGGTTTGATTTAGAAGTAATATCTCATCCACCACATTCCCCAGACCTCATACCATGTGATAATTTTCTATTCAGACGACTGCACAATCATTTTTACATTTTAAGGCTCATATAAAAAGAAGTAGTTGAAATGATGCTAGTGTCATTTTTCGAATCAAACAAATGTCATAGTAAGAAAGGTATCAAAAAACTTATTACAGATAGGACGGTGCTATTGACAGCAATGATTACAATGTACACCTAGATTAATTGATTTTTCGTGATTAATATACATTTTCCCAGCGTCAAAAACGTTAGAAAGTTTCAGCACAGGGGCTGTGTAAACATGTGTTAGGAATTATTGCAACGCAAGCTGTTCACAGGGGAACGAATGGCAGTGTGCGCAACATAAATATGTGGCGGAGATCTTGACAAGTTTGGTGGCTCCAACGAAAGGATGCTTTATTCCATTCAAGCCTGATACATATCGTCTCGTACATTGATTTTCCAAATGTCTTCTAACAAACACCAGGACGCAATGACGATTACCCCCGATCAAGCTGGTACACATTTCCGACACCTGGATGGAGTGGGGAATTGTGGCTGAGTTCTCCCTTTTCTTAACGGGGAGAATCACTGCACTGCCGGGATTCGAACTGGCGACACCTTCCCGTGAAGGGTGCGTTCTTAACCACTCAGCCACGATGACCACAACGAGGGAGCAGATTATTTGAATTCGAGCAGCCGTTACAGACGACAGATGTTTCATTCTAACGTTTCTTTGTTTCTTCTGTTTGCTTTACTTGTCTCTGTTCAGTTGTTGGGCTCCAGTGTTTTTAATTTCTTTCTGTTGTTTCGCTAGTGCGAATGTTATTTTATTTCATTTTTCTTGGGTCTGGCCAAAGAGACAATACAGATATTTGCTCTAAAATATTAAAGTAAGGCTGAAATGTAGCTGAAAATAGGATATATTCGGCTTAATGGTCACTGGCCCCGTAGTTAGAGCTAGTTTGCTTAATCATAAGCAAATAATTCTTCGAAGTACGACTTAGATGAAGCTTGAATTTAGCCATTGCGTGGCTAGATAATCTTTGGCCGGCTATTGAAGTTAACTTGGTTAGGTTGCTCAACTATGTTTCGAAATTGAATAAATTATAAAATCCGGATATCAAATTAGAATACACTTCAAACGATATGCAGTGGCTAAGCCTCGCCTTGAATTCTAATGCTTCTCTACCGGTGAGAAAATTCTTCAGAACCACGTTGCATGCGTCAACATTTGAAGCTTTGTGGCTTTGACGCGAAATTGCGCTGAAGATTTCTTCTCATCTGACCATAAATCTCCGTCGAGCCAATAGCTTACGTTGTGATGGTGACGAAAATAATTCTGCCGTATCTCGCATCGAAATTTTACTGCAACAGTATCTCTTTTTCTCCTGGGAGTTCTGTAAAAGCCACGAAAGGCAAAGTTTCTTTCTTTTTTAACTTCTGGCGCAGCTGCCTCTCACAGTAGCTTTGAATAAGGAATGAGATTCAACGGCAAAGCTTCGTTTAACATCGAGGTATTGAAGATCGTTATAGCCTTAGAAAAAGGGAAATAAAACATCTCTGCTCTGTGAGAAAAGAAACTTTTCCGTATTCTTTGTAGTTTAATTCTTTACAAACGTCCACTCCATTGTAGCACACTTATGAGGCCAATCACTTGCTTAGAGTCATGCAGTATTCTTTTATGATATGTTTCGCAGAGCGCCACGAAGGAAAAGCTGGAGCTGGCTGCTGGTCGTGTGTGTTTGGCGGCATGGGCTGCTGAGGAAGCCTTTGTGGGGCCTTCCAATGCTTTCCTGAGGACAAGCATCGTATACGTAATTGACTTCTCTGAAAATCTGGTGCACTGCATAAACATAACTTACTTCATGGAAAATCAGATTTCACTGTACATTATAAGCTTAGACGAATTAATAAACGGTTTCCTAATTCCTCCAAGTTCGACTGTCCCACCGCCAATTGGAGAATTCGGACCTGTGGCGGTCCAAGCAGCAGAAGCTGCTGTAGAGCGAACTGAATGAAGTCTAAGTGACGCTCCCTCAAGGTCCTAGAAACGCGCCATTGAGATGTTCATCTGGATTTTAAATCGAAAGTATCGTCAATAGATTTGGATCACCTCAAATTGTGGCCTTATCGTAAACAAGTGCAATATGTTAACAAGGTCAGAGTAGTACACACTAGTCAGGTTAGGTGATCCTCCTCTGTGCAATAGCATTGAACCATCGGTAGTAATTCATTTTCTAAGTTCGATTGCTTTCGTTTTCGTACTTCATGCAGCACTGAAGTTGGAATCCAAATATTCCGAAAAGCCAGCAATGAAAATAACCAATATATTCAGTTTATCAGTGGTTCTCCTTTTCGTCCTACGCGTGAGATTCCTTAAGCATTGACCCATCGGAAATATGGACTATTTTTCATACTTTACTGCACAGTTAAGAACGTGAGTAGTCGTTCGAGTTATTAGAGAGCATGTAGAATAACTTTTACTCATCCATTTAAAAACTCAAAATGGCAGGTATACAATTTTGTCCTAATGTACTCATCGTGGAAACATAAATATCTTCGTTCGTACACACATATCTGGTCTTCATAACTATCAACTTCCAGCAATGAACTTTACGATGCCGTAAATCAAAATAGCTTGAGTGAAAATTTTCAAATGCAATAATCAAAATGTGGGACCTCTTCCGAAAGGGAGAGATAAAATTTGTAATTTTTTTAATGGTTCTGTCATTTAATTTATGATTCGAGTAGGAGGCATTTATTCCATTGTATTATAAAAACACGTTAACTGGGTTTGAACACAGCTGTCACAGAAAATGAGGAATATCGCCTAGGCGTGCAGTAGTACAAGCTCAGGCGCCCGTTTTTCATCCATCAGTGCTATAAACTTTTAGGCTTAGCCGACCATCTTTGCTTTTATGTCGTTTCACGTAACTTCGAATTTATGTTGTATTTCGACGTTCTTTAGCGATTACATGTTGGGAGTAAATATTTACGCTGAAATAACATGTGTGAAATATCGTTTGATGATTGCATTTCAAGATCAAAGTACTGTAGAGAAACGTCCTAATTGGATGGTTTAAGGTGGAAGAAAGTTTTTAAATTGTACAAAAAAAGCTCTCGCGTAAATTCCCCTTCGAAATTCCAGTCTAATAATCTTCCAGTTGAATGAATTTCAAATTCCGTTAAATTTGTCGACGATTTGCACGTACCAAGTAAAATTTAGCATGATTCTACAAAATGCTATGCAGCTATTTTCAAATCTACTTTAAGCTTCGGTGAAGCCAGCCAATGAATTTCAATTTGGAATGGAAGTACATAGGAACATTGCGCCAGTCCAAGTTTTGCGTCGATAATTTCGGGAAATCTTCTTCACGCTTTTCAGATTGGAGCAAATTTATGAAACGGATGCACTTTTGAGGAACCTGAGCCCTCTTAAGATATTGGAGAACTGGCCCGGTGTCAGCTGATATGGCGTATCGAAACCCAGAGATAGAGAAGACTCCTTACTACGGGCATACATCAGCTGCTCCTCACAGAAGTATCCAACAATGTGTACTTTTGTGCGCAGAATTTGGAGATCCTGAAGATGCAAAAAAAACTTTGAAACTTATGTCTTCGGCTTCTTCTTCGTGCATGTCCTTGAGGTTTTGCTGTGTTTTATGGGCATCGGTGTACGATTATCAGAAATGATGTTTTCGTGGTATGCGTAGTAATATTACCATTATCATTGTCATACATTGCACATTTACCATCACATTACCCAATCGGGTCATATAAATGATCATAAAAAATTCGGAGCTCAAGTTCATTTTAAAATTCTCTATTTTCATGTTCGTATCTGAAAGCATTTCAGTTTTCTTTCTTGCAATCGATTTAAAAAAAATTGGGATCTTTTCCAGATAATCCCCGCCAAAAAGTTAACCCCCACCACCCAAAAAAAGGTCATAAAAAAGAGGATATGAAACTTATACTTTTAGTCTTTAATGAAGAGGGTGAAATTGGGACATGCCATTAATAATTAATTAATAATAAATAAACAATAATAAGCGTCAGAAAGTTCATTTCAGGTTTTATGTCCGAACGTATAAAACGTATGGACACAATGAGCCCAGAGGCGAATAAGGAAATGTTTTTGTGGCGCGCGTTTAAATATTCAAATATCTAGACATGAGAAATAGGTCAAGGTTACGCGCGTGCATTAAATTGGAGCAGCCAAAAAGTGGCGGGGCTTAACTTTTCGCGCGTGCACTTTTTGCGTTGGTGGAGGGGCGCATCTGGAAAAAATAAAAAAATTGTCCCCTACTTTGCTTTGTCCCTAACCTTCTAGAAATATACTAATTAATGAATCTTTACCTTTATTTCTTCTTATACTATTACATATCCGTAAACATTTTAAACAAAAGATCTACTTACTCGCATAAACCAAAACATACTGAGACTAATCTAACTCTTCCTCACTCTAAGTGTAAGCTGTAAAAAGGAGAATAGCCTGGAAATAAATTGAACCAGCTACAAAATATGCATTCCGCACATCTATACTTTGTCTGTCAATGCCTCCGATTTACATAGGATGTATTGCCTCCGTCCATGCGGATCACCAAGCCTAGATGCGGAGTGCTCAAGTAGCAAATTGTGTCTTGGAGAACATCTCGGAGGAACGAAGGAGCAATACAACAGCTAAAAGAACTAGATTTCTGTAATATTTTTTTAGTAATTAATATCATACAAAGTAAATAAACGTTAATTGGTGATCCGAAGAAAGTTTTAGAGTGTAAGTGAAACTTAATTAGGTAAATTTTGTAAACTTTGGGCCTCTAAATGTATAGTTAAGGATGGTGGCAGGCAGGCTTGCCGCCTCGACGCAATGAGCGAGACTGGCTGACCGAATCAAACAACCGCTGACTTGCGCCTGCAGCTGACTTGTGCCCAAAGTTAACTTGTGTCAAATATAACTTGAGCGGACTTCTGCTAAAACGTTTACTTCTGCCGAAAACTGACCTGTACATAAAGCTAACTTGTATGTACTCCAAAATTTAACTTTTGTTGAGCTGACTCTACTCGCCGCTTAGATTTAGAGCAGAGTTATTCACTAATTTTTGCAAGAGAGCCAAATCGTTAAACGTATTGATTGAGAGAGCCGCAGCTACTGCAAGTTAGCGTTTATTATATTATTTATCCATTAATTAATTAATTTATACATTTTTCGAGAGCCGTGAATTGAGTCATCAGGAGCCGCCAGCGGCTGAATGAATTGAGTCATTGTCCACACAATGATTGAGAGATTTGTTTATGAATGCTACGCTCAGGTTGTGCTCATTTTCATTTACCTATTTACATTTTGGGCTAGAGGAAAGTGCGACGCTTACTGGGGTAGCAACAGATCTCTGTTTGAAACAGTGGACCATTATACTTAATTTATTTGCTAAAATTTCGAGCTACTTCTGATTACAAGTTCAGTTGTAATTGATTGCGGAGCGTTTAGTGAATGTAACCGTCGTGACATTCAGTTTTTTTGAGAGAAAATCATAAACATCTTCCTGCTACATCGAAATTGACCACTGTTTTGTTCAGTGTAATAGAAATAATTCTGAAAAAGTAAAAATATAAATTAAAGTCTTAGGGAACGAAAAAATGAACTAGTTTCAAATTTTCTGACACAGATTTCAGAAGAATCAAGTGACAGTCTATAAACAACAAATAACATTTAAGATAAAATTTCAGCGATATTTATTTTAAATAAATATTTAATATAAATGGAGTATAGAAGCGATAAAATTGTGATAAAAAAACATTAGGGTACTTGAGATAAAATATAAACACGGCGATAGACTGGTATCATCCAAGATTACCAAATAGCTACACAATTTTTACGCATAGATTACAAACGAACCTAATTGCGGCTTCATAATCGACTGCGCTTTATAGGCTAAGTGTGTGATCTAAATATAAATATATATATAAAAATAAATAAATGAATATAAAAAGGAATTATAATAAACTAAATATTAATAACATAAATATATATGAACAAAATTGACTAGAACAATGGCATTTCAGCCTCAGAGTTCGAAATGCTAACCTCAAAGTAGCAGTGACTAGATTTAAAGCGAACTGACGGTGTTTAGAACAGGTTGTGTGTGATCTTATGGCGAGATCTGGGACCAAATGTGGGCATGATAGGATGCGAAAGTGTTGCCACGAGCACGAAAGAAGTTTTGCAGTTTGAAGGTAGAAATTTATTATAAAATAATAGGCTTTATTTCTGGAAACACAACCTCCACCGTCTTTTGTTTCTGAACTTGCGTCATTGCTGCCAAGTCAACTGAACTGTAACCTCTTGGTAATTCTTAACTTACCTATGGAAAGTACTGTCTCTAATCCTAGCACTTAATGATTATGGAAAAATTTCCTGCGAACAGTAAGTTTTCTACATAAGCTGCTGGAAACAATGTTTGACAACGTAGTACCAATTACTTTGTAGAAAAAAATTTGAATTTCAATGTAAATACAACGAGTCTTGGTTGCTCAGCGGCGCAGCAGGCTGATCGTCGGTCTGATAATTAATCTGTAAGTGTGAGGGCTTTCCTCATCTGGTTCAGGTCGATTTTAGCGTCATTCATTCAGCTGAGAAGAGCGATAAATGTTATTTCAGTTGGTATAGAAGCAAAATCTAAACGTTTTTAACTCTACGTTTCGAAATTAAGATGTGACGTGCTATGCATCTATGATTTTTTAAAATCTTCTAGCATAATTCGCTACAAGAAACGATTTGAAAAATCACAACCAAATACAGAGTGGAAGGAGTTTTTTCAGAGCAAACGCCGAGTTTGGATCTGTACGTGAAACTGATTTCTCTGTCAAAGAATCCAGCAATTGGGGCCAATGTTGATATTGTTCACAGCTCTGAGATGTTAAAACTCGTCATTGAAATAAATGGACGCTGCAGCTTGGAAGCGTACGAAAGACACGTGTCATCAAAGTGGAGTATTGTTAAGGACGCATTATGTCAACGCATTCAATTGTTGACTGCTTAACGTAATGTGTGAGCTTCCAGAAACTCGCAGCGTCTCACATTACGACGTAACATTTCCCTCAACATCCTTCTTACATGACAGAGACCGGGCAATATACTTTACCGTAATTCGAGCTCCCATTGTTGCTTTTGGGCTGGAAATGTGTACATTTGTAGCGAGGCTCTAAACTTGTTTTCAGAGCAGCAAGTTAATCAACTCAGCACTACCTATTTATGTTCATTTCGGTCTATGCTCAAAAGCTCAACATGAACATAAATAAAATAAATATTTTTCACACGTTCCAGGGCAGAGAAAGAAATGCAGACAATTTAAGAAGGATGCGTTTTACTTAACTTTTTGCATTTCAGTTCTGTGAATGAATTGGGGTTGTTGGCAGTTATTTTAAAAAAAGAGCTATTTAAAAAGCGGTTAATAATTGGCTTGAAAAGTATAGTTTCTTCACAAGTTACATCTATTGCAAAAATTTACAGAATTATACTATCGCAGAGAGAAAATTATTTGAAGTATCAAGCTTGTTCCCGATGGAATAAGTCATTTTTCAGTCTTTCGAAGACAATAGCAGTCATGCTCGCGTTAATACTGAACATTTCGCCACATGTATATAGCTCAACTTGTATCACTTATGTACGGAACATTTACGTGAGAAAAAAAATTGGATCGCCGGAAGGTGTGAATCGAAGGTACGTCTGGAGGAGAAGCACCCGCCACGTTAGATACCTGAGAAAGAATCATCCACAATTTTTTTTCTTGCAGCTTTGGAAACAGTGACTTTAAAAGTAGATCGGTGAAACACTTCATGACCCAGCTAACTTTTTCGCCGAAGCATGCATTTTTTTCGCTGCCCATGCGATTCAATTACCTGGGCGGCGAAAAACATGCATGCAGGCGGCGAATAACTTAGACTGGGTGGCAAGAAACAGAGAGCGCACAAGAACATTCATGCCAAAGTTATTATAATATTAAAGTAATTGTACTTGCTAAAAAAATAACACGAGAAGCACAAGGAGCAAAAGTGTTTATTGGTGTTATAGGAGTTAAATAAACAGTAGACAAGAGTAGCGAGACGCTAAGTGTTGCCATGGCAAATCTAATGCATTGCGGGTAATTCTTTCACGTCTCTTAAACTCACATAAGTCAGACTCGCTAAATATCTTTCTGGAGGCAGATTATGATCGTTAAATTAAATGTATTTACTGATGGGAGAACAAAGAGGAGGAACAGTTCATTTGCACTGAAGTTAATTAAAAAATTAACATTAAATTGCAAAATATCTTAAGACATAGATCCTAAGTTGATAAACGTATGACACATGGATGTCATAACAGCCCATGCCAATGTTGGTACAAAATGCGTATATAGAGAAAAAGCTGAAAGTGTATTCTATTGGCCAAGTTATGTTAAATTTGAAAATGCCTACATATCAATTTAAAGAAATGAATGTAAAAACTGGGATACATTGTGGTGAAACGCTTTTGATAATCACTACATACATTGACATTTGAGCTTTGGCTACAGCAACATCAGAGAATTATGTTGAGAATAAAAAGGGTGAAAGTAAATAGTTCTTCATTCAGAATTAAATGGAAATTCGATTCTATCTTTTCCTGCGAACAAAAGAAAATAGTACTAACTACCACAGAGAACTTGCTTCAAATTACGCGATGAATTTACGATATTTCATATAAAAATGCTTGACAATAACAATATAAGAAAGTGATGTGTAAAATAATGTGAAAAAGTGATAACAAAAATGAGGGATTTATACAATCGCTGATAAAAAAAAAACGCAAGTCGCTGGTTAAGCAATTTGTCATTAACTGCTGTGTTTGTGTATATGATATGCACTAGCATACAAGCGATCATTTCGCACACCCTCTCCACTAAAACTTTGGATCGAAAATGATGCAATGTAAGAGAAATGAGCGAGTAGCAAGATCTAATCTTGTTTGGATCCACTTTCCCCTGTCCAGTCTGTAGGGTCAGATGAACGAAACCGAAGAACTCGTTTATTAGACGCTGCATTATTGAGCAAATGTGGGAGAGAAATGTGGCACAACGGATATTACTATCCAGTATGTAAAGTCCACATTGCTACAGAGAGAGAAAGCGGATTCAAACAAGATTAGATCTTGTTACATGCGGGGGCTTGTCTAAAAAACCTTTATTCCCCGCATCTATTTCCTTTTTCCCTCTTGGTTCTGACAAGAATAAGATAACCTAAACATGAACTTTTGAATCTTTTCGTCATCTAGCTTTGTCTTTTAACTAATGGACACCCAACACATCGTCAACGGGGGAGATTTGGGTTGTGAGAGGAAAGAGCTGCGTAAATATGACCTTCAGTTATATATGACCTTCAGAAAAATAGAAACAGGTAAAGAAGAGGGAGAGATAACGGAGAAAACAGCATGAAGAAGATCTTCTTCCTGAAATTTTATTGCATTTATTTTTTTGTGTACGATTCTCCAAAAAAGTGTCTTTCTGCAAAGCAGGGCTTAGAGTCATTTCATCAGTGTACGATGCATTTGGATAAATTTTGTGAGTTCTCAGGTGTTGACAAATATTTCGATGCAATTGTGGAGTTGATGACGAAAGATCAGTTGGTAAAGGAATTTGTCAGAATACCTTCGAGAAAACGATTTATTTAGAAAGGAGTTAATATTCGATCCGCGGTCTTTTTGAAACCGAGACGTCTCGCAGCTAAACTATCATTAGCGAGTTCAGTTAATTCAGCTCTAAGTTCACTTGCATGATTTATGATTTACACAGCATGATTTATTGTTCATAAATCAACAGCATGATTTATTGTTTATGAATCACACAGCATGATTTATTGTTCATTAATCACACAGCATGATTTATTGTTTATGAATCACACAGCATGATTTATTGTTCTTTAATCAACAGCATGATTTATTGTTTATGAATCACACAGCATGATTTATTGTTTATGAATCACACAGCATGATTTATTGTTCATTAATCACACAGCATGATTTATTGTTTATGAATCACACAGCATGATTTATTGTTTATGAATCACACAGCATGATTTATTATTCATTAATCACACACCATGATTTATTGTTCATTAATCACACAGCATGATTTATTCAGGAAAGTCGTTTTTATTCAATTGAATTATCTTCAACAACTTGTAAACGAAGAAAACTGTAAATATAATTATATAATGATTTATTAACCATGGCTTATCAGATTAGTAGCTTGTTAGACCAATGATTTATTAGTCAACGCATACCTGACATGGATGTCATTTTGTTCTCCGAACTTTTGGCGGCTAGCGGGAGGAGTTTCATCTGTAGTTAAATATTTCCGTAGTGTTTTATTCCGCTCTTAAAAAGCTTTTAAACACTGGGCAATAATTTTCCTTAAATCCAACACTTTTTTATTGGCAGAAAGCTAGGTACCAGGTGTTGGTAAATCTTCAGTAGCACATTGGTTTCATTTGCACTGCCACTGCATTTTCACAATTCTGATCGATTTCACAAGCACAAATAGTTTCTGAAAAATTTAATAAAAGAACATTAAAACAATAAATCTGTCATGCTCATGCTAGCTGCTTCAAGGAAGCTGCAAGGCTACCAGAAGGAAGCGGGCCACTCTACACATCAGGATCTGACGCAGACTTCGTGGTACCAACTGATCTTTTAACTACGGATAAAGGATGCCTTATTTCAATCAAGCCTGATACCCATCATCTTGTACATTGGTTTTTCAAATGCCTTTTTACTAACACAAGGACACGACAGACCAGTCGCCTTCACAACCCTAAACCTTCAAGCAATTGAATGCAACTACGCCACAATTGAATTATAATATTTGCCCATCAAATGTCACATTGAGAAATTTTGCGATTTTTTGCGTGGCCGTTACGTTACGACAAAGACAGATCACGCACCTTCAAAGTGGTTAAACGAAAACAAAGATTTGAAAAGTCGACGGATGCGCTGGGTTATGTCATTACGAAATTATTCTTTCATCATCGATCTTGTAAGGGCAAGGAAAATTTTCAGGCGGACTTCTTCTCGCGTTATCCTTCTTAGAAAACTTTGCCTAAGAGGAGGGAATACATGAAGGACCATATTCTAAACCTAGACTTTGTAGAAAAAGCTTTCTAAAAGTAAAGTTAATATGCATATCTATTTTCATAGAGGGATATAGAGGTACACATGTATGTAGTTAGGTATAGAGGCATGTATAGGTAGACTCAAAAAGAGTTACGAACTTCAGCAATTTAATAACTTATTCAACACAAGTAATTCATCATTTAGTTGTTCAATTATTTTGATATAATGCATCGCTGAAATATTACTTAACTGAAGCAGGTAAAACAACAGATGGAACAGGTTACCAGCTTCACTCGAGTTATACTTCAACTATTTCAACTATGCATTATGTTGAAATAATTGATCTATTGATGGATGTTTCGTTTGTGCTGAAGAAATTATTTAATTGTTTAATTCGTAACTCTTTTTGAGTTAACCTCTCAAATGTCATCGTGGTGAAATTCACGTTTTCTGTTGAAGGCCTGAAAAAAAAACCGGCGTGATCAACACGCTTTCTTTCTCCCTGATATGTTTCGTCACATCAGTTCACCGTATCAGTTTTTATGATGAAGCCTCGGATGGCTGGGTGCGAGCAGTCTCTCCCGACGTCCCGATGCTGCGAGAATAATTTGAATCTTATTCTTCTCTATCAATAAAATTATATCAACATAACGCTTTTTTATGTTCTTCGTACCTTTGGAAGGTCTGCTGTACCAAATTTTTTGTTCAACACATTGGCTGCGATATATAACCCACCGGTGTGTCGTTTGAGAAAGTTGTAACAATCTGTTAAAATTAGTGGCATTTAATGGACGCAGTTAGGATTTGGTATTTATAAAATTTCCAACAACTTATGAATTTAAATTTGAGTTGAGTGCTGAGCTTCAGTTTTACCCATCGCAGTCAATGTGTTAATATCGCCGTTTCGCGGGTAGGTGCAGATTTATTATTATTATTATTTTTATTTACTTACGTGCAAAATACCATATTTATTTTTCAAGTCATTTCAAGCCTTCTAATTGTTTCATTTTCGGCATTTTTAATGCTAAAACAAAGCAAATAGAGTGAGGAACTTGGAACTAGGAATGTGAACTTTTGATAATGACGTAACTATTTCTGACTCTGAATGCTCACAATCATTTAATAAATACCTTCCATTTCACTTCAAGGATGATAATGTGAATATCATTAAACTTTACAACATTACAGACTTCGAGCCTGTAGCGCAGACGGTAGAGCGCTCGCTTACCATCCGGAGAGCACGGGATCGATACCCAGCAATTCATGAGGTTCTTCTACTCACCAAAACTCGGAATTGCGGCGTTAATATCACAGAAGGAAGGATCAAACGATGTTGTGAGCAGCAGTTCGATTAGCATGTGAGATGCGCAAGGATCAATACTCCACACCGTCAGGGTTCAGTTTAAAACTACACCTGGGAATTATGCAATATACATAGGGTATTAAGACGAGAAAGCTTCATAGGAAAATGACTACAGATGAAACAGTACGGCTTCTACTTGCAGGGTTGCGTACAAAGTTTTTTACCCAAGGTTCTTTGGAAGATTTTTTCTATTTCTCGTATTTAGCACACTTGAGACCATATTTCTACAGCAATATAAACTTTGTAATGTTTCATTTGAAACCAGTGATGCTACGTAGAGTTTTTGTAAACCAGCATTACACCTCAGGAATATATTTCTAACGAAGGTTCTTAAATGCTCGTAAAACATGCTCTGGAATGCACGGACCGAACATTTTACTTGCAGTGATCCATGAAACGCATATTGGGTAACAAAATTTATAGAGATTTTAAACAATGATTGCGCTGTGTGGATGGAAAGATCTTTACCTGGCGTATGGTGTCCGTGCTAGCAACATGCCGGAGAAATGCTTTCCATGTTCCATGCAGTCTAACACAGAGCATTAGCATGCACGTCAGTCTCAACGCTTGGCACAGGCCTTTGACTTGAGAGCGTGAACTAACTCTAAGAAAACTGGCTGAAAAATAGAAGAAGTTTAGTAATTAAGCAGCCAGCACAATTGTTAGCAACAAAATTGAGTTGGAGCCTCCTTTTCGAACATTTTAAGTCATCGTTGCTGTACAGCAGGCTGCAAAAGTTCGTCCGTCCTCTTGGCTGCTCTACGTACCATTTTTTCAAACATAAGTTTGAGTTTTTTCAACTGAAGTTCGAGCAGAGAGCGTCAACTTACTAAAGAACCAAGAAACCGTGCACTCATTGTTTATGAAAAAAAGAAGCTTGATGATTTTGACAAGAAATGAAAAACACTACATGTGATAGCCAAGTTGACTAGTGAGCTTTCACAGCTACGACAATGTAAAATGCGTGAAAATCCAGCCTCTGCACGGCAGCTTTGCCATTCTGGAAGGTGTTTTGTGCACCCGGCAGTGTTTTGTGCTCCCAGCAGTGTTTTACGAGAGGAAGTGGAATGATACAGTTTATGTACCATATTAAAGTAAGCTATCTCTCTGAGGCTTCTGCGTGAATCATTGACGGAAAACAGGTCGTAAAAAAAACAACGGTATTAATTTGCTTTTGTATATTCGGTTACGTCGGAAATGAGAGTTTGTGTTAGCTCAAGTGTGAGCTCCGTCCAAACTGACGGTGCGGTGTGTTCTTGGCCTCGTGACAGTTTAGTGCCTATATGGATGTCTTCATTCGCCAATCTTGCAGAATTTCGCAAGAAATCGTACAACGCTTGAGTGTTGAAATACATTGAGAGTGATGTTCTGCTCCAGGAATCATGATTGAGCTACTCAGTCAGCCGTGCGTGACCAAATCGTTCAAATGCAAGGAAATTGTCAAAAGTATCTTTCTAGTTATTGATAACATAACACAGGAAAGGCGAATAAGTCGAATACGAATAATCAATTGAATATATACAGTTGTGTGCGAATAGACTGTTAGAAAAACTCTTAAATAACGTTTGGTCAAATCTTTAGTTTTTTTACCCATGTTCGCAAGGTTCTGATTTGTTAAGTTCGTTTTGTGAACTAGAAAAAGTAACTGTTTAAAAATTGCAAGTGTAAGCGAATTCATGCCCTTGGAAACGAAATGTACTCCGTCACACGGAATACTACAAGAGAAATAACACTAATAGCGTTTAATTTATAATACTAATAACGTTTAACTTATAATTCTAATAACGTTTAATTTATAATACTAATAACGTTGAATTAATAATACTAATAACAAGAGGTATAACACTTCAGCAAAATGGAGGCGGCAGTTCGTACCCTGAGGACAAACCATGCCATCGACACCATGGAAACAAGAACTGCTTCTGCCTCGAGCAAGGCTGTAACGAGCGCGTCCTTCTGTCTGGGTTCGTGCTTCGCTGCGATAAAATATAAAAGACATTATTTGAAAAATTTAAATTGACAAGGCCTCGAGGGAAGGGTTTTGTATTTTAAAATTCTGTGAGGTCGAGATGAACATCTCCAGCGCTCTGAGGACCTGAGGTTGTACTCGATGCTCTACGATCTCTTGACCTGGCCCTTTACTCGTTAACTCAAGGTGTAGTGAAACTAGTGCAAAACAGAGGGGAAAAAACGGCGTTTCTGCGGAAGATTCGAAAGTTGCTTCATCGGATATCATTACTATGCCGCGCGAGGGGCGAGGTATGAAAGTCACCTCATGACGCACATTCGTTCAATGAATAATTTCACCGCCTTTCAAAAATGACGAAGTCTACCTGGTTCAAGAAAGCCCGTAAATTATAAGCCCTTATTAAAGAAAACTCTGCAAACTGTCGAGGGTATCTTGTTTGCAAAGATGCTCAGTATTTCCTTATCTAAAACTGGATGTGGAAATATAGAAGCACACGAACACACAAACACACTTCGGTGATTTTCCGAAACAAATTTTCTCTACTGGGACTGAAAACAATCGCACTGTGGCAGTGAGGTAACCTGTATACGTGCATATGGAAAACAATAGGATTTCTTTTGGATAGCCGCTGATATTTCAGTTGCCCCAACTTATTATCGATTAAATTTAGCACGTCCTTTGTCTACGTAACGACGAAGCTCAGACCGGACAGTTGTCGCATTGAAAACCGCGGTGAGGATTTTCAATCATTACATCCGGGTTCAAGCGGTACAGCATACAGCAAAAATTTACGTGTTCACTTGGCTACCCTACCTCCTACTGTTCCACCATGACATGCTATTTTTGTGCTTTAGCCTAAAAACATATCTTAGGGACCGTGCAAGGTTGCCAGATACTGTGTGCTCAAATTTCACTTGGAAAATGCTGGTGCTTGTGGATTTCTGGTAGGAAAATTTATGCGTCAGGTGGCGAAGTCGACAGATGAACTTTTACCGTCGGTTGAACCACTGCGACAACGTGAAATACTTGAAAATCCTGCACTTAAATATTCCTCAACTCACTTTGTCATCCTTTTCTCAGCTTCGAATGTTGTAACGTGAGTCGAATGTGAAACGTGTAAAAAATAAATCAAACGAGTCAATTCTCAATATTTCGTTGTGCTGTTGCATATCATGTTATACTTGTGCTTCCAATTTTCTTAACAAATTCAATTTTTTTGTGTCATATTAGAAAGTAGGTATGATCATAAGATTACGACCGTATAAATACGCAAAAATTTTATCTTGATTTACATCATTATATATACTGCATACATGGGTATGTTTTGAGAGTACCGTTAGTTTTTGTTGTTTTTCACACGTTGTGCGTACTTTTTAAGACGGGCGTCTTGGTACGTAGACCAGGTCGGTTGTATCAGTGACGGAGCATCACCAACACTTTGACCGTTTTTAAAATAAAGTAAATCTCTCGTTCAATATATTTTAATGAGCTCATTTACATTGCAGTTTCTACAACAAAATGACAGTTTCAGTATAATTGTAATTTATCCCTGAAATTACACCAATAAACACAAAAACAGACAAACTTAACACACTTTATTCATATTTTCAAAGTAGTACCTTTGAGAAACTAGTCATTTTTATTCTTGGTCACTGTTTTTCTAGAGAGGCACCCGGCAACAACGTAAACAGAAAATGTGAGTAAGTGGAATTGAATTTTTCACTGATCCCCCGAGCGCCAGTTGTTCATTATGACTACCTCCTCTGCATTGTCCTTTCTGCAGGGGAGTACCGCCCCCAGCGATGTTTTCAAAGACATCTGAACAAAAACAAGAATGTTTTTACTTGTTTGTCTTTGCTTCAAACAGCGTTGCCTTCGAAACGTTCCGGTTTATTTACGACAAAATTTGCGTGCTCTTAAGCTCGACATGTGAGATGAAGTGCGCGCTGACAGGCTTGTGCCGGGAAATTAACGGCAGAGATACGCTCAGCGGGACCTAAAGAACTCGCCCAATCTACCTACGTCTCAACTGTTTACTGCAGCGAGAAATACGCAACGTGAACTGTTTAAATAGTCTAGGAACGTCGAAAATGAATTAAAATACAAAACTTTTTGACCCGTTAAGTTAGGTGATTCGATGTTCCTTATACATAAGTAGAAGTATATGAGTAAATTTTCAACCACAATTAAACTTCCGTTCGGTACGTTGGACGGGTACCGCTGAAAAATTTCTCTGTGTTTGTCCATCGCAGGAGACGAGGGAGACCGTGACACAGTAATGCAGTGACGTAATAACCTTTACCCACACCTCCTATAAGGTTTTAACTTGGTCGCAACAAATGTGACTTGCATATGTGGTTCATATGATTTTTGAAATCAGAAATGGTTCATAGGATTTATCAAATCATATATTATGAAATCATATTTGGTTTATCGGATTTATGAAATCAAAAATGGTTCATGGGATTTATGAAACCATAAATGGTTCATATGATACCTTAAAAATAATTTTTCACATTTTCTCATCACAGCCAGTTGGAAAATACCAGAATTGTGAACACTGTCTCACATGAACTTTTTAAACCCGCAATCGTTTTTGGAAGTTTCCAACGAGTTTCAGGTCAGGTTACTTTCCGGTACGTACAGTACACACGTACGAACTCACCCAATTAAAACTGTGCATTGTCGCTCAAATAGAGGCTCTATATAGAACAAAAGGACTTTTGTGCTCGCTGAGCAGCAGCGTTGGCTTAAGAATAACTACAGGAA
The DNA here is from genome assembly GCA_014220935.1 of Platorchestia sp. MABIK. Taxonomy (NCBI): domain Eukaryota; kingdom Metazoa; phylum Arthropoda; class Malacostraca; order Amphipoda; family Talitridae; genus Platorchestia; species Platorchestia sp. MABIK. The sequence continues at coordinate 420,995 of JACJUY010000039.1, forward strand.
TAATGCTGAGCTCAAGTGCCAGCTATACTGTGAAGTCAGTGACGCTCGAGCTCGCATGAAGGGAGGAGTGTCACCTCCGTAGATCCGTGATGCTCACTGGGACGCTGCCAAGCAGTTGTATTGCAGCCTTGTGAGCGTAAACGTGTACCATGTATTTCCCAGTGTGGTTTTGTTCGGCAGCTTTTCTTCTATGCAGTCCTATTGAAAAGCAGGCTGGTATTCCTCCTCTGAAATTTTGACTCAAAAGATCCATGTTTGAAGGAGTTAGTGCGGCTGAAAACTGGTGAACTCCGAGAGAATCATGCATTTTAAGCGGTGTTCAGTTGAAACATATGTTCAATAGCGCAAATATGGATCCTTTGTTTGAACTTCATCCACGGACTGCCACAACTCAGTTTACCGTGTGAGACTCACATTCAAATTATGAGTGAAAATATGAGAAACATAGGCCTACACATTTTCTCGAATTCGAGAACGACGTTCCAGACTCGAGTCTGTTCTGTGCATTTATTTTGTTAGTCAGGAGAGCAAATTATTTTAGTTTTGTAAAGAGTCGCTCTGAATCCCAGAGAATCGCACGACAGATCACGGATTATGAAGCTCCCGATAATTAGCTGATTGGCAAATAATTGTTTAGTTGGCTGCGTGTGCCCCTGCCGTGGCTGTAGCGTGGAGCGACTTGACTCATATAATGATCCCAGCTCTGGCATCACGCTAGCTGAGGTCAACACTGCCTTAATTTCATACTAACTATAATTTAATACTAATAATTAGTCAACACTGCATTAATTCCATTCTAATTATAATTTACTAATAATGATTCGTTAAGACTGCATGAATTTCATACTAGATATTATTTAAAAATAAACACTGCATTAATACTCAATAACAATTAAAATTTAATTTTAATAAGTAGCCAAGACTGCATGAATTTCAAATTCGACTGCAGCGATCATTTTACCAACAATAAACTTTGATCGATGGCGTGTCTTGAAAGACTAGGACTGTAGCTGAATAAAAGACGTAACTCTGTAATTTACGCGAACTGTGATTAGAAACAGCTTTTGGCGTTCATATCGTATGATGCATCGAAGACAATTTAAAAACCCAAAATTCTTGACTTTTCATTTCTGATTGAACTCATATTTTATTTCGCTGTTATTTTTAATTCTAAGATTAGGAATATAATGTTGAAATATTTGATGTAAATGTAAGTCTGTGGTGTTTGTCTCAGTGCAGAGCATTTATTTGTTCAGAGCGTACTCGTATGAGTTACATTACAGCGAAGTATGATAGTTTGCGTGCTGCCTCCGCTCCATTTGAGAGCCAAAAATTATTAAAAACGACGAGAAATTCAGTAAAAATGAACGTATAAATGATATCACAGTAATGTATATAGCTTCATGAGGTCTGACTTGAAAAGAAATATTTTAAAAATAGTTCTTTAATTCGTACGGAAATTATACCGATATTCGAATCAGTCGCACTCGCTGACCTGCGAATTTCAGCAAAGAGGTTGGATCCTTGACTGACTTCTGAAGACATTTCTTCAAGCGATGTACTTACTCTTGAACTGTCATATCACTTAACAACCAACATTCCTTTTCTTTCTGACGCGTATTCCTTCCTCATGTAATCTTCAATTGTTTTGAAGATTTCTAAAAGCTTTCTACGGAGATTAAGTTACTCGTATCTTTTGATTTCATGAGTTTTACACGGATAGAAAATACTTGATTCACGAATGAATGTATATAACGCCGTATAAGCAAATAGCTATACCGATTTTCAGCAGCATCAGAATACGGTGTGAGTTTAGTGTGTTGAGGGTAGGACGAAATGTGTCCTGGAAATCAAATTCCATTTTGAATCAATTTAAGTTAAATACAAATAAATAAATTTTATCCTAGCTCGCTCTGCAATGATTAGGAAGTTTCTTTACTATTGGAAGCAACAGTGGCAGTACAATTTTAATACTTTTGTCGGGGCACGTTCTTCTACGAACACAGGTGTCGGTGCGCGTCTCGCTCACCTGCGCCACATATTCTGACTCAAGATAAACGTTGAGCAAAGAAGTTAGCGTTAGCGTGGCGTAAGACAAACACTAAGCGACGTGTTTACTGAGAGGCTCATGGGAGGCGACAACCGTCAACATGTCGCTCTCATGTTCACCGTCAACCGAGTATGAGGCGACCGTCAACATGACGTTCTCACACTCACACTCAATCATTTTTTGTTTCGAAATTTTACATTGGTATTACGATGCCGATGTGTAACTACCAACTAAAGATGTTAATGTTAAAATATTTGAACCAATGTTAAACATTTTAAGTTTCAACTTCATAGGAAATAAACTGTTTTTTTTCCATAATCGCTGGTCGCAAGTTTTTCCTCAGCCGCTCACGGCAACGCTCTGTACTCTGACGATTGGTTAGGGGCTTGTGTGGGTTATGATCGAGTGCAGAATTTGTGGCGAGGTTGTTTTCTGCTGAGTTTGTCTGAGCTGAGTAATGATTGTCGAGACCGAAACTACGATGTGAACTTATTTTCCGCCTGTTAACTTCCCAGTAAATCTAATTAGTTATTCTTTTGGAGCTCACACGCGTAAAACAGAGAATATTTCTGTTGTAAAAGGTGCTGCTAAAGAAGTTCCTCTGTACCTTGGTTTTCCTTTGTATCTTATTTCACCAACTCATTAAAACAGGATAAAACAGAAAGCTTCAATAAAACATCACAGCACTTATGTTTGTAAACCGGTTAATGGGTTGATATTTACAGTATTTTTGAAAGTACTCGTGAAAATACTCGCTCTGATAGAACGTACTCTTTCTGATAATTTAGTGAAAGCAATAATTTGGAAGGACTGAATATTTAAAAATCACCTTTTTCAGCATATTATTACTGTTTCCTGCAAGAATGAATCTTAAAAGATTTAAAAAATTACATGCATTTTTATGAAACATGTCGCTTGTGCGTTACACTGTGCTGATAAGTGAACTTAGAAGAGCGTATGTAGAAACATTTCAGAATGATCTACGAATTTTTATGACTTGAATAAAGCTAAATGAGGCCTCATTCTATTTCAAGTCCCTTGTGCATGCACTCATGCAAATGAGAGTCGATCCTTAATTGAGTCACTCATGGCTTGTGTGGACGTGCATTATCTTGATGGAAGATATCCCTCTTGAGATCGGCTTAGGCGGGGAGCTCAAGCCTTGCAGCCCTCTGAAGCCATCACCGCTGCTGCTGGCGGTAATCGTTTGTTTTCGTAAACGCTCCTAGTGAATGATTGTAGCGAATGCTTGAGACAGGTTGTGTTTGAAATATGGCACCTTTAAGACGACCTGATCTTATTTTATGTGCTCAGATGACAGCCGCGGTGCTCGTCTTGATTTTATCCCATTAGTTTTACAGTTGTCCGATGGCAGAGATGGTAGGGATTTTAAATTTGTCCGAAATGAGAAAGCTTCAAATTTAGTGCGCTTATTATATGTTATAAATTCATCTAACCCTAAATATTTGAACTTATTTGGATTATTTTACCTTCATCAAGAAACTGGCATTAATATAAAGTCTCCAGGCACGGAAAAGCTCAATGATAAGACTCGAGCTGAGGCTAGGGAAGACTTCGACAGAGCTGGCAGGTAGACTTTTAATATAGAGTTTCATGATTCTTTCGTTTGTTGCCAGCTTTCTGAAACGCATGAACAATGTTTTGGGTCATTAAAATTAGAACGGCTTATCATTTCTATTCAAACGAGGAAATATTGGCAAATGCAAAACGTTTTTTGTTGTGTGTTTATAATTTATTCAACAAGTAACAGAAATTTTCTTGCTGAAATTCTGCTTCTATATTTCTGAGTTTCCTTTAATATTATACATTATGTCTGTTATTTAAACTGTAATATTATAGATTATATATTTTATTTATAATATAATATTATAAATGAGACTTGAGATATGTACTTAAGCGCCTGTACTACATAAATTTGGGGCCAATACTGCATTATTGTGAGGCCTATACTGCATTATTGCGTGTTTTACGCCGCATTAATGTAAGGCCTGAACTCCATTACAATTGTGTTTTCTCACAATGGCAGTTCTGGTTGCTGTGAGCTAGTCATTAGACCTGCTCGTTGAGAGATTGTAGGCATTTAATGTACAAGAATTTATTAAGAAGCCAATTCTTCAGGAGAGCACTCAGCTCTATGCATGGCCGGGTATGGCCGCACTGGCCTACTTGCGTCAAAACATATTTGTCATAATCATGCTCAAGAGTGTACACCTCTTTCTCAGGCAAACTTCTTAATGATGCAATTGATCAATGATTAACACCTATTTCTCAGGCAAAATTTTTCTTAATGATGCAATTGTTCAATGATTAACTGAGAAAAATCGTGTAGTAGGCGAAGACGTGGTATAACCTTAATGTTTCCAAATACTCGACGGTAGCAAAGCAGTTTTAAGTTATAAGTCTGCGTGAAAATAATATGTTCCCGCGGAAATTGTTTCTCTTTCAGGCTTGAGTTCAGTGACGGATTTTCTTTCGAGTGAAACAACGGTTGCACTAGAATGCAGTTAGTAAGATATCATTTATGTACGTGCGTACATAACGGTGGAAGTGACACGTAACGAGAGTTCAAAATATTTGAAACAAAGTTTTTCAATCAATTGTTTAATATCGCAGTGTTAAAGTCATCAGTATCTTCATAGGCATTTTGAGAAGTCGAAACATTTTCTAATCATATTTTCATACTTCACCTAATAGTTTCT
>JACJUY010000040.1:26294-42357 GCA_014220935.1 Platorchestia sp. MABIK
TGTGGGAGCCCCAACTGCCCCGTCAAGCAGTGATTGCCATTGGCATGCTGTGGGGGCCCCAACTCCCCCGTCAAGCAGTGATTGCCATTGGCATGCTGTGGGAGCCCCAACTCCCCCGTCAAGCAGTGATTGCCATAGGCATGCTGGGGGGGCCCCAACTCCCTCGTCAAGCAGTGATTGCCATAAGCATGCTGTGGGAGCCCCAACTGCCCCGTCAAGCAGTGGTTGCCATAAGCATACCGTGACATACCCTTCTTCCCCCACATGCTACGATTGCCAACAATCACACGATAGGCTTTCGTTGCATGAAAAGCAGTTCCGTGAATGGTTTGCTTTGAAGCCAAGCGGGAGAGCGGAGCTGTAGCCCTCTAATGAATCCTGTTACGAGTTCCCGGAAGCCCTCAGAAGTGGCATGGTGTCTGCGCTCAGTTCTGCGTATGAGAATTAGTGCGACTCGCGAAAGTGCCGCCGCCCTCCGGTCGCTCAGCTTGTTGGTTTCCCTTACGCTTCCGATTGCACTTTCTCTATTGCATCGTCGTCGTTTCTTCCTCTCCCGCCGCTCTTCCTCTCTCGTCACTCTTCCTCTCCCGCCCCTCTTCCTCTCCGCCGCTCTTCCTCTCCCGCCGCTCTTCCTCTCTCGTCACTCTTCCTCTCCCGCNCTTCCTCTCCCGCCCCTCTTCCTCTCCGCCGCTCTTCCTCTCCCGTCGCTCTTCCTCTCCTGTCGCTCTTCCTTTCCCGTCGCTCTTCCTCTCCCGCCCCTCTTCCTCTCACGTCGCTCTTCCTCTCCCGCCGCTCGAATTGTTTGGAGAGTTTATGCCCAGGATATTTACGGTCTTTCATGGAATGTCCATAGGGAAATGCTGCAGGCAACAGCGGCTATGTTATTTGGCTGTACGGTATCATAAATTCAGTTCAATATTTGTATGCTCATGCGCATTCTCGTTTTCGGGACAGAGGAAGCGCTGCAAACAATTGAATTGATGTTGATAAATTCACCTGATTTCTGCCCCTTCAATTGTAGCCGATGTTTTCCCTGCCACTGATTTTGATAGTGGATTTTTGGTTTAACTGATTCTGGCTGATGCTTTCTTCCTAACGCTGATTCTGGCTGATTTTTTCATCTCCATTGTGCTGAAAAAGACAATGCTTGCAAGACAAGGAGAAATTTATCCATCGACATTTTAAATGAGTCTGTACACGCAATACACACGTCATGTTCAAACGTCCAATTCGCTATGCGCATTGCAGCTGCGAGCAGACAAACGTCCACGTATCTTAGGGAGCAAAACCTGGAAACTTACTTGAACGTTGCCACTCTTATCAACATTAATACCGATGAGAAAATGCTATGAGCACTAATCCACTGCATGAATAGCTGTGAAAGCCCAATCATAATGAATGGTTGATGCAAAACATAACAATTGTATTGTGACACAAAATGTCACACAAATGTCGTTCATAGAAATGTCACACAAATGTTGTGACACAAATGTCGTTCCACTGCCTACAAAGAGATTAAAGTGGGAGCAAAATAACACAACACGTTGATTAAATCGCCAGATTCCTCATTTCTAGACCACGTACAATGACAAACATTGGACCATATATCAGCAATAGAAAAAAATGGTTAATAATATACTTAAGCCCCGCAAATACTTAAAAGAAAAAAATCTAGGAACAAATCTAATAAATACGTGAAGAAAAGGTTACCACACATTTCAAGATACACATGCATTAATACTTCGTTGCATAGCCGTTAATATTAATTGTGGCTTCGAGACGTTTAAAGTAGTCCACTACTTGGCTTTTACTAGTTTCGAGTGTAATATTATTCTATTCTTCAATGCAAATTTTTTTGAGTTCAGTGATGGTATTACAACCTCTCTTCTAAATCTTCAATTTCAATACCCTTTACAAGTTTTCGATCGGATTCATGTCCGGGGATTGACTTGGCCATTCTAAATTGTTTATCTTCTTTTTTTTTCAACCATTCCCTGGTTTTGTTTGCAGTGTGCTTTGGATCGTTGTCTTGTTGGAGGGTCCATCCACGTTTCAATTTTAACAAACGAGCTGAAAGTAGGAGCTGCTCTTCCAATGTTTCACGATATTTCCTGCAATTCATGGTTCCTTCAATGATGTAATGTTTACCTACCCCTGATGAACTAAAACGTTCCTACACCATTATTGAGCCACCTCCAAACTTAGCAGTGGGTATGGTGTACTTGGTTTACCTACCCCTGCATGATGAGCTGAAACGTCCCCACACCGTGGATTGAGCCACCTCCAAACTTAACAGTGGGTCTGGTGCACTTTGGTTTATACTCTTCGTTTTGTTGTCTCCAAACCTGGTTTGTGCTGTTTCTCCCAAATATTTCGATTTTGGTTTCATCTGAACACAGTACTGAGTTCCAAAACGCTACTGGCTTGGTCAAATGGACATTGGGTACTTCAACCTGGCCTTGACGTGACGTTCCTGGAGAAGAGGTGTCCTACGAGGGATGCGGGAACGAAGACCTTCACGGCGCAGTGCCCTGCTGATCATGTCTATTCTAACTTCGATCATAGATGCCTTGCGATCATCCTTCAATTCTCCACGAGTAGTTTGAGGCCTCTGCACTACTATTCGCACCAACTTTCGAACAGCACGGTCGTTAACCTTCCGTGGACGCCAGTTCGAGGCTTGCTGAGAGTCGTATTCCGGCATTTCCACTTACGTATTATGGTTACAAACGAGGCTGTAGGAAGACACAGTTATGTACGCATCTTCTGATATCCCTAACCTTCATTATGGAGCTCCACAACACGTTCACTAAGGTCTCGGCTGATGTCCTTATTCTTACCCATGATTACGACCTTTCAGATCGAGAGCAGCTGCACTAATGACACGTTATTGGAGATGAATGCTGACGAAAGTTCAGTTGCCAAATAGTAGAATGTATTAGTACATTCTGGAATAATCATACAATAATTTTAATGAATGATATCGAGAAAAAAGTCGGATATTGTAAACTTTTGTCCGCGTATTTATTATAAATGTTCTTTTATATTTTTTCTATTAAACATCTGTGGGTTGTAAAAATATTATTAACCTTTTTATACTATTGTATATATACAGTCCAATTTTCGTAATTGTACGTGGCTTAGAAATGCGGAATCCGGGGATTTATTCAACGAGTTGTATTATTTTGTCATCTACTGTATGTCACAAAATGCAGCGGGCAAAACTCTGGAAATATTTCACGAGAATTCTTCTACTGATAAGAAAACTGTTTAAATCAGGTGGTACAGAACTCGTTGTCATGGGCGTTTAGAACAATCATCGTTCTCTTTCTGATGCAAGACTTAAAATACGGAAACTAGAAAACTTTGTTGTAACATATTTTTTTACGTTGAACGCATCCGTTCTTTGTCGCTCAAGTGGGTGGAATCATCCCTGGACTCTCAGACGGTCTTGTGGTGCGTTTGTTGTATGCTCCTACCGTATCAAGAATACCTACTGCAATGATTTCATAGGTTACCAGTTAAACATCTAGTAGACTAGTGTAGGCATTTGATATTTTCCTTAAATAAATTGATGACAGATGTGGATGCCAAACAGATATATCCTTACCAGTCATAGAACAGTAATGTTTATCATGATGAAATTATCCGCTCTTATTGTGTCTTTATTCTTGATTGTCTGAAGCTCATTTGCTCTTTCCAACGATGCTGCGTTAATAGCATGGGAATTACTTCTTGCTCTGTTCGTGTTGTGACTATCGGTCATTTACGATTGATTTAAACTTTTCGTGGCATAAGGAACATCTGAGTGTTAAATTTACAGGTATTCGCAGTTTTAATTTCAATTGCAGGGTATTTATTGACTTTTTACGTATCATTGTAACCTTTTGGAAGTGAATTATGTTTTCTTTTCATACCGGAACAGCTTTCTGATGAAAGCAGCATCGACCATTCAGCATCCAGACAGGAACTGTGCTTTTAATTCCAATTCGAGTTAGCTCAAACTACCGACCGCTCAACGTTACAAGAGAAAAATCGATTGAAATATTACTTTGTTTCCCATCTAAGAATTTAAGCAAAATTTACTTGAAAACTCATTTTGCGAGTGTCATGCAACGTTTCATACTCGTAGATGCTTCGTTATTATGCAGAATATTTGAGCAAAATCAACTTGAAAGTTCATTTTTGCCGACATCATGTTGCGTTCATATTCGTAATGTTTTCGCTATCGCCGTTCTTCTCTGTCTGTTGGGTACACGGTAGAGGAAACCAGGTAGGGTAATTTCTTTGGGGGAAATTACACTTCTTTTTGTTCGGGTAGCCAATAGAATGGCTTTTTTCAAACAAAATTTATGACGTCACCAAAACGCAGTGTCGTTAGGCCAATAGGGGAGACGGATTTGGGAGTAGCTGTGCTACCAGAAGCAATCTGAGCGCTGCTATTGGTTCGAGGCCGTGACGTCAGCAAACCCATCCAGTCGACGAAAAAAAGACTGGTTTGACCCTACCTTGTTTCCTCTACCGTGGTTGGGTATCACTCAAAAGTAGTGAAGATGCATTCGGGAAGATTGATTTTCCTGGAGTAGATTGGCAATTCTAAAGCACTCGGCAAGCTTGAAACAGCGAATGCTGTAGATTTACATTGTGAATTCATGATTTTTTTCCACGCGATGAAATTTCTGAAGCGAAGTTAACTACATAGAAAGCTCTTCAAGGAAGCCAAAGCGCTTTGTTATTGAAATTCCGGGAATCCAATAAGCAACAATAAAAGAACTTACCGTAGAATTGAAAATTTACGAGGGTGTGCACTGGCGCTCTAGGGAATTTATCGAAGCTGATTTTTGTGGAAGCGATCTTTTATACTCAGATCGGGAACGAGCTCGGCTTAGCGATGTCTTTTTAAATTGAGCGCTCGAGTATCAGATTTTCAAATTTTGTATAATATGTAAAATTTTCACTTCGTGCTTAATTTTGTTCTAATTTTAGTGTTTATCTTTAACAAGACCATGAAGAATGAAGAGAATTAAAAGCAGTTTTTTAGAAATTACCACTTTTCAGCTGGTAATTGACAGGTGCATAAGACAGGTTATTTATCTGGTAACTCTTAGTTGCGGACGTGTGCTGATACTCTCATTTGTTTTTCATTTTTCATCATTACTCATCATTTTCTATGACTGATTTGTGCTTCACTCTCGATATTTGTACAATGACCATGTTTGACAATACTTTCATACACTGCTCTCTTTCTTGTCTCGAGAATTCTCGTGACGTCAACTGAACACCTATCCCTTACTCGCGTGACGTCGACTGAACACCTACCCTTACCCTCGTGACGTCGACTGAACACCTATCCCTTACTCTCGTGACGTCGACTGAACACCTATCCCTTACTCTCGTGACGTCGACTGAACACCTACCCTTACCCTCGTGACGTCGACTGAACACCTACCCTTACTCTCGTGACGTCGACTGAACACCGACCCTTACCCTCGTGACGTCGACTGAACACCTACCCTCACCCTCGTGACGTCGACTGAACACCTATTTTTACCCTCGTGACGTCGACTGAACACCTACCCTTACCCTCGTGACGTCAACTGAACACCTACCCTTACCCTCGTGACGTCGACTGAACACCTAGGTCGCTTCTTCGAAAATATAATCGAATATCTTTATACCTTCAATTACGTAGAATTCGTTTATTTCATGGAGATTAGATCTAGAATTTAGTTCCTAATTTACTATTCAGGATTGTGGAGATTTCTAATAATTGACTTTCAATTTTCGTCCTAACCATTCCCATCATAACGTACAGTGACATACTTCCAGGACAAGGCATTCATTCCAGGAGAGGCTGCTACATAGAGTGGCCACACAATGAATGCTTTCCAAGGGTCGTCAAAGTTTGGTGACAATCCGATTATCTTTTCGATGTGGATTTGTATTGATGGAACTGAGCATCTTTGTCTCCAGCATTGCTGTGTTGTGTAATTGTGTTGTGTAATTATTGAAGATCCAATGTGAAGTGGCCAGATCTTAATATTATTTTTTGACAAAGCCATGCACTTGAATTCCCTTGAAACCTACATACAGGTTTCAAGGATGAGGAGACCAATCTCACCTTGATGATAAGTAACTAAATATACAATTAATGATGCAATGAGCCTCTCCACAAATCACATCACCGACGCTCAAATGGAATTGAAAGATATGGTATCATAATTACCGTCCAATTATGCGTTTCTCAGCGGTGAGATAGGAGCTCTTCTATGTTTGTAATTTTTTCTTTGTGAGCTATAAATAGAGAAAGCGAGAAATGTGAAAAATTGAAATAAGAGACACTAATTATGAGCCATCAATAACGTTGTTGAACCAGCACGAGTAGACGATTGTCTTGAAAATACGGCTTAGTTGATATACTCGACATGCCTACCAAGAAGAGTTGCATGATCACGACTACCGAAATGAATCATTTAATCATATTCCTAAAAAATGAATTATGTAATTCTATCAATATACACACTTTGTCTCATTTGACAGGTGACAGCATTTACGAAATCGCTTATTGAAATGATTCGCAAAAGAACGTAATTCGGCTCGTATATCAAAGTGAAACCTTGACATCTGATGCTGCAACAGTGGGATAAAATACGGAGAATCAAGGGAGCGCTGACACCTTTACTTAACTCCCCCTGAATTCAAAGTAACCCATCATTTTTTCATGTACATAATCAATAAGCAAATCCTATAGGAAATGCTCCCTCTGAATTTATCATCAACAAACATGAGTATTTCCCAGAAACTACACTTGAGGCCAAAACCACTTTCCTTGAAGTCGACGCCATCAATTTCCGATAACAAGCTTATCTTTTCACTCGGCGTGTAACGTGCGACCAGGAATCATGGCAGCCCCTCCGAGACTGAGAGAGCGATTCACTGCCGTTTCTCATGACTTAGACTCTTGAGAACATGTACAGTATGCCAATCCCTATAAGTACGAGAAATGATGCACATCTGATAACAGAAGTACCTAACTAACTTTATCAGTAATTAGCTGCTTCAGAACGGGTTATCTATTTACAAATGAGTCAATCGCAAAGAACTTTTTCCAAATCTATCTTTCAACTCACCGTTTGAAATGCTTTCTAATTTTAGACCCGGTATCTTTCGAGATGATATTTTTCGTGATGAATATAGATTCACTCTAAATATTTGATACATCTTTTCATGGAATTCATCGCTTTGGAAATTGTCGAACGATGGGTGTAAATTGGATTCTTTCCTAGAAATTAAAATTGATGTCTTATTTATTTTGTCTGCGTGAAAGCTTTCATTTTCTGATCATTCAAACTGATCATTTTTCTGATCATTTACAGCATACTTGTACGCACAAGTGAACACAATCGATCACTCGCGACCATGTCTGAAGATAATCGATAGATGTTTTAGGATTCCAGCCAACATTTCTGGCGAGCTTACGCAAAACTTGACCATTACGGGCTATCGAAATCCTGTATTTGAAAAAACTCATTCAAAAAAATGGTTTGTATTGAATTTCCCATTAACTACGCTGACGTCTTGGGGAGATGGATGTAGCATCGGCGACTGGACAAGATGGATGCAAATCTTTCGTTGAAAACGCCGGCCTTCAATTTCGCCGTGAAGATCGATTACCGAGCTTCGAATCCTGTGGCATGAGGTATGATGTCCTAATTTGACCTGTAAGCTATAAAAAGATAGAAAATCTAGGATTATCATAACTTTGCGGCTCTGGGAACTCGAACACTGGATGAAACACCTTTTTTCCTGAGTCTTCATCGAGAAAAATATACCGAATGAGAATCGGCTGTCAAGAAGGGATACATGTGGGATTGGGGATGCTAAAGTTGCGCCAGTTTTAAGATTTTCTGCGACCATTACCGCTGTGTTGTTTTGTTCAAAAAATATCTGCGTTAATAATAATTATTTTTAACGCAAATGACTGCAATCTTCTTCTCGTATATTTTCCTTTATCTAGGAGTATAAAATGGTTTATGACGCTTGCTTTAGGGCACTCATAAGAGATCAGGATGGAAGATACACGGTACTTTACGGCCGCTAGCAGAGGGGAGATAAACGAGGTCGCTAACCCTTCGTATGAAAGCAAGTACGGTATTGTGTTGACGTTAACGAAGGCTAGTAGCAATTGCGGAATGTTACATCGCGCATCCGTAGAGTTATGCTCGGCTCTGCCCACGGTTTTAGAGAAAAGGAAAGTAGGGAAACATCGTCCTTCGTTTTGCAATGGACAACTGAATTTGTTGTTGTAGAAACTCTTCACCTGCGTACTTAATCTGAAAAGAGAAAAACGCTAATCTGCAATATTTATGCTTTCTACATCAAGATGATTTATTATATTTCAACTTAGGTGTTGAATTTATCGCCATTTCTTGAAGGCTTTTTGTCATTCTTCCATTCTGAATAACATCTGTCACGAAATTTACAAGCACACTTTTAGTTGAGCGCGTAAAGAGCCATGCATTAATGTCATTACCCTTGCATGACGATTACATTATCTCGCTAAGCTTTTCCCTGCCCGCAAAGCTCTTGAATCCACATTCAAAGGAAATACAATATGAGCTCTGAGTATATGGCTTGGCTCACTTATAGCTCGTCGTATACGAATAAGGTAAGAAGACGCATCTCTTTGGTCATCAGCATACGTATCGTATAAAGAACTTCCGCTCATCTCATAAATGCTCTTTGGCTTATCTGTTTAGGGGCAAGTTCTCCAGCTCGTTCTTGATTAACTTCCGTGTTTTTCCAAGCTTCGTTCTTTGTACCTCTTGCTTAATAAAAAGTTCTATCAAGACCGCTCTGTTGAAGGTAATTAGAGTAATGAGACTGTAAGGAGAACCGCTAATTTAAAGAGTGCTGTGGTGTTCGTATTGCAACTCACAATTTGTTATTTTTTTATCTAATTTGCGCAGAAGTCTGATGAATATGGCAGCGTGTGCATCTCAAAACCACAGCTCCAACCTAAACGTGGGTGGCAAATAAACAGAATTTAAATTTCAAATTATAAATTGAGCAAAATGAAATATTTTCTTATGTGAAAAAACCCTCATGAAATGAATGTGATTTCTTCATGGACTTACATTCAGTCAGTCGACTTATTCTAATTGAACATTGAGAGCTACGTGACGCTGTAACAGCAGAAATTTTGCATCCCTTGAATGTAAAATTTCCTGATAAGGAACTCGGTTTCGCCTCATCAGTCACCCAGCTTTGTAGAAGGAAAAATTTCGTGAGTATTTTGCTTGACTTACAAAAAAAATTTAGATTTTGGTTCATTCCGCGTTAATAGTTTGATTAATAGCTTAGCCCGTAGAATTTGACAGAGACCGTTGATAAATCATCGAATCCTTTGTTCTTGTACGTACGTCGGGACTGAAACAATTAAATTTCTGAATAAATATGATCCGATGATGCATTTTTTCACTTGCTCGTGTCCAGTCAGCCAGGATTTCATTTCAGAAAAATGCAATCCCGGAATTGTATAATGAAACATAATTAAAATTAGATTAAAAATAGCACGAGAGAACAGTCTTTTCTTCATTCAAAGAAAACAATTGTGATAGCACTTTAACACTTTGATATGTTTAAAAAAAATTGAAACGTTTTAAAAACAAATTTAGGAATGAACAATTTGATATTCAAAAGACATTATTCTCTGAGCCCGATTTGTGAGCAGAATTTGTACACTTTGTACAAAGTGTAGAAGTAATTTCGTCCCCATTCTGTCCCCTAACTCCCTTTCTCCTCATTCTTCTCTATTCATGAGAGATGTTACAAGTCCCATGAATTTTGACAAAACCTGACAAGTTAAATAATTCACTGGCTTGATGTTCATATATCTATGCAGTCGTATTAATATGTACGACTAAACTATGTATATTTATGACTGTACTAACGACGAGAGCCGTGTGAGTAGAAACTCCGCCTCGTCGCCTGCTCCATTCCTTGCCCGAAATTCTATAATATTGTTCGCACTCGTGCCATTACGAGCACCACATTTGCGAGGTAAGCTCGTGAAATAACGTAGCGCAACAAACCAACCCAGAAATCCGCTCAACTTTTTTCTCCCCCTCTCCTGCTAGAGCGGCTCAAAACTCGAAGAGAATAACCATTACTTTACTAAATTGAAAGACTTACTCGTACGGCTACCAATGAACCTTGAACTGCCTCTTAGCGCATTTTTAGAGCGTCTGAAATGGTTTCCAGCGAGTTCTAAAAGGCTTGGTTTAGGTGCGCTGGAGTAACTTAAAGCTACCAACGACCTTCTTGGACTCTGGCAGCATCGGTATTGTTTCTTAAGTGGATCTGAAGCACTTATATGAGTTTTATATCTAATGAAATTTTATTTTTTGGCAGACATTCTTCAAATTTGTGCAGCACCGGCTGTCCGTAAGTAATTACTGTCATCACGATAACTGTACCGAAGCTAAAATCGGAATGCACATAACTTATTCAAGAATCAGAGTCTGACAAGAATTTCTGGTAATTTATCGTTAAAAACGAACACTTAATGAATGTTTCCTTCATCACTTCGAGTCTCAATTTTAGGATGAAAATGAAAACCGACAGGTAAAAACATTATCTTAACCGCAAACCTAATCAAGAAACTGACTTATTTCATCTATTCAGGTCTCAAACTTCACATAGCGCTAAGACGTAGCTACACTCTCACTTTCACCCACAGAAATTCCTTTGATAAAGTAATGAACTCTGGGCTGCCTCGGTTTCGCGTTTCATCTCTTGAGAAGAAGATACTGCTCCTATCAAATGAAGCCACAGAGCAGCTCAGAGAGAAATGCTGCTGCCTTCGGATACGAAAGGATCAAAGTCTCCTACAGTCAAAGGTCTTAATTCACTCCTGGTGGCTCGACTTATTACAGTTTCAAAAGTTTCAAACTCGAATTGCATGCGTTTTATTCTTTTTCATACGTTGAAGCAGAGCTCTATCTAATTGAGTACTAACGGGAAGAGATAACACTCAATTTTTCTGTGATTTATTTACCGTGGGACAGTAATCATTGTTTCTAAGTTTGTTTCTTACCTTCTCGTGATTCTGAAGGTAGAGCTCTCTTTTTTATACACTCTTTGATGGTACGTAAAAGCAGTTCATTTCATGCTTTCTTCCACTTCTACGCTACGAATAGAATTAGGTGCCAGTATCAGTCGCTAGAATCTTTCCTCAGAATTTCAATGCGCCGCACACCGAAGAACTGTTTTGCTGCAGCTGAGCTGTCGTCATTCAGACGCAGTCTGTGCACAACCGCGATCTTATATCAAATATCCCGTCATTCGCCTTGGAGTGTCAATGCTTCAGAAATCCATGTTAACCACCGCTAGTATTTTTTCGTATAGAATTGATACTCGTGTTGCTCTGGTGTTCAGTGCATCCAAAACTCTAGATTAAATTCCTTCTGGACACAAGAAAAAAAAATTCGCTCATAAACTTTCAAAGTTTGGTCACCTCGAGTGACATCCCGTTACTACTTTAGCTACACGTTTTGTTGAATTTCAGTTGGCCCAATTTCAATATCAATTGGTGTTCAAAAGCACAACTCTTATGAAAATTTCAACTGTTCGCAGTTGCTCACGAAATTTGAAAATAACGCTCATTTTGAATACTAGCTTGCAAAACGGCGCTGGTGCTCGAGTGCTCGAACATGAGTAGCTAAAAAATAATCGCATGCTCTCACAACGTCGGTTCACTCCGCTTTTATCATCTCCTTGTCGCTGCCGCGTCGCAATAAAGAACTTGAAAGGAAAGTTCTGTTTCCTGGAGGGTTCTGAGAAGCCTATTGACAATTTGGCGCACTTCAATGGCGCTCATTATTTCCCTAACTTCTATGGCTTTCATTTGATTCTCAGAAATTTGTGAGCCTGAATGCCTGAATTGTGGTTAAATTAACGCAACCCGAGTCCTAGATACAAGCTCTTTGCCTATGCGTGTCGTGTCGTTTTGCCTCTTGTACAAGTGCAGCGTTTCAGTGCTGAGGATACTGCAGCATTTCATTAGTCATGCCAGGCCAAACGCCGTCAGTCATTTCTCAGAACTCTTCAACTTGTGCTTGTCGAGACTGAGCTCCAATTGAGGCAGCAAAGGGTCTCTTAACAGCTCAGAATTCGAAGGCGGGCTTTAGCGACGAGCTGATCTTCGAAATATTTGAGCTTCATAAAAATTGTCCATGTTAGTTTGGCTCTCCAGCTTAATATTCCGGGAATCATGCTGAAAAGCAAGGAAATTCGTCAAGTGGCTTTGATTTTCTTATGGATATCTCAATTGAGTCAGTATACTCGTAGGAAAGCATCAATGATGTCAATTTAAATAGGAATGAGGTTAACAAAAGTCTGTTTGAAGAACAAGAAACGTTCGATCACATACTGTATTTTCGCAGAAACTAATGATGGTTTGAAGTATAATATGAGTGTTTCATGTTTTGCGCAGTTCTCATTGAAGGCCTCACTAGCAAAAAACACTATCGATCATCAACTTGCATGATTTATATCATCAAGTAAGAACTCCTAGCGTCTGACCTGTGAGTTGTTTAACCATGGCTGCAAGGGAGGCTGAGGTTGGCAGGTTGCCACTTCAATTGTGACGAACTTGACCACAAAGTTTAAAATTTGTATTAAAAAAAAATAATCAGTTACCCTATTAGAAAAGAAAGCATCTCCAAGTTGGTTTTTAATGATTCTTGTTGAAGCACTTTGACAATATGTCATCAATCAGCTATCTTCCTTCTTCATTGACAAAAATGAGTTCCCGAAGTTCTACAAGTAGTTAGTGAATACTATTTTAAATTAATTAACGTGACTGAATAGGATGATCCATTCTGTTCATGCACAGTCTAAGAGATGCATGGAAAAATTTAGATTAATAGTGAGCACGAACGGAGCCCAATGGTTTTAATATCGAAATGACTTAGAAATTTTCAACAATCGAGTGTAGTGGAGGTAGATCTCAGAGATATTTTCCAATGTGAGGTCACTGATCGCTCTTCTTAGCGCAAACCACACTGCCAATGAAACCAAAGAGTAATGAATTGCTCCCATTTCAAGGGTACACGCCCACGCAGACTGACCAAAGACATTAAATTCGGTAACAATTTTGAAAGCTTTTTCGAAGCAAGAATTAAAAGCAACAACATCAATGACTTTTACGTCTTCCTAAGTCACTACAAACTTTTTATCAAAATAAAGTCGCACTTGTTGATTCACGGAGATAAAAAAAGAAACATTCAACATTGGAACTCGCATGAAAGTCGAGTCCGTTCACTCTCCACTTCTCCGAAATGCTTCCTTTGAACTTCGACTCGTATCCGACTTCGTGAATTTTAGGAGGCATAAAAGTGTTGGATATTAAAATTTAGCTCCAGCGTCTCCTGTTTTCTCGAAAAGATAGGAAGAGGAAAAGATTGGAATTTACATGAATACTTCAGACGCAGAAGATTGAATTCTGTCTTGTTCTGAAGACCCTGGAGCATGCAGGTGAGAAGCGTTCCGCGAACTGTGGGGCACTCCAGAAAAATGAGATCTGGGAGGGAGGAGGTGTGCGGGGGAGAAGGAGCCGGCATCTGCAAAATTTTCTCTGAAATTCTGACACATGCGACGATTTGTTTCATGGCTTGAACGCCAAGGGAGGAGCATGGAAACGGGTAACTTTGTGAATTCTTTCGTTGCTTTGAGTTAATTGACTATTTGAAACAAGATACTTATGTACTATTGAAATAGAACTTTAGAGCATACTAAAACGATCATTTTTTAAAGTACGATCGTTTGGCGAGCTATTAATCCCCTCGTTTTCAGAGCCCTAGGAAGCCAGTTAAAATGCCAATACTTCAATGCCTGTTACCAATTTTCACTACTTCGGGAACAGAAAGTTCACCCGTTGCTCGTGAGCGCCCCAGATGCGAAAGCACACTATACTACAAGCCCGTGTTGGATGGAAGACTTGGACTCATAATAGATGGATCAGATCATTGTAAAGGCTGCTTGAAACCTACATGGGGTGTTACGCAGGGGCTTTTCTGATCAAAATTTCGTTCATTTTCTCGAGCTTCGAGCACAATAATCGTTCAGTTTCGGGTAACCCGGCGCGGTTTACAGATGACAAATGATTTTTAGCTTAGATTTTTGCTGAAGAACGCTAAATTCCTTATTTCCGCCTGATAAGGGCTAATTTGGCGAGAGTGGTGTTGCAGTGGAGAAGATTGTAGCTCGGACGGCGCATCGAAGGCAAGCGTTGGCTAATCCAACCCATTTTTTATTCTTAGGTAATTCCCTTTATTTAAAGGCCGTGAAGTTGAAAGATATTCGGTGTTCATCATTCAATGCCGGAATTTGACACCTGATGACGCAGTGAGGTAGTTCAACATACGCTTGCTGACCTCATACGGAGTTTTGAAAAGGTTTTAATGAATGTAACAAACACGACCGTGTGGCAGTGTGGCCAAGCCATTGTTTGGGGGAATATTTTACTTCTGCCATTGGCTGCAAACATCTCCTTCTTTTCCTCTTCTTGAAAGTCTGCTCTCACCCTGAAATCAATGACACTGATTTCATCATGAAACCACGTTATGTTTTTGCTTCACGTGTTTCTTAATCAAGCAAATGAAATGATATTTTCACTAATTTTATCTCCTGTTTACACTTTCTATAAAGGATAATGTACGCGTGATTTAATGAGTAGTTAGGAAAACTAGAACACATTTGCGTTGAACCCAGTGAGTAAATTTGACATCAATTTACGTTTCATAAGAAAACCCCAACAATTATGGCAGCATAATTATTTTCTCTGAGCCTTTAGAAGCTCGTTAACATTTGAATATGTTTTCCTTGGTATTCGTTCGAATATCTCTTCAGCAAGTCGTGTCTTCAAATGCACAGTTATATTAAAAGTGATAAATTAGCTGCGCACATTTACGCTGAATTTAATTTTGTTGCAGTGGCCGCATAAGAACTCTTGCACGTATTGAAAAAAGAAAATTTACCAGCCTATGCTTTGGGCCTTTGAGCTCGGGCAAGCTTTTACGCATGCAAAACTCCGCTTCAAAATTAAGAACATGAATGTCGTCAGAAAATTAAGAGCATGAATGTCGTCAAAAAATTAAGGACAATAATATCGTCAAGATTAAGAGCAAGAATGTCGTTAAAAAATTAAAGGCAGGAATGTCGTCAAGATTTAGAACAAGAATGTCTTCAAAATTAAGAGCAAGAATATCGTCCATAAAAGCAACTTTTATTCATTAAAGAAACATAAGTCTTCAACTCTCAACTTTACTCTAATTATTTTCGGCTCGATCACAAGCTCATGAAGGGTGTGCAACACTTAGAAGCGACATAACTGAGCACTTGTGTGTGCAATCTGCGCGTTGTGATCCATGCACTTCATATCGCAGTTTCATGAAGGCTCTTGTCGCTGGCTCTTATCAGAAAGACATGCTTTGTGATAGGCAATCGCGAGTGAGTTTACGTATTCCGGGAAATTGTCGAGCTACTTTTATGATGAATTTTAAAACAGAGAAATTAGGTGACACTTCGAGCGTCAGCACCGCCGCAGTGTCAGCAAGTGCTGGCAGATGGTGACTAAGGCTGTCACCGCGTCACCTTCATCGCACCTGATAAGTTCCGCTACTGCAAACATTCTCTGAAAGCACTTTTATGTAACTCATTTTAATAAAGGAAACACACTCGATCGCTCAGATATGTAACGTACTTATCGATGGTACCACTGTGTTAACTAATGTGTATCGTAGAAATTTACTTTCAATTTGCTTCGTTTTTATTCATTTATATGTCACATTTATTTCTCAGTGTTTAATTGTTCCACTTAAAACGGAGCATCATGAAGCAGTGTGGCATCATGAGGCAGTGTGGCATCATGAGGCAGTGTGGCATCATGAGGCAGTGTGGCATCATGAGGCAGTGTGGCATCATGAGGCAGTGTGGTATCATGAGGCTTGGTGGCATCATGAGGCAGAGTGGCATCATGAGGCAGTGTGGCATCATGAGA
>JACJUY010000040.1:42630-91174 GCA_014220935.1 Platorchestia sp. MABIK
TAGCATCATGAGGCATGGTGGCATCATGAGGCATGGTGGCATCATGAGGCAGAGTGGCATCATGAGGCAGTGGGGCATCATGAGGCAGTGGGGCATCATGAGGCAGTGGGGCATCATGAGCCCGTGTAGCATCATGAGGCATGGTGGCATCATGAGGCATGGTGGCATCATGAGGCAGAGTGGCATCATGAGGCAGAGTGGCATCATGAGGCAGTGGGGCATCATGAGGCCGCGTTACATAACGACAGAACACACCACGCCTCAACCTCGATGCTGTCCTCTTGCATCAAGCAACTCCACTAAAAACAAGGCGCATCGATTCGTCTCCTTTAGGATATAATTTTCATTTAATTGGAGGTACTAAAAGCGTAAAACAACGTGATCATGTGTTTGAGATAATATGACTTTCGCCAACTTTTAAACCAGATACTTCAATCTCTTTATGGGTGGCTGGAAGCTGTCATTGTCACTTACAAGCAAGCTGCAACTAAAGCTCTCAACCTGAGCTAAGCTCACAAAGTGCGTGGAGTACTTTTTACGAACTTCGTCCTCCATCGGAAATTAAAATTTACCCGAGCGAGTAAATGAGCGTTTGTGCTCATTTTTGAACGTCGTATTTAATCCTTCTAATGAGGCCATTGAGTAATCGAACACTTTCCTCATCAATCGAAAATTAAAACTTGCAGGAGCGAGTGAAGGTCTGTGCTAAGTTTTTCAGTACCGTATTCCATCCATCTAATGAGGCCACTATGCAGCCGACTACATGCCAGCTTGAGCCAAGAAACAATAATGCTTTCTCGTGATCACACTCGCGCTCTTTCTCAGAATTCAGAAGTTGCCGTTATCATCTTCCGTTGCCGAAACATTGGTTATTGCTTTTCCCGCAACGCTTATCAAGCATTTCGGTGAAGCCGTCTCACCAGAGCGATCTAAAAACAGTTTCCCGGCTTAGATATACTTGGAAAGAGTTTGTAAATGTTTAGATATGCATCATATAAGCTTTCGCTGGGGATCACTTCGTTATCTTAGTCGGGTGACTTTTTTCGTCGAGCCGCGCGAAAGAATTCCACGCACATAGGATGACGATAGCGAGCTTTTATCTTGAATTTTATCCGTTCAGCTTAACACACAGTAGCTCTTTTATGATATCAGCTGTTATTCTGACGAATTCTAGAAATTAAATCATTACATCCAAGCAACCGACATTTGCAAGAAAATAGGAAATTGACCGACTGATGACCGTGGGCCTCAATTTACTTTGTTTTAAACTCACACCTTCAAACTTATCTGTAGAATGAGAGCTTGACGTTTTAGGGATCTCACTGAGCTTGACACGTACGCTGGTTTACAGAACTACAATAAATGCACAGAAATGAGGCGCTAAATGAGAGCCCAGGGGAATCATACCACCAACATTTGAGCTCAAGTCTGTGGTTCGAAGCTGAGTGCATGCTAGGGTTAATGTTTTGTGGTTCACACAACTGCCTAAATGTTCGCATGTGAAAATATTTACTAAGAATTGAAACGCTACACGGGTGGAGTGCATCAACAGGCTGCGTGGCATCATGAGGCAGCGTGGCATCGTGAGGCGTCAGCGTGTATACCAAAATGCCTCGGAATGATCTGTAACCACATCGTGAGGGATGTGATCTCGTTAAAACGACTAAGCAATCCTTCGATTTTCAAAAGGACAATTTCACCGTCAAAAGCCTACACCAACTCAAGGTATCCATTGAGGTAGAAATCTAACGAATTGGACCAGATCTCACCAGAGCCGCAATCAACATCCTACGTAATCGAGCCGATTCTTGTCTGCGCTCAAGCTAGGTGCATTATAAAATATTGTTCCTAAAAAGTAATCAAAACAACTAGTATTTTTCCACATTGCCTAAATGCTTTATTTTTTAATACCCACCCAAAATTGTGAGAACTGTTAGAGCTTCTATTAATTAAAAATCACCCAGTACAATGGTGGTTTATTTAATAAAGGAAACGCAGGAAACAAAGGAAAGAAATCAGTAAGATGTACGAGGTGGCCATAATATCTCACGTTAACTCGTGATACGTCTTCTGCAAGTATTTCAGGTAGCACAATAATGGCTTCATTTTATGTTTTACTTCATTTAATAATCTGCCACGGTTAAAACTTAGATACTAGAACGTAACTTTTGAACGTATTTTTGGCTTTGGAAAATATTTACTCGCCCAGTAAATTTATGTGGATGAGATTTTAATTAGTTTCCAAAAACGTTTTCTCCTATTTGCGAGAAGAGTTGTCCAAATCGGCCAAAAACTTGAGATTTTTGAGCTGGATATTTTACACTCAAATTATTTTCAAAACGTATTTTCTAGAAATTGGAAGCGTACATTTTGAAAAATTATTACTTTCTTTGACATGTTTAGTCATAGTTCAAGCCCCTACCTGCGAAGTGAATGTCTTTCTACGAATAGACGTCGCTTATAAACAACTCTTCTCAATTAAAGATCAAAATAATAAGAAGTTATTTCTGAAGGACGTTTATGCTCCAGATATTTTATTCAGCGAAACCAAAATCTTTCGAATTGCTAAATGATTCTGAGAAATTTGTACAGCTGTTGTCGGAATCTGTCTCTAGACTTAAATATCATAGCATTCAGCATAAAAAAACATGCAAATAGACCAATTATATTATTAAAGTATCGTCAGGTATTGAACACACACACTCAGACCCACACGATTACTGTGAGTATGAAGTCCGCGTTGAAATATGTCAAAAATACTATACAGAATAAGGAGACACACGTGGAATTATTAGAGTTATCAATATTTTATACTGCTATTCAAGAAACATTCATTCTCTAGCTTTCAGTTTCACTTGGACATTATCTAAGAAACTTCAAATTCTCTTTTTTCTGCAATCTTCCTTAGCCTAAGTATTTCAATCGCGTTCTTGCTACAGATCCTACTCTTATCAGTTGCAATCCTGCTACAGATCCCGGCCACGCTCTACACTCGCGATTATGCTACAGATCCCGCTGTTAAGAGATGCACTCCTCCTCCAGATCCTCCGCTCAGCAGTTGCAATCCTGCTACAGATCCCGGCCACGCTCGACACTTGCGACTCTTTTACAGATCCCGCTGTTAAGAGATGCAATCGTGTTACAGATTCCACTCTCAGCACCTGCGATTCTGTTACAGATCCCAATCTGGTAAGATGTGATGCTGTAACGGATCTAAGCTGTGAGTTATATGGTATGCTTGTAACCTCACACGCTCAGCTGTCACTTCCTGAACAACTTTGAAAAGCTTTTTCGGATTCGAATTTTCCTTTAATTAGTAGATACTATTGTTCTTGATGTGATTCAAAAGCCAGTGCAAAAACTACGTTTGAATGAATATTTTTTTCAACTAGGTCTAATTTCTACTCATTCGAGATCACTGAAATTTATTTACATATGTAATTTCCCCTTAGCAAATCATGCTTTCCCATAACGTCATGCGTTCTTTTTATCTTTGTTGCAGCTTCAGCCTCCGTAGCATCGCAGGAAAGATACAAGTCTAACACACGAAACGTGCTACTACGTAACTTTAAAATAACCCGTGTTGATCACGGAGTTCAGACTATCAAAGTTCTCGGTAGTTTTGGTATCAAAATTCCAAACGATACTTCATCACTATCAGCATTAATTCGAATTATTCAGGCAATGACTGGTTTTCGCCTCTGCTCTGACATCAGGAAGTTTAAAATTGAATGCTTTCCAGAACGCCATTACAATAGATACGATTCCATATCAATGCGAATCCTAATAGAAAATTTATCTTATCATCAAACTCGATCTTATCATAACATTATCAGTAAAACAAAACAAAAATTAAACCTTCGCCATGAAATCTGATCTTTGTAAACATTTATATATAAGAAACCATCACAATTCATTTCATTTTAACTCAACGTTTTCGTCCTGACTAACTACAAAGCTCTAAAATGTTGAGATGTTGGCATCGTCTGGCATTTCTGTCCTTGTTTTCTTGAAGTACTTTATGATGTTCCATTTCCGGTGGAACACCCTGCCCATTTCCGACCTAAATTCTTTGCCCGGAATAGATTTGTTTACTCTCAGCTGACTCTAAATCTCCAACCCTTGCATTCAAACACAACCTCTCATTCCAATACTGCAGATGGTGTTTCCTCATGAAATCTTTTGTATTTATCAAACAAAACGAACACACATATGTTCTCTGCATAACTCTTGAATCTTTGTGGCCTCGTTCAGAATTGCTTTCAATATCGTACTAATCCACGTAGAGTTATAAGTAGTAGCACTCACTGGCTCGGTAGTAAAGGGTATAATAAATAGAGAAATTAACACGAAAATAACTTTTAATTTTAAAATGCTAGTCTAACAGCCGAGTGTGTTTCATTCAAGGATATTCACAACGTCAGAACCTCTTGTTGGAGAGATCACTTATTTTTTTATATATTCAGTCACCTTGAACTTGAACATGCAATGCTGTGCATATACTTATTTTCATTGAATATCTCGTGCTTGAAAATCTTGAAAGTAATTTAAGCACAGCCACGGTTACAAAGTGCAAAAATATAATTGAATTAAACGATATATACTAACTAAACTATTCAAATAGTTTGATGAAGAGAAGTGTGTGGGTTCTACGAGCCGATCGTAAAATTCAAAATACGCAGGCTACATCATTCGATGGCTACGTTAAAAGTGCTGCAGAGCTGCTCTCGATGACTGCGCCCGAGACCAAAACATGATTGAGTGGTTCAGTTATTCCATTAAGAGTCGAATAAAACTGTCAAATACCTAAAAAAAAAATTGAGGGCTAATAATGAAAAAGTTGGTTTTTATCGTAAACGCAAAGTAGACTGGGTATAAATAGCACACGTGTGCCAATACGTGTGCCAGTATTGGAACACGAGTGCTATTTATACCCAGTCTACTTTGGGCTCACGATAAAAAACAACTTTTCCCTAATGAATCAGGAAAATGTTCTGAATTCATGTACTAGACTTTTTTCATGGACACATTATTACATTCGTGAAATAATTCGTTGATTTTATTTTATCATTAATGGACGTTGCATCACTCATTTTGAAAACTCTTCTCACTATTGATGCTGCTCCCCCCTCCCCTTCCCCCCTTCCTGGCTCAGTGGCGCTCTAGGATATTTCCTGATAATTGCTTATTTCTTTGTGATTCTGAGAATTTGGTGAGTCATACCTGAGGATGAAGAACGTCCTATTTGTAGACGTGAGGCGGGGGATTCTATCATTTGTAACCTCGTGGTGCTGCCTCACTCCCTCATTTGTGTGATCCCTGTAGATGTGAGGTGGCTGATTCTATCATTTGTAACCTCGTGGTGCTGCCTCACTCCCTCATTTGTGTGATCCCTGTAAATGTGAGGTGGCTGATTCTATCATTTGTAACCTCGTGGTGCAGCCTCACTCCCTCATTTGTGTGATCCCTGTAGATGTGAGGTGGCTGATTCTATCATTTGTAACCTCGTGGTGCAGCCTCACCCCCTCAGCAGTGTGATCACTGAAGTTACAACATCTCACATATGAGTACATGTCTTCTGGTGTTACTTTGTCTTAACTGTATCGTCATCATAATAACGCCATCATAATTCTATTCCCATTAGAGTCGCATCATATAACTATTTGATCACTACAGTTACGTCATCTTAACCATTTCTTCACTAGAGTTAAATCGTCTCCATTCGCTCTCCGAAGTTGTATAATCTCGACTATATGTTCATTGGAATTGCATCATCTCAACTCTTCGTTCACTGTAGTTGCACTATCTCGATGGTATGTTTTCTGGAGTCACATTGTCTTAACTGTATGTTCTCTGGAATTGCATCATCTTTACTGTATGTTCTCTTGAGTTACAAGATTTTAACTGTGTGTCCTCTTGAGTTATACCATTTTAACTGTATGTACTGTACGTATCTGAACTAAAAATCATCTTAACTGTGTGTTCAATGGAATTGCTTCATCTTTAGTGCATGTCCTCTGGAGATATACCCTTTTAACTGTTTGCTCTCTGAAGTTTATAATCTTAACTGTATGTTCTCTGGAGTTGCATCATCTTAACTGTTTGCTCTTTGGAGTTAAATAATCTTAACTGCATGTTCTCTGGAGTTGCATCATCTAAACTGTAAGTTCTCTGGAGTTGCATCATCTTAACTGTATGTTCTCTGGAGTTGTATCATCTAAACTGTATGTTCTCTGGAGTTGCATCATCTTAACTGTATGTTCCCTGGAGTTGCATCATCTTAAATGTATGTTCTCTGGAGTTGCATCATCTTAACTGTATGTTCTCTGGAGTTGCATCATCTTAACTGTATGTTCTCTGGAGTTGCATCATCTTAACTGTATGTTCTCTGGAGTTGCATCATCTTAACTGTATGTTCTTTGGAGTTGCATCATCTTAACTGTATGTTCTTTGGAGTTGCATCATCTTAACTGTATGTTCTTTGGAGTTGCATCATCTTAACTGAGTCCACAGGAGTAAGCAATGTCAGCGGCCGGAGCTTAGGTCGAGTTTCAAGTTCACAGTAGAAAATGCAAGCGGTTGAGTTCCTCTGACGGCTGTCATAAAACTCAACTGACTTATGAATCCAAATTTCAATCGTAAAGGCAAGTGCAATGTTTTGCACTCTTTGAGATGCGAACCTTTGGGTTAATATAAAATATCGATACGAGTTATACATAAATCACATTTTTGTGGTACCAGTGTAATTTCGATAATCTTCATAAGTAATTTCGTGCATCTGATTCAATGCATACGAATCTTCAAAATTCTTGAACTTTACAGAGTTTTTTCGCACTCATCTTCGATTATAAAATGTGACATTTCCTTCCCTCCGTGCAGTAACAAAAATTAATATTTCATTCGTCAGAATTCTTGAGCACTTTTCCCATGACAGCAGCGCTGCAGGAGAATAAATTTTGGCTAACAGCAGTAAATAGCACGAGTTAATATACAAATGAGCCAATTGAAAATACATGAATTAGGTGTATTGATAATTTGCAAACACCATTACAGTGAAAAAATGGGGATTGTACGATCGCTCCCAAGCCGAAGCTTAGGAACTCAGTAACCCTTAAATGGGAACGCGACTTCCGACTCATTTTGTCGATAACTTGGATGAAAGAAAATGAATGTAACTTTTTTTACTCCAAATATTCATTAGGCCGTATAATCATCAACTTGCATTATCGTTTAACCAATTCTGGTTTGCCATACATTCAACATTGTTAGGGATTTATGGAATTGAAAACGCTCCTCTAACGTGCATGACGTCGCACATATGTTAAAATTATTTACCAAAAGTATCTTCATACATTTCTGAATGCCTCACACACGTCATTTCAACGTATTTTTCACTCAATTATTTTAATTCGTGAAATTATCTTCCTAGGAATTCACTAGTATCTTTGTTAATGTATTTTTAGTCCAAACTCTAACTTTATCTTGAAAAACTATTATTTATGTGAAATTGATGTGCTTACTTGTAGACCTCGTCTGATTCGCTCTGTATGTGCATAGCCGCTTGTTTAGCTTCCCTGTATTGCAAGCTTGCGTGGCTTGTGCGTAATTGATTTGTGTAACTTGGGTGTCTAGCATACTTGTGTGGCTTATTTGTGTAGCCTGCCTGTGCTGCTTTAGACTGTGTACATTAGGCTTACACAGCCTCACGCAACTGTTCTACTTTGAATGATCGTTCGCCGGAACGCTCGAGCTGCTGCTGCTGCTGGTGCTTCTGTCAGTGTTGCTGGTGGTACTAGTGCTAGTACTGATGCTAGTGCTGCTGGCGCTAGTTCTGGAACTCCTGCTGGTACTGCTGCTGGTGCTAGAGCTTGTACTACTGGTGCTTCTGCTGCTGATGGTGCTGGTGCTGGTGCTGCTGATGATGATGATAATGCTGGTGCTGCAGTTCGCTGCAAGCGCGAACGTTTATCTCGCAGGCGCCGGTTCCATTGAAAGCGTTCACTAGCGAGTCACCCCGCCCCGCCACTGGACCTGAAGCTGGCGTGGTTACTCATTCTGTACCATGGTGAAACGAGACGTTCGTATCTATATGAGGCCAACAGATTTCAGTAACGAAAAACTTTTTCAATGCAGTATAAATTTGAGATTTACTCAATGAAGAAATAAACCTGAAATAAAATTTGCTTTGAAGACTCTTCGATGTTAAAATCGATAAAAACGGTTATGGAAAATAAAAATAAAGCAGTCGAAGCTAAATTGTACGGCTATAATGGAAACGTTTCTGAGTATTTTTAATTAAACAATGCGAATAATTAGTTAAGTCAATAATTATTATAATTAATATAATTAACTAAATTTGCAGCAGAAATTGAGAGAAAAATTCTGGACTTCGCATATTTATAAGGCTAATAAGGGAACAGAAACATGATGGAATATCAAAATATATATTAGGTAATAGTCTGAATTCCCTTTACGGCAACATTCAAATATTTATTGTTTCGAAAAATGAGCTGATGCAAATGAAATCTTAGTGAACTAAATCTGAGTTTTACTGAAGATGTGATTATTTCATTTAATCGTGATGGAAATCGGGAGAAATTTTAATAAAGTGAAGCCGTTAGAGAATTCTGAACTGTCTTATGTGTTTCCAACGTCTTTTTCTCCTTGTCTGCAGAGTCTTAATTATCACGGTTCAATCTCCCTCAGAATTCAATTTATACCATGAAAAACTGTCTCTACAGTGTACAGAAATTGGAATCGAAAGAAAAACACTTTTTGCCTGCTGCTTCGGCCGCCTCAATTTTGCCTTTTTCTTGTAAGGAACCGCAGCCACAAAGAAAATATTGCCACAGGACTAATTTAATTTCAGTTTGTGTTGGTTGAGTTGGAGGTCAGGCGGACGGCACTAGAGGAAGCGAAGGCATCCTTGCTGGTGGTGGTTTCTCGGAAGTCCACATCGTCCCACCGGCGCTCATTCGCTCTTCGTAAATTCCACGGCTGATCTTTTGTTCGGCGGCGTTAGAAGGAAGGTTTCATTAGGCCGGTCTGGCGCTGCTATTTGACCGTGTGTTTGCAGTGCTGTGTGCAGTCACTGAGGCACTGCAGTGCTGTGCGCAGTCACTGAGACACTGCAGTGCTGTGTGCAGTCACTGAGACACTGCAGTGCTGTGTGCAGTCACTGAGACACTGCAGTGCTGTGTGCAGTCACTGAGACACTGCAGTGCTGTGTGCAGTCACTGAGACACTGCAGTGCTGTGTGCAGTCACTGAGACGCTGCAGTGCTGTGTGCAGTCACTGAGACACTGCAGTGCTGTGTGCAGTCACTGAGCTGCAGTAACTGCGGTGCCGCTATTGCGAGGCTTCATGCGTTACAATGGACTGCACGTGAGTTCTCTTTTGCCCACAGCGCGTGTGAGGCCTTGGCTTCAGGGAGTCATATTTCTCCGACACCTTCTGGTTTCTTAAAGAAGGAACCGGAAGACTCAGAGACGGGGAAACATTTTAAAGTTCTTTACCAAATTTAAAGGGGCACAACTTTCAAATCAATAATGTACCGACAATAATTTAATACTCCGAGTGGCTATCGGTCTGAAAGTAGTGATGTTGAACACTGTGTGTTGGAAAATAACATGTAGCATGTACAGTGATCAATTCAATTGTGATTTCAATTTTAAAAACGTTAAAAATATGTACTTGGGCAATTCTATTCCACGTATGGTAGTTATAAAAATTAAAATAAAGGCCTGCGACTCGAAATTCTACCCCTTTAATTTGAAAAATTTTAACATGCGAAATGAGGAGCGACATCACGTTTTTAGAGGTGGTGTAAGATGACACATTCTTCAAATACCAAGCTGAGATTAATTCACGTCCCAATAAGACAGAATCCATTTTGATCCATTCAATGAGTCGAATGATTCATTCTTTTGCTGACCTCACATCACGAGCCTTTGCTGCGTCAACATTGCCTGATGTTCTCATCTCCAAATTTTCCCCTCTCATTCCAGCTGAGGAATTTAAATGAATAATGCAACCCACAGCACGAGCGCACCACCTGCATTTCTACGAGTTGTTCACACTTTTACCAGGAAACCTTTTACGCATTTCAACGCGATGAGAATGACCGTACGAGTTGTGTTGTTCAAGTAAGATGAACGAAACCAAAAACTGTTTAAGATACTTCTATGTACAGTTGTCCTTTGATTCAGCCTGGAAAAGCATAAAGAGTTTCTACGCTTACACAATTTATTCTGACGGAAAAATATTCTTTCATTATACAAAGGTAGACGTTCAAGCAATTAAAAGTTTTGCATGTTCTTTTCTCAAGCATAAATTTACACACTTTATTCTTTTTTTGTTGCGCGCGTGAGAGGCAACTGGAGGCGAGAAGTATTTTCTCTAAAATTATTTCACGTTCATATGCAAAGAGCACGAAATGCTCGATGCTGAAGGCTGGAGTGTGCTGTTTTGAGACTCAATGGTGGTCTTTTCGAGGAAAACGCTTAAAGGCGTTTCAGAGAAAAGTCGTCTAGGGCCCGATCTGGAGTTGATAAAAAGAGAGGAGATCCGAGAAACTCGGGTGCTTGTGTTTGAGGCTCGCTGTGTTTGGCTAACGAGGCCAATGAATGAGTGAGGCGGCAGGAAGCGATGCGATCGAGGGAATGTGGTCGAGAACGCCTCCATGTTTGGTGCGCTCCCATCGCCAGACTTTGGTGAGAAATGAAGGAAATGATGGTCATCAATTCTGGGTAATGGATGATGAATGCTGCTGCGTCGTGAATACTTACGAACCACGTGCGTATTTTATCAAATATTGGGATTTATACGGGCTTTCAAAAATATAGCATGTCAGAGATAGGAGACTTAGCATGAAATTTAGTGTGAGCTTTCTTTAATCTGGATCCTGAATATCAATGTTCAAAATCCTACCTTGAGTAAATAGTCTTATTGAGTGTAATAACTTTAAAACAGCAACAACTTTTACTATCCTCGCCGGAAGATATATTTTTTGATGAAGCCCAGTTCTGCGATATCGACGATTACACGTAAACGAAGAAAACCCATCTGCGCAAGTAGAGCAGTTTTGACTCCAGCAATGCACCTCAATATTGTTACTAAAGTTCCTTTTGGAGAGAAGATATGTAGCACATCATCCAGAAGCTCGCAATGTAAACAACACTGGTGCATAATTTCATGAAAACTGATTTCTATTTGTTGTCACAAGTAAACACGCAATGCTATGCAACTATCAGCTGTCGATATTGGAAACTTTATTTAGTTCAACGCGCAAAAGTTGAGTGTGAGCAAAAGTTATTTCGTCCATCTTGCCCATTCTTAATGATAATTCCTGTCCATGTTATGATGTAATCAATTTTTCATATGGTACTTCCCATCAAATATCCGACATTATGCTGTCGAAATTGAACGCTTACGACTGTTCAGAAGTTTACGTGTCTCTGTTTCACAGCTCAGACGTTTTTCCAGCTGAGCTGCGCTACATCTGTTTGTCAGTAGATGCGTACTTCGGAATTGACACTTTTGCCTGCTGCCATTTCATGAACTAGCTACCGATTTGATAGTAAAAAAACTTCGAATAGTTTAAAAATGATAATGGTGACGGGATTTTTAAAAATTGACTGTATTTTTGCGAATGTTGTGTCTACGAAAAATTATTTGTAAGTTCTCTCGTAAAATCAAATAAAATGTTTATCAGGACCTGAGCTGCAAGTAATAAAGAGAAACGTAGCTCACTGTAGTGCTGCGTAAATGTTGAGGAATTTTTTACTCTCGGATGACGTTTTCGGAACGCTCCATTTCGAATGACGCAAAAAGAATCTATTCATGGTTGAAAAGCGATTTTATCCTGATGAGGATCATCTACGCCTGTTGCATCATTTCTGAACGGTTTCTAATTAATACATCAAAAACATGTTCTGGATATCTTGATCACGCAAAAGGACGATTTTTTTAAGGTGAATCTAAATAAGAATTGAGGTTTTACACCCGGTACTAATTTCCTTTGGCCTTTAAAAAATTAATGTGGCTCTTAATTCATTGATGTAGTTTAATAATCAAAATCGAAATTATAATCGACGTGAATTGCCTCCACAATCTCACCTAATAATAGCCTTGGTGTGTTTATTTATTTGCTTGATGTCCGCATCTTCCGTCTCTCTGCGACGCTTATGAGGTTACTGAATGGCCTAACTGTGATACGAGTTTCACCAGTGCACAAGTACAAGAATATTTTTATCGCATTCACGATTAGGATGGATGCATTTGTTTATCATCCACAGGTGGAACATGTATTCGAGAATAATATTGAATCACGTCATTTTTGACGGGCCGTGTACACTATAGTAAAGCAAATAAAGCTTGTGTGATGGCATAGCCACGCGGCTACACGGCCGGTCGTGGTCCCTCTCCTGCCGCTGGCAAGGGTACCGAAGCTCATGGCCCAACCGTTTAAAATACGACAGGGAATAAAAATTTTGAAGGTGACGAAAAGAAAAGTTTTCATCAATGATTTGTTTTGGGATGTAAGAATTTTCATGTATAAATA
This sequence comes from Platorchestia sp. MABIK, assembly GCA_014220935.1. Classification (NCBI taxonomy): domain Eukaryota; kingdom Metazoa; phylum Arthropoda; class Malacostraca; order Amphipoda; family Talitridae; genus Platorchestia; species Platorchestia sp. MABIK. Next base: position 55,193 of record JACJUY010000040.1, read on the forward strand.
AATTAATTCAAAGGCATACCTCACAACAACTATTATAGTTTCCCCTAATTCAGAAAAAAACATATAAATCGTTTATGCATGGTATACTATCTAAATAGAGTAGGTGGGCATAACTATGAGTGGGATTTGATGATTGTTATTCTTTCGGAACTAAGTGAGGGGGGAGGGGGGGGGAGGTGTAGGTGATGGAATGGAGGGAAGAGATACTCCTCTGATTGGAAGGATAAATAAGTGCATGTGTATGTAGTGTAGCTAATTAACAAACGAAAACTTTCTACGAGTCATTCACTTTTGCAAACCTCGTGCGACTTTTTTTTCAATTAATGAGATAAAATTAACAACTATTAGATTCGATCATTTTTTCGCCTATCAATAGCTTTCTGAAATACTTCATTATTTTTTCTGAGCATGATCCCCCATTTGTGTCTTTTTGAAATAGCGCGCTAAAGTGCAACAAAAGTTTTTTCTCGCTGAAAGCTAAGTCTAGTTGCAGATCAAATTCCTTGGCAAAAGAGGGAAGACGCTTCCATTTTGACTTCCCATCCCATATGGGGCTTGAAGCTCCGTAGAGTTTGCACTGTTCGAATGTTCTCGCTGTTTATCCGCAGTGACATGCCTTCGTTTTCACACTGAATAATATTGTCTTAAACTTATGTTTGCTAAATTTTCTATGAATAAAAATGGCATGGCGTGAACTTACATAAGATTTGTTGACTTTTATTTCACAGGAAAATTTCACAGTAAAATTTTGATTTAGTGTTATTGTTGGTTTGGTATCATTCATTATTATTTGGTTTCGTTATCATTCTAGAAGATTTCAAACTTAGAGCTCAAATAAAATACCTTCGATAGCTTTGGAAGATTTTCCTTGCATCTAACGAACTTAACAAAGCCTGTAATTACTGCGCACGTAACATCAAATTATCGTTGAGGAATTATTTTTTTGACGTGTATGGTCACAATAATTGTGATTCTGAATCTGATGTTTTTGGGTGAGTTTCAGTGCACCTAATTATTTGTTCCCTCAGTTTCTTTTACTTCATGACAGTATACGTGCAGCTGGCACAATAATTTCATGGGAAGCGAGCTATGTTGAATATCGTCGCATTTCACAGCCCGCCTGCTGACAGACGGTCCACACCAAACTGCAACAAAGGAATTCGGTTGCAGCCAAGTAACGCGTAACACAGGGTCAATGACAGCACTTGTTTTCTTATGACAAGTAAGTGCTTGCTTACAATGACTTGCATCTATCATGGAATACTTTTAGGAAATTTCCAGAGCTTATCCATAATTGCATTAATCTAACAAAAGCGTAGCTTGTTTTATCTTCAGCGTAAGTGAAAACTTAATGATAAATACGTCAGACCTTCTTTCACTTTCGACGTAGTACGATCCTAGAGCCAAAAGCTATTACTCAGAATGAATATTTTATAAGCAGGTGTAGGATATTACTTGTATATGGAAATATGTTTGGCAACTTATCGATGCCACTGACATTATTCATAATTAGTTACGTAGCATGATATACCATTAACACAGCGCCATTCTAAGGATCTCCATTAGTTGTAATTGGAGTAATTAACAGCAATTGCTTTGACAAAACACATAATCACCTGGTGCCAGAAAAACTGATTACGATTTAGAAACACAAAAACTAATTATAACTATTCTAAATTCCATTTTCACCAGATACAGAACAAATTTTTACATTCCACTGTGCCCAAAAGTAGGGCTTATTTCGGATTACCTTCCAATTGCGCTAAAAATAACCCTTAATATTGGAAGGCTTGAGATCACACTCAGTCAGCCATACATACCTGCTTACTACAGAGGGCATAACAGAGGCGAGGGAGGCCAGGTCACACACAGCGAGGCTTCGTATCGAGTTATTTGGAAGAAGCGGGCGTCGGCTTTCCGAGAACGCGCCGGTCTGGCGCACTGTTTCGGTCACGCCGGCTCCATACGAGGCAGCGTGGTGGGGGGCTGTGTTGAATGCTTCTGCGCTCCGGTGGGTGCTAGCCATGGTAGGTGCTGGCAGACTCCAGCTAGCGACGATGTTGCATGCCTCTCATCAGGTTAATTCGGGCCGCTGCATGGGTATGTGCAGCCCTTTTCCCCTGAATTCTTTACACAGCCCATAAGAGTTATGCGAACCATTTGTCTCACACACACACACACACACACACACACACAAACATTGAGTACTGGCAGACTACAGCTATAGTGGCGATGTTGCATGCTACTCTTCAGGTCAATTCCGGTCGCTGCATGGGTGTGTTTAGCTATTGACGCCCTGAATTCTTTTCACAGCCAGTAAAACTTTTGCGAGCCAAACGTCACACACACACACACGAAGTTTGTTAAATTACTTAAGCATCGCGCACAGAACTGACACAACACCGAGCTCTGCTTGGAAAGAACATGTACCAAATTCGTTACATTCGTTTGCCAGACGCCCTGCTTGTAATTTAGTTCATAAGAAGCTTGTACTTTTTGTGTGACGAATTCGTCACACAAGGGCATAAAGAACGTATTAGTAAAGCAGCACATTTTGAGGACCGGGACGCATAATCTATGATGTTATTTTGCTGCATATGTAAAGCTTCACTTGTGTAATGAAGAGTAACAAATAATGGTTGAATTCATGCAAAAATTCATAATTTAAAAATTTCTACGGATCGTTTTGCGCCAATATTTCACTAAATAGTAAAATGATTTAGATTTAGCACGTCATGTGCTAGTACTATGGAATGATGGGAAGAATACAAACTATTGTATGAATTCATTTTTTGTTTGTAAACTTTCCTTGATTGCCTTGTGATCGATGAGACTTCTTTAGGGTGTTTGTATTTTATCCAAACATTTCTGAACGAAAGAAAACAATTCCTGGTATTCCCATAATGCAGATTAATAATTAATAACCATTAGCTAGAGCCAGTGAATGTTGTATCAAGGTTATAAGCCTGTGATTACTGCATCAGTCTGTTACTGTTGCGTGAAACCTGCCATTGTTACGACTATCTACTTCTGTTAACAACAGTTTGTTAGCTTAGGCATTGAAAGAGTAACAACAACGTCCAGACGACCTATCGTGCGTACCTAAATAATGCATCGCTCATCAGGAAGGCATTATTGCTGAGCGATTGATAATCGATTACTTTTTTTCATGCTCATAAATCACTGTGAGCTGCGGGACTGATGAGCAAAAGAGTATCCGGCTTAAGCCAAGAGCTGAAGAAACTCTATTGGTTTTGCTAGTTTGTTTTCCAATTTATTGATATCTTATTGATGCGTCTGTTTTTAATATATCTATTGTTCACTTGAAAATTCTCGAGTAACTTATAAAAATGTGAAGTTTAATCTCTAATCGGAAAAGAAATCATCAGATGAATTTAAATTTAAGTACTCATATTTTATCAGGAATTTTTGGAAGTGAGTAGTCAAATTTAAACGAACTCGCCATCTTTAGTTATGAAACACCGTCAGCAGCTACACGCAAGAAGTTGCTCAAATTTTGAAATCAGTAATTCTAATTTTGAAACGGTAGCGTTAAGAACTCTACCGTTAATGATATTTCATCGTTATTATTGTACTAATCTAATTTAACTGCTAAAAAATATGCCTATGGACTAATTGTGTTTTTAAATTACTGGTGCTTGTGGTCGATTATGGCATGATGTATTAGAAGTAATACAAACTCGTCCGCATTGGCGTTAATTCGACCTGTGATTTAGCGTCGGAAGAGTCACGCTCTAAGTTGCTTGAGAGACTTCGCTTGGAGTTGAGACCACACACAGTTGACTGATATTAGCCAAATCCCATTTGCTTTTTGCTTAAATCCCAAATTGCTCTTTGCTGGAGTGAAGACAGTAAGTTTTAAGTTTTAACGCGATGAGTGTTTGTAATCAGGGCTGTCAGACTGACCTTTTTCTAGCTCATATCTTCACATTGGGCCTTTTCTCGTTAAAATTAGGTTATGATGACAACTCTGAGCATCTCTCAACGCTGCAAGGTTACTGGATGCCAAATGATCTTTATGACAAAGTTTTACTTCAATAATGATATATTTTCCCAGTTTGTTAAAAATTTGAGTCAAACAGAATAACCCTCATGATTTGACTATATTTTTTCAGAAAATAAATTTAAAAATCAACCGGAATTCATCGCACAGACTTCAATAACCGAGTAGTAGACGCAATATTTCATTTCCTTGTGTAATATTTGTACAAAAGCTGTCATACCTCAATACCTACACTTACCGGCAGTGGCGAACTATACTTTGATTTTCCTGCACTGAACAAAATTCATAGAGAAGAAATTGTAAGTTTTAGGTTTAATGCATCTTCAAATTTGTTACTTACCTGCCGCTTGCTGTGGGTAACCTGCCTGTCGTTCATGCTCAGTGTCGTTCTTGCTCATTGCGCTACCAGGGAATACTTCTGTCGCAAGCACGCAAATATATCATCAAGTCCCAACCACGTTCAGATGAGCACGTGGGCAGATATGCACCATGTGAATGTATACGAGTACACATGGGGATTTGATCCAGGAGTGAACGCCTCTCTGAGAGGTAAATTCTTTCAATCTTTTGCGAAATAGAGCCAAAAATGTGCTCAATTTTGGGGTAATGTAATAAGTGAATATCATAAATTAACTCTATAACGCAAACCTTCGTATATCATCAATGTTAACCTAATTCAATGCTAACTTACATCCAGATCTTCAGTATTTAATGAGTTTTTTAACGCTATTATTACAGGATTACGCTTTCGTTTAAATAACTTCGTATGAGGAGAAATGAGAGGGAAAGATTTTTATTTTCCATGTAGTTTTGTACGTTCAATATATCTGTTCATTAATCATATTTTTTTCAAAAATGCAGTGATGTAAACTCAGGGCTTGTGAGGGCTTAGCACCAGCAATGTTGTTTGTGCTCTGGGGCTGAACAGAGCAGTTGTTGATTGAATTTACAGGAAAAGAAGCGTGAATTTCAGTTAGAAGACGCTTCTTTTCCCCAAAACGCTTGATTGATTTTGCTGCATCTGCCAGCGATGGATTGAAGCTAGTCGGGAGGAGCATAACCACATGCTTGGAAAATTCAAATAATTTCGTCATTTAAAAACCTCTTCAACTCATCCACGAATGTTCAGAGTAGCCGCTTGAGATACGAGGAAACAAGATCAATACTCGCTAACGATCCCAGGGGCGGCACTGAAATGCGAACAAGGAACACCAATAAGTGGAAACCAGAATTTGCATGCATGAGGATGAGCGTTTAGCTGGTCGTTATTGGAACTTGTCCTATAAACTGCTTCTCAGATGCCCCTTCTTGACCGAAGTTTTGTACGTTGTCTCAGGCTCGACTTAAAAAGCATCCAGGAAACGTTTTAATGAGCGAACGCAATTGTGAACCCCGTTCCCGCCGAGTTAGTCAGTCTATTTTTCCCTATTAGGCATTTGTAAAAATTTACTTTCACCAGCAACGCATGCCCCACTATGATACAAATATCAGAGAGTTGTTATCATGCTCTCATTTACGTTGAGGATGAAATAAGCTGAGTTTTTATTCGTGGAACGTAACTTTTAATGAAACGAAAGAGAGGCAAAGTAGACGAAAGCTGAGTAGTACATGGTAAACTCAGGCTAGGAAGTGACTCGAGCTCTCTCTGACGTCCTGTTAACATTGTTCTGACGTCCTGTTAACAGTCGCCTTTGTGCATAGACTATACTTAGGCGGCTAAAATTGTAAATGCTTCAGCGTAAAGTTTAGACTGGGTATAACTCCGTAGCTACACTCTAAGTTACGGAGAGCGCATCTGCTTCTTTCTTTGCTAGCGCAGCGAGACCAACGCAACTTTAAATTCGAGTTCCAGAAACAGAATTTCATGCAATTCGTGTCGAAAGCAATAGCTCTTTGTGTTCATTGTGAGCAAAAGTAGAAATGCCATTTTTGCGACCAGCTTATCATCACGACTTTTATTCGGACGAACAAACACATGTTTGATGTTCCGTAGGAAACATTCCTTCAGAGATAATTTCCTGGAGCTCATAACCTTAACAAAATTTCAGTAAGATTTTCTCTATAGGGGAAACTGTGACACAAAATGTGGGTTTCCAAGAACTAAAATCCAGAGTAAATTTGCGAGAAGCGTTAACCAACAGAGGAAAAAATCGATTTGACAGTAAAATGTTAAAAACTTCAAGGAAAGCTATGAATATTAACATTGCTAGCCTGGCATGGAAAAACGACTGCCTTTGTTGCACTAAGTAAGAGGGTTGAGGGGAGCTTGCAGACTATCGTGATTAGATCGTTGGCTTAAAGAACTCGAGCATGGTCACAAAAACCAAGCACACACGCCTCCAAAATTTGCACTCTGAACCCAAGCGCAAGAGGTCTGCGATTAAACTCTCAGTTTACGCAAATGAATGTTCTTATGTGTTCGTTTTAACGGGCGTAAATGTGCTTCGAAAGTTGATAACGAGCTTTAAAGGCGAGGCAGTGTGAGGTTGCAGAGGTTATTTTTTAATATGCTTCGATGCAATCGAGGCTGCGGACGAGTGTGGCAAGAATCGAGGCAAGTATGTGTACGTAACAACTTGGAAGTTCTGAAACGCTTTGAAAGTTGCAGCAATTCTTTTTATTTCATTTACACTCTCTTTAAATGAGAGCAGTTGAACTCGTAAAAATAATTATGGAGTAGTGTAATTCGTAATCAGCAGCTACATTGTTCTTATTTGCTGCAGAAATACAGGTGTGCTGTTGTCACCACGACGGCGTGAAAGGCGGGAAACAATGTAGCAGCTGCGGTGGGGACAAAGGAAGGACAAAGGCTTCATCTCTTGTAGAGAATTCTTTTGATGGTCTCAGTGCTTCGCTGCAGGCTTCTTTGTTAGAATAGCTAAAAAAAGAAATATGACTAAACACAATTTACATGAAAGACCAGGGTGGGAAAATGTCACCGACTCCATGAAGGTGTTAAATCAATTAAGGAACTTTTAACAGCACAAAAATAAATATTTAACAAATGAGTGTACGCAATGAACAAACGTAGGTGAGACCATCAACATTCAAAATCTCCCTCAGTATACAATTGAATTGTTCTGATACATTTAAAAATTTGATGAAGCTGATAGAAATTTTTGCTACTAATTGTTTTTTTCTTTTTTGAGAAATGTGACCTAAATCATGACGCACGTGCCTCGTTGAAATGAAAGTCCTCGGACAATTTTCTTCCATTTCCACTCAGGTCCGACGTTTCCCTCAGCAGGCACAGCCGAATTAACTTCTCTTATTTTACGTAATTGTGGCAAATTGCACCTGCTGTTCTCTTCCATGCGCGACGCTCATGCTTAGATGGGGAGTTGAGGAAAGGAAGAATTATTGTGCGGGCGCGGCATGCGGTGCTCAGCAGCAACGTTTTGTGGGATCACAGACCAGCAAAGGTATTCCAAAAGAGATAAATATTAGTTTTTTTACATAAAACAGAAGAGTGAAAAATAATCGCCAATGAAAATGAATTTTTCAGAATTGTCCTTTAAAACTAGAGATTTTTACTTTACTTTACACTCAAAGTTCACCTAGTCAGTCGTACTCCTCATCAGAAAGCTTCCTAAAAAATTATGGCATTAAAATGCATTCTATTCGAGTTTTTCAAACACATTAAATAAATGAAACGTAAAATGAGAAATGAATTAAAATTTCTGAAATCTTTTTTTTCCATTTTTATTATTCGCTGCTGAGAAAGTGAGGCTAGGTGTTTGCACCAAAGACCATGTATTTTTCCACAGAGTGGTTTCCGAGAAATAGATCGGAGCCTATATCACGGGTATGACAAAGAGAGAGAGAGAGTTCTTTAACGTCATTGAAATATTCTTGTCTTTCTCTAGGACGCTGCAGGCGTTCTAGTTGAGGGAAACAAGGGCACAAATGCATCAGGTCAGCGGGCTGCTCGCACTTGAGCTTTTTCACGAGTAAATAACAGCATTTGAAATTGTGAGATACTGGAAACTTTGTAAATGTTTGTCGCTGATGCTGATGGAAAAATCTTTTTGCCATCGTGTTGATACTTAGTTGATAATTTTCAGTAGTATGTTGCTTGTGGTTTATCTTTTTTTGTCAGATAAAAACCAAGATATTTTTATTTTCCAATTAAGAAGTTAAAAGGAAATGCGAAATTTTACCCTCAACGACTTGGTGATTGTGTTCTTGTAAATACTTTACTCTGTTCTCCAAGTTAAATAGTTTATTCCACATTAAAAATACATGTGCAGCATCAATCTTGAAGCAAACCGTTCCATCATTTTGTTCTTAATCAAATGTTTTCAGTTTTAAAATGTGATTTCAAAAGCATGCGTCTATAAATTAGAGAAGAAGAGCCTCAATTTTAATTTCAAATTGCTAATAGATTCGAAAAGAGTTTAATAATTCCTCGTATATTTGCTGATGTAAAAATACTATACACTCTTATTCAGCTTTGATTTCACTCTTATTCAGCTTTGATTGACCTGAAAATATCACACTGCCTGAATTGAAAAATATGAAATGATTTCGCGCTATAAGCATGAAGTATAGTTGTTTACAGCGAACTGACTGCAATAGAATTTGCATTACTTCGGCGAGTAAATGATTGTCTCTCACTAGCCGGAAAATCCTGTGGAAGATGTACTGTATTTTGAGTTTTATATTTGACAATGTCACCGCATCGTGTACTATATGCTGAGTTACATAATTAGCATGCCGCATTGTGTACTGCATGTGTGTTGAGCTTAATATTTAATATTATGACCGCATCATTTACTGTCTGTTGAGTTTTGTATGTACCAATGTGACCGCATCATTTACTGTATGTGGCGCTCAATGAACTGTCCCAACCTGCGTCATGTACATCCTCGCTTAATTATTACACTTTGTAATTGCGTGTGACACACGAGGTTGAAAATAGCTTTTTCGATTAGCCACATTGTGTACCCAGCACGATACGCTAATTAAATCACATCTATCACCGCAGTTTCCATATACGGAGCCGAACTCAATTTCTTTCTGTCTGTGACTAGGTACGTGTTAGTACTAGGTGGAACTAGGTGCAGGTGAAGTATAACTAATATGTTGAGACATCAGGTTGAAGTTATTTCACCTCATACCAGGGCGAGGCCGCAAGACTGTAAACGAGGTAACAGATATTCAACATTCATCGAAAACTGCAAAAAGGTCCAGTTTCTCTTCTTGCTTCTGTGACAACTTTTCTCCAAGACAGAACAAATTTTCCGAAAGCTCGTCAAAGCTCAATGTTGTTGCTTGTCAGCCTAGTGACACAGAAAGAAAATAGCCAGTTTTAGTTCGGACCGTCGACAACTGTTTCCTATCCAACTCCGTTATATTTGAATTGTGGATCAAATATTATTTCAAGTTACTTCATCAAAACTCTCATTTTATAATATCACAACGCTCCACAGCCGGAACATAGCCCACTTATTCACTATGGAGGCACGAGTGGGAAAATTTTGAAAGACAGACCAGCAATTCAGGAGATACTGCTGCTGAAACCTGTTCGATTTCTGAAAGCTGTAGGCTTTATACGTGGCAAACTGACCAGAAAGCTTGCTACGCAATGAAGAAATTATTTTTTTGCGTTATTTTCACAGACTCGTAGCCGAGTAGCCAACAGTTTTCATCAGTAGTTTGAAGTAGTAAATTTGAGTGAATTTCTGTACAATTGCCTTGTACTTTGATATTTCGTGAGTATGCCTTGGTGAAAAAAGCCCCGAAGTTAAACTAGGACAGATCCGGCATATGGCGTGTGTCCCCAGTGTTCATTAAACAAGCGCCGCGGCTTCTCAGAATCCACAGGAGCTGCACGACCGCTACGCAAAATCTCTCGCGTGGCTACACATCGCAAAGAGTGTAAGAATGAGACGAGGTGGGCTTGAAAAATGGGCTTACTTCACGTGTGCTGACGTGCTGTGCATTTACATGTGGCCAAGAATGTTACCGGCACGCTTGAATTTAATTCACGTGAATGCTTTTGTCTCTAAACATTTCTTAAATGTATATTTGACTTTTCCCTATCACTGTTTAACGTAAGACAAAGGCACCTTCTTCAATTCAGTCTCGTCTTTTGAAATATCACAGGCCTCGTGCAAATCTACGCTTCAATCTAAGCCTACTATTTAGCAAAAGTTATGCGAACGTTTATGAACAGTTGCAAAAGATAAGGCTACATAAACGCATTTGAAATAAATTTACAAACGTCAGTTATATACGAAAGCCAGCGCTCTTCTTCGTTGATGTTCTTTCCTTACATATATAGAAAAATTTAAGCCGTTTCGAGCACTCCATATATAGCTCTGCAGCAGCACTGGGCAAGACCTGGCTATTCCAGTGACGGTGAATCATCGCCTGGCCTCCACCTAAGCCACCTCTTCTTTACCTGGCATTGTGACGTGTATCGTGGCGCCCTCGTGACGTTCCCTTCCGAGTGATCGCCTCATGATCGGCGAGCTGCGTGATGTCGAGCGAGCGAGCAGAGTTTGGGCATGATTTGCTCGCTGCTCAAGCGTGGACTGGCGAACTGCCTTACTGGCAACTTTTCCAAAATTCAGATTGTTGTTCCTCAGAACCCCTTAGGAGGGATACAGATGTTGTTTCTATGGGAGTTAGTGTTTCAAGGGGATGTAACATCTCATGCTGAAGGTTAGGTTGATTTCATTTCGTTGAAATAAAATGGAATTTCGTTTTGCGCCATCTTGTTTCGGTTCACTACTGCCATTTTTTTCAGCGCCTATTGCTTTCTCTTCAACTTTTAACTTATTCCATTAACTTCTTTCGCTCATGCTGTATCAATGCATAGGGTGTGGAGACACACTTTGTGCTTAGATTCCCAGTTCCCTTAATTCCTTACTAAGTTGGCGCCTTCCTTCTTCCTCTCTTGGAAACATCTTTTTTGTAGTTAGTGAACTTTAATCCAACTTATAATCGAATTTAAAAAGTACGTTATCAAAATTACACTGTACATGAAACAAACCTATAGTTTTAATGGTGAAACTTGCTCCAAGTAAATTATCAATGGATGAAATAGACATCATCTTTTAGCCAGAGCTTCAGACTACAGTTATCCTGCATTGCTTTTAAACGGTGAACAATACCGATTGATAAACTTTCGAACGTTTCTAGTGCACATTCTTTAAAATGACGCCATCATCGCATGATGATGGTTCATCACAACCCCTTTTTAAAGGTAAATTTCGAAAACTTAACTTCCAACTCTGTTATAATTTAAAAGTTCTCCATGTCTGATGCATCGCGGAGGCTTCTGGATCAATTGTCTTGACGATCGTCGTCTTTTGATTTTTCTAATCCAAAATTATAGTTCATTCTCCCAGCACTTCGTCGCTCACACAAACGTCCATATTAGATTTTTAATCAGTGTGCAAGTGCTTGTAAATGCTCTGAAGTAAACAAACTACTCATAGCTACTTACATCCACAAACTTTCACTTTCTATCCAAATATTCTAAAATCATCGGACTGCATGAACATTTTTGGAACGAATTGCACCTAGATTGAACCAAGTTAGGAACTTAGTGAAGCAGTGCATGAAAGTTTGACGCCATGGCTCTATTGAGTTGCCCAATCTCGCCCACTATCGATGGTCCCCGTTATCTGTGAATGTGCTTAGGACCGACACCTGACTTTAGTGTCCTGTGGTCACCGCTGAGCAGCCAATAGAATGGCCGGATTAAGTCGTGGTGGCTACGTCACAGGAATGACGCTGCAATGGCGTGTTGGAGCTGCCTCATAAATGCCCGGGTTTCCAGGAACTGGTAACTACAGGTCGATGCCGACACGGTGTATGTAACTACTGCTCCACCTCCAACCAATCTCAGAATGATATTTATACTCCTGGTCATGCACAGACAATCCAGTTAGGGGATAGTTGACCCAAGTTGGGTTGTAAATTTTGCTGCGCAGTTTCGTGCGTATACGTCAGCAGTGGCTGTTACTCTTGGAAGGTCTGAAGTGGGTAGGTGATGCTTATTATCGCGTCACACCCTGACATTCAAATTTGCATTCTGAATATTTAGCATTATGCGAACTCAAAATGAAGCACATATTCACAGAAACATTTACATGGAGTGCTTTCTAACAAAATTCGTGTTCTTCTAAATTCAAGCAGGAAATGGTTTTCTTAACTTCATATTTTCCTACAGACATTGATCTTGTTTAGCTTTCTGCAAGCATGCCATAGGTTGGTCAGATAATCATGATTACATGTTAACTAGAGAATCAATGAACGCATGATTCAAATTCATGACCGTTCAGGCGAAAACGCATTTGAAAGAAATAACGGCATGTCTGAGTCTGCATTTCATTTTCATTCACTCGTCATCTTTTAAATCTGGTTTTTTGCCTCAGCACTGCTGGAAATTGGGCTGGAATTTTAGCTGCGACTCATTTAGAGCCTCAAAATAGCTCACAAGTTTTTCAAAAGTTCAATTTCGCACGAGGCTTCCGAGTTTCTTGTTACATTTCCCAAAGCGTCGAGAGTCTGGACTGAAATTCCACTTTTGCCGACCAAAATGTATCGAAAACAAACTTTTGTTTTGATTTTGTTCACTCTCTTGGAACTCTGCGAACTTCCTAGAACTCCAACTTCGGCTACGGCTTGATTTTTCTCACGAACTCTCAAGTAATTAGCAAACACTCGAGCAACTAAACCATTTAAGAAATTGATCATAAATTGTTAGTGTGGCTTGCATTATTCAAACACACATGGTGCCAAACTCTAATATTTTTCGACACGTGTGTTCAATTTCTTCAATTTCGTACCACGAAAAAGATAGTTCAGTCATGTAACGCACATCTGTGTTGTATCGTCCACCTATTGTAAACAATGGACTAAAATAAAACATGTGAAATAATTTTCTCAAGAAGTGCTGTCAATAATATTCTCATGGTGTGCTCATAAATTTTTTTTACAATTGGGAATTTTGTGTTAAGTTTTGCCAATATTTCGTTGCTACGAGAAAGACACATCACGGTCATCGTCAAGCCGCTGAGCGAGTGAGCTGTGAAGCTGTCGGTCATCTTCGCTCGTTCTGTGGTAGCGCTTCTGTTTGCTTAAGTTTTGATTATGCGTGAGATGAGGAATGTTTCTTGTGAACTGTAAATAACTTTGCCAATGGTGTCTCAAATGTACAATGATTCTCCTAAATTTTTCCCACTGATGTATAACTTTTTGCATTCACAAAGGTTGTGAGATCTTGGCTCCTCCTACAACTCTATTTTCATGATGAAATTGACTTTGTTTTCTGATCTTATTTCAGGGAAGTGTAGAATCTCTCTCATGATTTTACAAAATCTTTAAAATCTACATTCCCTGTTTCTTCATTCGGAAGCTTATTTTAATAAGCTGGCAGTGTTTCTACGGTTGGATAAAGTCTTTAATACCACCAACAATCATTTAAAGTCTAATTATCACATTGCTTTCTGCGCTGCCATTGTCTCCAGCTCACTCTCACCTCACCTGGCTTTGGTATCCGCTCCCACCTCCCAGCACCACGAGGGTGCCTGCCATTTGCGGCTCTCACGCCCCATTTGTGTAGCTTTTTCTACCTGTAGGAGCTTCATGGCAGGCTCAGTTGCGCCTTTTTGAATCTACGATGTCTTGTAGTTTTCGTTCTAAGAAGTCCTTTCTTTAGCTCATTAAACGCTCACTGGCAGACCAGGTTCGAGTCTGGGCATCTGCCTCGAGTCGTCCGCCTATAATCACAGCAAATTTTCTGACTGATGGGGGAATAAAATTGGCTCTTAACTTTCCGGCGTAGTAATTTGTTCGCGAATGCAGACATTTTATAGATCAGTTCTTAAAATTTTCCTAATTATAAGGGCAAGCATGCTCACCCTAGCTTTCGCTAAGAACGAAGTTGATTTCGATCTCCCATAGCTTTTTCACTTCTCTTCTAATCAATAATCGGGGAGCATTTTTGGCAATCATCAGCACTCATCTGACTCTGGCGACTGCTCTTCAGTCGCAAGAGTTCAGTCTCTCCCTCCTCCGATTTCTCTCCCGCTGAGCAACTAATCTCAAACTTTCAGTGGAACGCACGAAGAAGGTTTCTCTGTCTGCCGTTATCACCCATTAGTTCTCTCTCTTCCTTTCTCTCCCGCTGGGTTGCGTCGTGCTGCTGCCGACATCGCAACTCCCGCCTCTCTCACTTCTCGGAACCCAAGCGCGCGCCGTGAGGAAGGCGGCCTCTAGGAAGCGCAGCATCGATCCGAGCTCCTCTAAGACCTGTTGCTCCAACATATGGACCGAATAACGGCCGTCCTGCCACCGCTTTTGTTTAGAAATCCTAGAGAAGTTTTCGTGACGCAACTGCGCAGTGCGTGAGTGTGCATCTAAATTGGGAAACGGTTACATTTTCATTTTGTCATCATTTCCTTTGTCTATTTTGCTCCCTCAAACTATAACAGCAACGATCTCTTCGATTTGGAATAGAACAGAACGTTTCATATAATAAATTTAAGAAAATTTTTGTGCCGTGCTAATGAAATCATCGTAAGGCTATGAATGATTTTCGAGTATTTAACCACAATCTCCTCCAACACGTATGATTAAGTTAGGTTGGAGCACTCGCGCAAGTTTCAAAATAAAAACGATAGTAAAGACGGCTGATTTAAAAATCATTTTAATTAGTGAACATTTCGGCTTCAAGCTCAAGCCATTATCAACACCTGTGAAAGATAATTAGAGCTTGACGTTTCAAAGCTATAGTGGAGGAATTTTACAATTGCTTATATTTTACTCCAATATTGACAAACAAGTGTACTATAGGATCGTTTTTTAGATTTAAAGACCGTCTGCCTACTGAATTGTGCTCTCGCATAATCTATAAGTATTGTTGCCCGCTGTGCGGGTCTAGCTATGTGGGTTGCACCCAACGTAGNTTGAAACCAGCTCTAAATTCAATGTTATCATCATTCCAATTGGAAATAGCCTGATTTTCAAAATGTTATTGTAGGATAATCTCTCAGTTACCCTTTTTTTCGCACTATTTTAAGTTGTATTCTTTTTGACTTTTAGCCGTGTCTTATTTTCTGTATTTCAATTATCTTTCACAGGTGTTGATAATGGCTTGAGCTTGAAATCGAAACGTTCACTAATTATAATGATTTTCAAATCGGCCGTCTTCACTATCATTTTTATTTTTAATCTCCTCCATTTTTCTCCCCTCAAAAATTTAAAAAATTTGAGAGAGTAGAAATCAGAATTATACTTCCCTGGTATGTATTACACGAAATTACTCATGTGTTAATGAAATTCTAATAAACACCCTATTGAATATATGTTTATAGGAGCAGGTAAGTGTGTGAGCACTCCGAGAAATTAGAGCTTGATTATGAACTGCCTTCTGATGAATGAAAGAAATTTCTCTAGAAGTAATGACCCATTGTGAATTTCTTGACTCAGAGGAAGGAAATCAGGATCTGAATTCAACCTTTGAAAAATAAATTTCTACCTTTCTGAACTAAGTACAGGTTTCATTTAGATTTAAATTGAAATTAAGAAAAAAGAAAGAAGGCAAGTTCTCTGAGAAGAATTAGAATTAACGCTACGCTTACCATTTTGTCCTTTCGTTCTGGTATCACCCAAGTTCATTTTAATTGTGTTGTAGGGATAGTTGATTAATTTCTCTTGTTGACCAAATTTCTAGTGTTGTTATTTTGTCCGATGGTGAGGCAAAAATATAAGCGACGATGAAACACGTACCAGGTCCTGTTAGGCAACGCACTTTAACAGGCAGCGACATGTGAGTTTTTAATTACCTCGCATAGGGATTTCATTTCTCAGATATGAAAGTTGCATCATTTCATCTCTTCTTAGAATGCGAGGCATCAGCGCGGGAACAAAGGCACTAAAGATTAGAACTCCAACGCTCGGTGCAATGATTAAAAACCGTAAGGACTTACTCCACTCTGGCACTTAATTAACAGCATAATAACATGCTAGTCTGCCACCTAATTAATAACCTTGATAGCCCGCATACTGCTCTGGAACCGGTCGAGAGATGCTTTGCATGATCGTATACCGGTTGAATATTCTAATCTTCCCATTTCTTCTAAGGGTTTTTGTAAATGCCTTTTGAGCTAGACTTTATAGTGAGTGAGATGCAGAGAGCTGCTGTAGTTGATGTAGAAAACTGCTTTGTGCTTATTCAAGTGAGTACCGTTTCCCACACTCATTTTGTTCTCTGTAAGACGGGAAATTTTACGCATGATGAGGTAACTTGAAAATGTGTCGCACTGAGAGGATCAAGTGTTTGTGTGAGCTTTGGATCGTGATACTGGTGACCTCTTCGTAATAGATAATATGATGTTGATAACCACTTCGTAATAGGTTATATAAGCTTGCTGACCACTTCGTAATAGGTAATATACTTTTGGTGACCACTTCATAAGAGGTAATATGCTATTGGAGACCACTTCGTAATAGGCAATATTCTGTTGGTGACCACTTTGTAGTAGGGAATATACTGCTGGTGACTACTTCAATATTCTTGTTCTCACTTAAATTCGCTCGGAAGAAACATAAAGCGAAAAAGCTGCTCTACTGACAGATCTATTCAGCCTTTCTGTCCTCTTAGCGCATCTGAACCGCGCAATGTCAGTCAAAAGTCCTCACAGGAGCAATTCCCGCTGACCTCGAAATGATGAGGTTTCTCCTATCCGGGAGGGTGACTCATTTTGAGAAAACGTCCTTTGTTCACAGCACATTCAGATAAGGATTCTCAGTCCTCGTACTTCGAAGAGTGTATGATGCGTTAAAGCTGGAAGATTGTTCGAAAAACGAATTTGAAATGAATGAACGCTGTGTGGTTGAATTCTTTTTCCAAAGACGTTTCCTTGGTTCAGTGAAAGGGAATTCATCACTCCGGTTTATATATATCAATTTCTGTCGAGCTGAGAGAGAGTATTGACACAGAAGCATGAGCTGCTCATCAAACATGCGAGCAAATTAGTGTCTGCGGAATAAAAACTGAAGTTCGAGAACATTCAACAAAGGCCAACAAGTCCGCCTGTTGAATCAGTGGACGCTACTTGCATTTAAATACAGAAACTACGATGTAAAAATGCTGACAGTAATACTGGACGCTTCAAACTGCATGTCTTGTTTTTGCTAAATAGTCAAATGATTTTTAATTTTTCAATTACCTACTAAACGAATTCAGTTCTGAAGTGCTTAACACTCCCACAAACTCTCAGCAACTGAAATCAAACATATAAAGGGCTAGTTACTGTGCCTTGCTGAATTTAGCACCAAGTGTTCGGTGTATCTCTAAATTCTGTGAAGGCCAAGTCTGAATGCAAAAGGCCAATATTTCTATTTTATTCAGTATGATTTTATAAAGTGGTTCTCGGATCCTTGAAACTCGGAACTTGAACAGAGCCCGACGACAGGACGAAAATTTACGTCATAATTTTAAGAAACCAAATCCAAAAATGGGGAAACTTTTTTTCTATGGGACGTACGTCTATGAAAATATGCAGACTACTAGATCTCTACATTTGTAACAACTTATCTTCTATAAAATTTTTTCATTGGGGGCATAGAAAATTAATTATTCCTTATAATGAAAAAAAATTTCTTTTTTTTTTTTAGTGTAAGTCCGAAGTTTACAAAGCTAGAGCAATGAGGTTTGTTGCTTTTGAAAGTAAAATGTGTTCTCTAAAACCGTAACAAGCTGATTTTTTCGATTTATTTCATTCCGAATTTATGTGAATTTTTTTGAAAGAGTTAGGGTAAAAGTTAAAATTTTAGGGAAAAAAGTCTACGGTAAGTGATACATGAAGTATTTTGGAAAATATGAGCTTGACAGACTTTTAGAGCACACATTTCAATTTCAAATGCAACAAGCCGCATTGCTCTAGCTTTGTAAACTTCGGACTTACATCTCAGAATGTCTTGAAAACTTACTTTTTTTTACGAGATTATTTTAGATTCAAAAAGCTTCTTCTCCTACAGTTTTTAAGCTACAGTGATTATTTTAGTATCATTGCATGCGGAAAAACAAGGGCTTTCGAAAGAATTAAATATTTTTTCGAAATTCATTTTATTCCAAAGTTATGACGTCATAAATTTGAATTTGTTCTAAAAAAAATTTTTTTTTCATATTTTTTCATTATATTAATTTAAAATTGGAAATTGAAGGAAAAGCATTGAACTTTTTGGAATGTCCACGTTATTCTGCATTCAATGATACCATAATCATTACTGTAGCTCATAAATTGTCAGAGAAGATGCATTTAGATTCCCCCCCCCCCCCNATTCCCCCCCCCCCCAAAGTACCGTTTTCTATGATTTCCCATTTTCTTTCAAAGAAAATCGCATTTTTTCATAGAGGGTAAATGATTTTAAATTGCATTTCCTATCAGTGTAACAAATTTCATTGCTCTAGGTTCAATAATAAAAGAAAGGTTTGGAAGGGGGACGCTTACCTTGAGAATTATGAATGATGAAATATAAAAATTGAATAAAAAAATTTTTTTGAAATCTTAGAAATTTTTTTTTTTGAATGTCCACGTTATTCTGCATCCAATGATACCAAAATCATTACTGTAGCTCAAAAACTGTCAGAGAAAAAGCATTTAGAAACCACCCCCAAAAAATGTCGATTTCTATGATTTCCAATTTTCTTTCAAAGAAAATCGCTTTTTTTCATAGAGGGTAAATGATTTCAAATTGCATTTCCTATCAGTGTACCAAATTTCATTGCTCTATGTTCAAAAATGAAAGAAAAGGTCCCTAAGGGGATCCTCTACCCCTCTCGGGGGGGCGCTAGCTCTGGGATACGTTCCTGATATTTCTACAGACATTCGGGGACATATCTCAAACTCTTTTAAAATAAAAAAAAACAAAATCGTGTGAATCTCATTTTTGAGCCCAACTGCTACAATATGGTCTCCTTATTTAAGCAGTTCTTATTGCAATTAAGCAATCAGTTTCGCATCCAAGAGAACTCTGTTATTTTTTACATCTACGATGAAGAATATTCATGATTAATGTGATGAAATTGGAGAAATCTCCTTCGAAATTCTTCTTAAATTGTGAGTGAATGTTAGATCGAATATTAAGTGTCATGTCTCTCTGTGCGTATTTTAGCCTGAAATTAGCTAATTATTGCCAGCACTTGTTTTACATTTTGCAAAGTTTGATGTCGCAATCGCATTTCAAGGTTTATTTCGCTTTAAAACGCAGCGCTTCTGCGTAAATGTTCTCTGATCGCATTGCGCAGGATAAAAATCAAAAGTGGTTGATTGGATCTGTCGTTTTTCCGCAGATAATCATCCGTTTGATTTATTTTCATCGCATTTTTGTTTTGAAACTTTTCAAAGCATTTGAATCTGTGCCAATTAGTCACACTCTGGGTCAATTAGTTCCACTCTAGGTAGGAGGAGGAATGTCCATTTCAATGAATGAATGAGATGTTCGTTTAGGATAGCACTGTCGCGTAGCAAAGCATGCAGCAAACAGCCTTTAACAAGGATGGGAATTGATACAGGAATACATGGATTAATAACACATTAGCAACTGGCCCGTAATTTCAATTTCACATCTAAGAAAATTGTATCAATCTATTTATTAGTATATCATAATAATACCAGGCATAGGATGTAAATTGCATTAAAATACCAATGTGAACAGTGTCTTATTCTGTGTGGAAAATAGTTTGGAAGAAATATTCGAACTCAGAACCATGTTTATTATCTTCACGTGAATGTAAACGCACGTTAGGTCTCGTACAAACTTCTGTTGAGCTCATTATTAGGAAGCAAACGACTATGTTGTTGAGGATCGCAATCGTTTTATTGATGATTGTTTTGCTTCTTAAGTACTATCGTAGTTTGCATCATCCAATATGAAAAAATAACTACGCAGTGTTTGAAGTCATACTTCTAGAATAAATTTTCAAAAGTGCTGCTAAGCTTTCCTGAATTTTGCTTAGCGATATGTAATGAAGTGAAATGATTGGTGCGATACTTGTGATTGTTATTAAGAAAAATATAAAGATGCATTTTGGAAAAGATGAATTTTGATTGTGTTGTGCGAGTCGAAATTAACTTTAGAAATCCATAGATATTTAAAATACTCGAGTGAAGACTAACGAACGATTTAATATTCGAGGAAAGCCTCAACTGAATGCAATTTAAAAACTTAAAGTTTCCGAATAAGAACACTTCAAATGATTTTTCATTCCTTGAGACTCACAATAAAAATCATAGCCTACAATTTCCACTGATTGTTTTCACGTTCAAGAAAAATCTTTTCTTGTATGTAATTCTCCTAGTTTTAATCAACTTGAGAACTTTCCCGTCGCAGTGGGGAAAAATTTATATCCTTTGTGCAATCCCCAGGGCTTACAACAGTCCCCCGCCCAGAGGCTGATGAAAATTCGAGGAAAATCCGTAGAGTTTCTTGCTCGCCGAGGCAATCTTCAGCAGCGGCTCCTTGTGAGGCCTGACTTGTACCTGAATTAAACAATGTAGCCCTGTTTTACGAGCTATTTTCTTCGTCGGTCTGGACTTTCCAGGATATTGGAACGACGTTTTACAATTTTTTGAGTCGATCTCAAGTGCATTTAAACTTGGAAAATTGCTGAGTGTGCAACTGCTGGTGCATTAGTGTATCACATCGCGTGTAAAGTATTGGCTAGAATTGCTTCTCAATGTCGTAATCGGAAAGAGTGTTACTCTAGTTACTAGCGATGCATGTCTGCTGCTCTCATGGTCACATTCTCGCTGCCAGAATGACGGTACTCAGTTTCATACAGAGCTGGAGGTCTAAAAGCTCACGTCATGCAACTGAATACTTTTATCTATACAGTGCAGCACATAATGTAGGATATGTTCTTTTACATGAAGTAGTGGGCAGCGGTTGGAGAATTGAAGCATTTTGACTTAAAACACATGAAAATAGACAGGAATTGATCCAAACGTTGCTGTGCATAATAATGAATGAAACAGATTTTTTTAATTTTGAAGTTCCAATTCAGAGATTGTCTTTGAATGAAACTATTATGCGTAGTGCAGGGTTGGTAAGATGAATAAAATAGCACATAAGAAAAACAGAACGAATTAATTTTAAAGTTTTATTGAGACAAGAAATGTTGTTTGTCTTGTAAAAAAAGATAGCTGAAGATGAAGTAACAAATGAAGATAACGATTAATAAAGTTAAAAACAATGATAGCAGTGATTTCAATAACTTGTGAATAGCTCAGTTATTTTAAACAGTACATTTCAGACGATCAAACGATGTAGTTTAGGTTGAAAGATGTCACAACTACGAACAGAAATTTATGAAGTAAGTTGCAAGTAGAGACCCATATGGATGGGACAAGGTCCAAATGGTGATCACGGTGAATGAAATACGGCAAAAGCAATGATGGTGGTGGAGGAGGTAATTTGAAGATGAGAATGATAGACCAACTTAATGAAGGTTACCAAAAACCTGCAAACAGAGCACCTGCCCACCATAGCTCACATACTGAACTGATCAACGCCTACAGTTCATGAATGGTAAAAGGCAAATCTTTTCTGATGAAATTTCATCCAAGCAAAACGGAGAATTGGACCCGTAGTGAATAACGCAGACATCATTTGGGAGATGAAAGGCAACACTTTCTCTGCATAATTCCCCACGGAATTAAATCCTCATGTGGAGTCATTAATGGCAACACTTTCTCTGAATAATTATCGCTCGATTAAATCCTAGGGGCTCTCCTGAGACTAATTGGTTTAATTCTCCTGAAATTTACCTATTTGCGAATGCCGGAGGAGGTGAGCTTACGAGAGCAATTCCTAGGAAATGTTGTTACACAAGTACTTGCTATCAATTATTCTTTGAAATTGTAGCAAGCAGTTCTTCATAACTCTACTCAAAGCTTTTACCTATCACTTTTTGTACGTGAATGATTTACATTTATTATGTCGTCAAAGAGACACGTTATTTTCTTGGGTCAGCTGTGACAATTTGCAGTGATTTTTAAGACGGAAATTCTCATAATTTGTTAACACCGTCGCTCTGCCCTGGCGGAATCTGAAGCTCGATTTTTGGCAACTTAATACGAAGTTATGTTCTGAATACATTGGTTCCTGTTTGCTGTATTGTACGATGATATTTGAATCACTGCTGTTTAAAATTAAAAAAAGTGAATCAGTGTTCAATTAACACTGTTTCACTATTTTTGAATTTGTTGAATCAAAACTGCTGATATTTCAGCGTTTAATATCGTCCTCCGTTGGTGCACCTATATGTGAAAACGGTAATCCTTAACCGGAAAAATTGGCATTGAATATGTCCTAAGAGGGCGTTGAAGAAATTTATAACAAATTATACTAATAGAACAATAATTTTATAAATTTGAACAACATTGATTAGAAAATGAAACGAGACAATTGAATTACGCGTGTAATATTTAAGAACAATAAAAATGACACTGATAACCTAAAATTTATTCCTTAGAACAATATGGCGTCTGCTGCATGAGAAATAAATACTATCAAATATTCTTTAACTTAATTTCCAGATGAGATGCACCAGTAATTTCCACTATATCACAGAGAACCCGTTTCTAATTAAAGTAAAATACTATCTAAAACAGTAACTTTTCAAGTCTCTCTCTTCATAAATATCGCTAATCCTTACAATTCCTGCGCAAGTTAGGCATGAGTTTTTCTTACGAGATGTCATCAATGATGCTAAGTTTTCGGCGTTAGAGAAATAAACGTAAATCTGTAGAATGAACTCGGAACTTATTTGGCATTAGGGAAATTAATGCAAATTGTAGAATGAACTCGGAACTCATTTAGCATTAGGGAAATTAATGCAAATCTGTAGAACAGATTCGGAACTTATTCAGCATTAGGGAAATTAATGCAAATCTGTAGAATGGACTCGGAACTTTTAGCTTTCACTAGAAATTATCTCCAACTAAGCTCCAGGGCACCGCCGTCCACCTGTGGACTGCCGTGTGAACCAGCAACCGACGGCGTGTGGCTACAGGGGACTGCGCGCTCCCCAACTGCTCTCAACCTCCTGTAGAGGTGACCTTTGCGGCGCCGCCCCGGGTACAATTTTACCAATCATCGGAAGGGTGGGCAAGGTCACCTTTAGTTACCTTTATTTACCATAAGCGTTACCTTCAGTTCTCATTCACGGTACGTTCAGCTTACCTCTAAAGTTCCTATAATATAAAAAATGAATGATAGGGTTAATTTCATGGTAATTGCGCCATCATTGTCGTTCCTTCATCCGTCACTTTCCCGCTTAGATGCCGGCGGATTATTTCTGTTTACCTAGAAATTGAATATTCTACCACTCAAATCTGCATACGTGAGGTTGATTTTAATATTAACCCAACTCTGCACCTCATATATTAAGGAATCTATTAACAAGTCGAAAAAAATTATTTGTCAAATTGGAAACTCCAAAAACATGTGCTGAAAAAAAACTGTGCTCTATTAGAAATTTAGTGTATACCTTTCTAAAGAGCGAATCTCGCTGATAATATGATTGGTAAAGGTTGCAATGCAGTCCGTTGTAAAGTATTATGCGTTCTTTCAATGCATGTTCATTAAATGGAGGTGTTCTTTTATGCGTGTGTAATTAAATAACTGGTACATTAGCAGCAAAGATAGTGACGCAGACGTTTGAAACTTTCGATTTAAGCTTGGGAGCTTCTTCATTATTTTCGTCAGAAACGAAATTCACGAATGCAATGAGGCAAAAACCAGAAATCCCATAAAATTTCCTGCTATGTTGAATTAAGCTCGTGTCGAACTGCACTGATTTACCTTCTCCTCTGGAACATTTCTGTTCCTCAAGTGAAGTTTCCGCTGCCCAGGACTGAGCGTTACTCCAACATCAGTTGAGTAGCTGGAGTGTGAGGACTGTTTCTCATGCAGCTGTAAGCATTTTTAAATCACTCTTGTCCTCCAAATGTGAATGTTAGTTACCTTTCACTTCTAAAGCTTTCTACGGGGACCAAAAAAAAAACAGGTGAGAAGAGTTCGGTTTTATTACTACTCAAATACTTTGCTCGCAACTTGTTTTAAAAATTCAAATGAAATTATTGTCACGCAATGCGTCGAAAAACGTTAAACCAAGGAATAATTTAAACATGAGCCATGTCACGTATACCCCTTGAACTTGCAGTTTTAGAGGTAATGTTTTGGCGGACAAATGGCGTTTATAATCTACTGCACTGTGAAAGGTATTAAGGAAGGAATCGAACTTTTTAATTTTAATAAATTTTTCATTATAGAGTTGGGCCGATTAGCAAAAGTAGAAGATAATTTTTCCCCTTGAAAATTCAGTTTGATAATCTTATTCTCCGTTATTACAGTTTTAAGGTTTTATTTGTTCCAGTTCCATTGCAGAGACTTTGGTGCAAGTTCTTGTGTGAGCAAGTTGATATTTACCACCAAACTTTAGTGCCTAACTGGAGCGTCGCCAGCCTGAGCCTCGAACACGTTGTGCTGTTAACCTTTCCAGTGTAGTGGTACTGAACGTAAACCAACATTAACACGTTGACTCCGATTGTGCGGTTGCTTACGGTCAGTTTGGTTAGGCTGGAAGAAGTCGTTTTGAAAAACCGGCTTCTTTGCTCTTGCACATTTCTAACCTTTTTAAAAAGTGTAAAGAATACACGTGAACCATAATGTGTTGCCTTTTACTCTAAAATTTATTTCGGAAAAGGTAGTAAAATAGTTTAAATGTTATTTGCATATTCCGGTACGTAAATGAGCAATTCACCTAGTGGTACATATACGTACTACTTCGGAGTCAACGTGTTAAGCATTAGTTTGGTGATGCTCTCCTCACGAGTTATTAACTTGTGGCAAAAATAATGGTCGATATACGAGTTGGGTTGTGAACTAATTTTTTATCATATTTTTATATTTTATGGGAATTTTGGCATGAGTGAAAATTAATGTGTATTTTTAAAACCTCTGATATTATTTTAGAAAATAAAAATTTGAGAACATATTAGCCCTTGAACATGAATGTAAGAAAAAAGACATTTGATAGCTTCTCATGCACTAGTTCAAACTTGGGTACAATACTTCCCAAAGAGCTCCCCATAATAAATAAAGCGTGGAGAGAAGGTATCACAAGTGACAAGGCATAAAGAAGACAGTTTCAAAAATTTTATAGAGACGATGAGAGCCTTGTAAATGAAGAGGGTAGATATCCTCATTCAGTCTGTAAACTGTAAACAATTACAGAGCCGTGTCCGTCCACGATAAAGAGTCAGAGAAATGTCTCAGCCTCACGGTTTGAGTCTCGCGCCATTCACAAACGATTGGTGAGGTGATAAATTATGACAAAGGGAAATCATGTGAACTCAGTTGACCAAAAAGTTTGGAATTTTGAAGTGTCTCCTAAAGCTTTCACTGTGTATTTTTAATGGTTATTATTTGGATCGAATAGTCTTTTGGACATAAATGTCAATTTTTATGATTACCGTAAACGGGCAGGTCACTGGATTGATCATGACGAGTCTCCCAAACATTTTCTAAAGCCAAAGTTGTATCAGCAAAATATTATGGTGACTTGTGGATTGCGATTGATGTTGTCCACTTAAGCTTTCTGATAATCATTCAGAGTCTTACAGCTGGGATTTACTGCAGTCAACAAGTTAAAATGCGTGTTCGCTTGCAAAATATGAGACCTGCATTGGTGCATCGGCGTGGCCCAATTCTGCTCTACAACACGCGGTCTCACGGCACGAGAAAAGCACTGCAGAAACTCACAAACTTGAGAAGTGAGATCACCGCATCCTCTTTATTTTCCGAATCTCTCATTCACTCAACACAAATTCTTCAAGCGCTTGAGCACATCTTTGAATGGTAAATATTTTAAATCCAAACCAGGGGTGGAATGAACTTTATAAAAAAATTTGTTGCATTTCAGCCAGTCATTTTTTATCAGCGAAGCATGAATTGTGTCTTTAATTTTCAAAATTTAATTGTATTCAAAAGTGCGAAATAAAATTGAGTTTGTTAGCCTTTAATACGATAGTTAAGCTGTTCCTTTGGAACCTCCTGCTTAACTTTTCTTTCAAAAAAATGAGCTGGACACTGAGAAATGTCAATGTATTCACGAGTAAATCTTGGGACAAAATTTTACGGGTGAAGCACTTGAGATATAAGCTCATCATATGCATTAATGGATGTCATTAGAAATCTCCGGGATGCTATTCCGTGTCAACCCGAAAGCTGAAAAAATCGTCGATGTTTTTTAGGAAAGTAATTGCAAGCAGAAAAAGTGCGTAGAAACAAACAGTTGTCATCAGGCTGCTTCATTTAAGTTATCTAAAAATTATATACACCAATTCCAGAATGACGTAGGCATTAGCTTTCTAACAATCACTAACAAAATTTAGATGAATTTTTCCCCAAAAACTGAGGAATTAGACCTGGATTTGACCGCCTTGCGGTCGGTCCCAAGCGAAACTGAATATTTCCCTTCCAAATAAAATGTTTCTCACCGAAACTTAATATTTGGGAGCCGTCATTTGTAGGTCTCTCAACGGACGCAGTTTCTAAGATATTTTTCTTTAGCAGAGTGACCCAAAAATTTGCTCCTTCTTTCCGGGAACTGAGGTCATATCAAGACGACCAATAATGGTCTCCTAGAGCTTGCTGTCGCAATTCCATGAAAAGCTCTCCTTCAAATTGGAAGAATTCTAGGAAATGTCTTCGAGGGCTTCACATCTCATCGATCACTCGCTGGGCAACGTCAGCTTTCTTGGCTCCTTCGAGAATATAAATTTGGCAATACCTGCGAATTTTTCAGTGATTTCTTTTGGCTTCTTTGGGAGCCAATCCCATGATCGTCAGAGCTGGTGCATAGCCTTCTGACTGGATGGAAGGGAATGCTGTATGTTCTCGTCTTCTGCTGCAGTTCCCTATGATGTTCTCATTTCATGTGAGTGAGCACGTGTTTCTGGGGAGATCCTTTCTCAATTTGTTGTATGTAAAACTGAATGGTATATCGGTGAACCAGCTGCAAAATCAACAGCATCTACGCTAAGCGTATCCTTCAGCTGCAATATCTATGGCATCTTCGCTGAGCATTTCTTTCAACTGCAAAATCTATCCCATCATCGCTAAGTGTCATTCAGTCATTTATGAACTTTGCTAAAAGCACTCTCGTGCAGAATAAATTTCAGTATTTATTCATGTTTCTAGGAATATTTTTATAATCCATGGAACACTAAGCCTAGCACGAATTTACGTGAAAGAGATTTAGCGTTCCGTTAAGTTATAGGAAATGGTTCTTTAAAGTTTTGGCTTTTATACGTTACCGCGTACTAAACTTACCATAGATGATGTAAATCCAGGAGAAATATTGAAAGAACGTGATTGTAATTAGGCAACAAGTCTTTCGATTAGCTACCAACGATAAAATTCTGCGGAGATTACTCCTAAATTTCCCTACTGTTCATCTCATCACGTAGCCTCGCAGGGGGGATACAACTGTTGTCTTTTTAGGAATTATAGATTCCATGGAAAGATGCGAGGTCCCCAGCTGAAAGTGGGAAAGTAGGCTTTATTTTTTATGAAGTATCTAATTTGATCCCGAGTGAACTAGATTTTGAAAGCATCATTTTGCATTGTCCACTGTAGAGATCAATTAGTTTCCGTACCCCAACATTGCTCGAAATGATTCAATCACTTCTGGTTTCAAGCACTCTTAGCTGTTTTAAATCCCTACTTCATCGTGAGATGTGAACAACAATTTTTTCTCGGAATCTTTGAGTCAGATGTGTATTGTATTTTAACGTGAAATGGCTTAAAAATGTGTGTGTAATTCGGAGAGCAAAATGAGGTGGTTTGGATTCAGGATTCTAAGTTATGGTCAGCGAACGAGTTCATTTTGTTAATGCACTTACTTCCATATATTCAAAAAAGGATTTTAAAAAGTCTCAATATACCTAAAAGACCAATGTATAGTGTCTTATGTCTCCTGTAGTTGGTACTTCCAGTGAAATGAATAAATTTAGGGAATATCTTAAACTACGTCATTATAACCCGAATTACGACCCTCTGATATTCGTATCATATCTACGCCTATAACTGTTTTTCAGCTTTGTGGGCAATGAAAATTGACAATAATTGGCACATGTTTTTATTAGAATCTTAAAAATGAAGCCTATTAGAGCCACCTCATTCAGGGCTTATTAGTGGAATTCAAAAGCTTACAAGAGCCCTTGGAATGCTTTGATATGAAGAATGCCTATCGCAAAATTTTTCATTTGATGTGTCGAACCCTCTGGGGAGGCCAAACCATTTGGCCTTTTGATGAAGCCTATCGCAGTGTTGCCATATCGTCACCGAACATTTCTGATACCAGAGCCAGCTCCAGAAACTGGCATTAGATTACTCTTCATTTCTTTTTTTAGCAAACAATGAGAGGGGCGATCACTTAAGCATACAGAAAACATAATAAAAGTCTTCTTTCATTTTATGGCATTTTACAACGTTTAAATGTCATTTTTAGTCAACAAATGCCATAGAATGTTCGTCTCTAGTTCGCTGCGAAGTCCTCGTGCACTTTGTATTTCTTCATTTGATTCAAACGATTTTAAGTGAGTAAAGTATTTTTTGAAGAATAAATTTTTATTAGTGGTATTTTTTTGCCTTTCTAATCGATCATAGCGAATTCACGCTAAACTTGCTAATGCGCAGACATTTCTGTTTGGTTCTGAGAAGTGCATCAGTTATTACATGGCATGTGAAGGATCGCTTATCTGAAAAACTAAAACCATGAGCACATGTCATATGGAAAATTTCCGCTTTATGAATGATATCATGCGGAATTAATACTCGTTTCTCCGATCAGGTCAATTTACAAGCAGTGGAGCTATTGAAATAATTAAACCGACAATTTTTCAGAAATTTTAATCCAACCGTATTCTACGTACGACAGTTTACTTATTTCATTCCATGTTTCCGCAGTGAATCAAATTTTAAAAATATTTTTGACAACGACAAAAAGTATTGTCAGCATTACGAAATTGTCATTAGGTATAAATGATTTCTATCGAAAACACTAGATTGACAATTTGAAGGGTTCAACTGTGATAAACGTAAGGCGCTTGCAATCAAAAATACTCAAAACGAAAATCAGTACATAAAAAATTCTATTTAATCTGACATCAGCTGTGTGTCGCATCGATAAATTCGGCATTTCAAAACCAAGAAATCGCTCTCAAACAGTTTTTAAAATTGAAATATTCAAGTTACCTACAGTTAATTCGCTTACAACAAGTTATTATATCACTTAATTTGCTTACGACAAATTGTTTTTTGACAAAATTTGCGTAGAGTTTTGTTTTTCTGTTTTTCGTCATTTTAACACACTTTCTCCTTTTTTGCTAATGGTTTTCTCAAGTCCGATTTTATTCCAAACAAACCAACTGTACATAACCTAAAAGATTAAACCTTCATTTTGAAAATCCCCCTGATATTCACGTTTGATCAATGATAAAAGTAAGAAAAGTAAGGTTAGGATAGCATAGGTTATGTTTCGTTACATGTGGTTAGGAAGGAATAGGCTTAGGTTAAATTAAGATAGATTAGGTTTGAATAGGTTAGGGTTAATGGAGATAGGTTAGGTAATGGTAGAATAAGTAGAATCAGCTAAGAAGTTTTAGAACAGGTTCGATTATTCGAGTAAAAACCAACATTTAAGTTTTTTGCCGTTCCGAGTAGTCAAATATGAAGATGAATGAATATTTACATAAGTATTTTATGATTTTCATCATTGTTGAACAATGATTCTGACACCCAAGTCCAGTCCGGCTTTCAGTTAGTGGATGTCCTGCACCAAATCTCAATGAAATGCCTTCCATGCAAGTAGCAGTCTTTCCTCTGAGCCGATCCATGAAAAAATTATATGTTTTATTCACGAGGTAAATTTTATTTACAAGCACACCGGACCTTATTTTTTCGTTAAGCATACAAATGCATACAAACTACGCGATTCAACAACAACGTCAAATCTATTTGCAAAATTAGATTTTTGCAAAAGTCGTGTACAATCTATAGCTGTTTTTTCTGGCACCTTGTAGCTGCGGCCAAAAAAGGTCATTGTTCGATGCGAACGAAGATTCGCTGGTCTTTCTGAGAATTATCTCCACCAGTTCTCTGTCTTGGATGGAAGAAGCAAATTAATCGATGATCCTAGCTTTCTATTCTCTTGTCTCGCATCGTGGATACGACTGCGATTCTAGGAAGACGGAACTTTTTATTTAATACGATGAAAGCACGGCCCAATCGACTGAATTGGCCGTCATTTTTACACCGAGAGATTGATCTCGAGTTCAGTCTAATACTGGAGCGGAAATGGCGTATTGAGCTTCCATAGACCAGATGGCACACGCCTCCAAGGGTTATCTGGAGGCGGAGAGATGTAGGTGCAGCGTACAAGTTGTTCGGATCACGTTGCAATGTTGCTTGAGGAAACAGGGCCAAAGTTATCGTTTATTTTAGTTTAACACGTTCACTGCGTTTCCGCGGCTGTTGCGGTTGGTTTGGTTAGGTTGTAATTAGCAGAATAGGGATATCGGTTTTCCAGCTATAACAAATTTTAATTCTTCCTCATGAATATGAAAAATACAAAAGCACGATAACATTTCACCTCATATGAAAATTATTTTTATAAAATGTCATGAAACAGATAAAATGCCATTCATTTATACCGGCACGTAAATGGGCAATTTACCTGTTGGTACACATGTGGCCCAATACGCAGTGAACGTGTTAACTATGCAAAGATTAGATGATTCAGCTGAAGGACATGATTGATAATAGAATAATTGAATAAATTCAGTGAAATAAGTAAAATTTCAACTCACTGAGAAAGTGAGGTCAGAAAATTTAATTATTTCATGCTAAAACGAGACGTCTTTCCAAACTTCAGACTTGGGGGAAAATAAGACACAGGTTGCACTATAGTAAATGAATTTGAATCATTAGCGACGAAGGTCGTTATTGTAGTAAAGAATAAGATTCGAAATTTACGTTTCCAGTAATTCACACCAGAGCGGGTGACGGAGTTTCTATTTTCTGAAATCGAATGGAAATTTTGAAGAACTTCAATGAGGTTTTGCTATCGGCCTTTGATTAAAGAATGGGTGTGAAACCTCCAACTGCAAATCGTTTTCAAAGAACTTACTACGAAATACTTTCCCTCTATGTATAAAATTTATCATTTTTACCAGCAACATTGCAGGTAACTAAATATTTGTTCACATTGAAAATGTTTCTATTCAACTCTGCCTTTTCTTAGTACCAGTAAGTCCATGTCTCTCCTGCAGTTTTGTAAGCCTGAAGAATATCCATAATACTGTTCGTCGTAACTTGCACCTTCTGAGAAGTAAAAATTCTATACGTCATCCAAAGTTATAGGAGAGGAAAAAAAATCATGACGTGTAGTATTTTAAGTGAAATGCGAAATTAGACTTGTTGTACCATGAGCAGCGTGTCTCATTTAATAATTTCGAACTGAATCTAACTTTGCTTTCTGCAAAACAAAGGCTCATCCCAGTGGACTGGAATTGACACAATTTTTACGGGGAGAATTCGACCTCGAGTTTAATCGAAGGCTGAGGCGGAAATGGCTCATTGAGCTTCAAAGGAAGACAATTCAAGTGCTCTTACGCAAATGTTCGCTGCGATAACTGGTCTCTGAGCTACTCGCAGGTTTTATCTTTCTTCGCCCCTTGCGACCTGCGCACCACCGGGAAATTCTTTGTTTTGTCACGCTAACTTCGTCCTGAATTGCGCAGGCGTGGTTTCTGTCGCAGCATTTCTCTTGCTGTAGTCTTTGATCGCCAACCTAATTATTCCGACGATTTGTACATGCAGCATGTACAACTCCTCGGAATAATTAGGTTTGCAATTAGGACTGCAATTCCCTCAAATAAATAAAAGCTTCTCTACGAGAGAATAGAAAATATTGTCCTTTTTGCGCTGTTTTCAAATCCTGCCAAATTTGATAAAAACTGAATGATTCAGTTGAAATTGTAAAATGCCTACGTTGTTGAAATTTGTCTAATGCTGCTCTGAAAAATTCGCGAAAAAACTGAACATTTATCTCACGCCATGTTCAACTAACGTTTAACAAACTTGGGCTGTCTAATTACAGTTTCTCCTACATTGAGTTTCACTGTAAATCTATACATTCAGGGATAATAGATAAACTAAATTATTAGTCGATCATTAATGTAACGTATCTTTATGATCTCATTAAGAAAATGCATTTGTCGTTGAAGTAATGGTATTTCTTTGCGATCGATCGCAGCATAGTCATCTGAGCGTAGAGTGGTAGGAATTTCGGGACCATTTGACGTTTGATAAACATCGACTGCAATAGAATATTTTCAGAATCGAAACTCCTCGCATGAACTCAGCAGTCAGGAAGTATGATATTACTATGCAGAGGAGCTAAGGAACTTTGAAATGCAAATTGTTACCTCGCAGTTCCGTTTATTGAGTCCTGTATTTGGCAAAGGGAAAGACAATGCAACACATTCGACAGAACGAGGTTAGTGTTCGAGAACTATGACAGGAATGTAGCTGGTGAATTGCTACACTCAAAATAACTTGAATCGAACTTAAAGAAATTCAAATGAGATTATTAAAACAATTTGACTTAGAAATGATGTTCGGTTGCACTGACTAGAAGCTGAAATTAAAATATTACTTACGAAAGTATTGAGTAGGAGAAAAAAGGTACGTGCCTTTAAGCAAGAGAAAATTTGAATAAGCTTGAGACCGAACGAATAGCTTACCTATAGCTTTAATTGCAAAAGGTTCAAAAAGTTGAAAGAAGCGTAAATTTTGTATTTTATTTCCGAATTACGAAGTTTTTCATGCTCTCATTTTTCCCCGAATTTTGCGTCTGATTAATCTATTTAAGAAGTGTTATTTCGTTCAAGGGAGTCTTTTTGTTTTGAATGATCTATTTTACAAAGAACAATCTTAACTGGAATATTTTTTTTCATATACGGAATCAAAATCGATTACCCTGATTTTCACACAGATTGATTGTTTCAGGTGATATGAAATCTTTAATTCATCAATTCTTTAACTTCTCGTCCGGCCACTTATTTATTTGAAAGGTTTAACAATGATCAACGTCATGATGTCACCTTTGATGGTGACATATTGCGTGAAAACAACTCAACTCGTCCTTGCTGGGCTAAAGGCTGATTAGGTGGTGAGCAGTTTTAAAATTTGATGCGAAGTTCTCTTATTTGTCCATGAATGTGAATTTTCAGATAATTATCCATACAATAGGTGGATAAATATTTTACATCAAACACATTGTTTAAATTGCTGTTTGTCCCAAGTAAATTGAGCTTATTTGAAAGATATGAATCTGCACCTTACTTAGCACGGAAATTAATTGGAAGTGTCGGATTCCTCGAAAAGTTTTGGGTTTTAGTTTTTAGGGGCTTATCCCGGGAGTCCTTAATAAACCTGTTCCTAATTTTAAGCTAAATCATAAAAGATTGTTGAGACTGAATGGGAAAGAAGAGCGGAAAAATTTCTCCCGACTTTAACACTTTGACTGCGGCGGGTAAAATTAAAGTTCAATATTCAACTCATATTTAAAGTCAACTGTAGTAAGCAATGTTGAAAATGGAAAACATTAACTGGATCGCGCCTTCATTTAGTTTTGGTTCAGTATTTGTGAAAATTGAATTTGTGACTGCTGGTCGGTGCAGCATTATGAAAATTTCCTCCGTGTACCACCGGTGGCTCATGTCGCAGTGAAAGTGTTAATGGGAGAAAATAAGCTGTAGGATGATGAAATGATGAGGGATGAAGAGATGAAGCAAAATAACGCTCACAGATCGGCGCTTAGGTTTCGGAATCTGAAAAATAATAATCTAAAAGAGCTAGAAACAATTTTATAATGGTATTAATTCTTGAAAGAGACTGCTGAAACCTGACTCTTCAAACTCCCGCTCAATTGAGAAATTTACTCATTCATTTTAATACTTTGACTTGGTCAGACTCGCTCTCGGAGTCTGAGAGAAACCGTTACTCCTCCCAAGTGGAAATGCACGAGCAAACTCATTTTATGACGCTCAAAATTATGCCATGGCTTCCCTTTTCAAGCAGAGATTGAATGCCTTGTTAGTTCATTTCCCTACCCAAATGTATGAGTACAAACGTTCATTCGGCTTCCCACAGGTTGGCTCCTTAAAAATCGGAATCTCTACGACTGAGAACGGGTAGAATTCGATCATTTGAAATCGAACAACTGCTTCTTGTCCAGGGCTACGAGATGCTCATCTGCGTGCGACGAGCCATCACTCCTTAGAGATGAGTAGTTTCATTTATTGTTAATCCAGCTTGGAAAGGTATAACTGTTCACCACCTTTTCTTTTGAAATGTCTCGCGATGTGACACTCGCGATAGCAATATATCAAAAATAGCCTTAATTATGTCAGAATCATTCAGGAAAAAAAGTTTGTGGTTCTCGTGAAAAAAATCACGAGATAAAACTGGCAAAAAAAGACTGGTAAATTATTTTCGTCTGGCGTTGGCGTCGAGACAGGTCATGGGAAGCAGAAAGAATCGTGCTCCTGTTCTCACGGACATTACATTGCCCTTCTGAAAATGACGGAGAAATAACATCAAAATTCTCAGTATTGTGTTCCCCAAGACGTTGGGTTTTTGAAGGAGAGGGAGTGACTACCCCTTGCGTGTATGCTCTTTGTTCTGTGTTCACAGTTCGGAAAATATGTCATGACGACCAAAATTTTGAGTGTTGATGAGTGTGGAATTGATGGTGTAATTTCTTTCCTCAAATGAACGAAAGAGAAAGACACTGGAAAGGAAATAAAAAAATCAACATAGTCCTAAGAGTATGGTAACTAAAATATCATGAAAAACGAATTTAAAAAAGCCGTGGCACAGTGCCTGGACGTATTGGCACGACCCCATTTTTGATTTAATTTGAAAATATCGAGCTCTGTATTGGAACAGAAATTACCGGTAGTTCAGAAGATATATACTCTATCTACCAGAAATATAAACAGAGTAATGTAATTTATTGACGAATAGAATATCAACTAAACAAATAACAGTATTAAAAAAGCATCCTACAAAACTAAAAACTAGTTTTTAGTGTATACGTACTTGATCTGCATTTGAATAACAGCGCAGAGCCAAATATTGTCACTGGAATCCTAGGAGAAAAATATGAGGTCCCAAGCTAAAGGTTAGCTAAGCCTGTTGTTTTGCAGATATAAAGTAGTGTTTTAGTTCAAAAAAGTTATCGGGAGGCTTCCTGATTTTAAGTAAAAAGGAGAGAACTAAAAATACCGTATAAAACATTTACTCGAATTAAAAATTGCTAGTAAAACAATAAAATTGAACGTTTCGAGCATTCGCTCATCTTCAGCAAAAAACAAATTTACCTGAAAAAACATGAAATGAATTAGAAAGTTAATAAATTGAATGAATAGCTAGTTGAATGAATGAATGAATGAATGAATGAATGAATTGAAGATTCTTTTTCTATTTCTGGTAGAGCGTTAACGACATTGAGTGGACGTTTAGCTGCAGCAAACATGGCAAGAAATCGAGTACCGTCCTTATGTACTTCGTGCAACTAATGGTAACCATGTAGAAATCTATTGAAATGAGGTAAAAACCTTTAATAAACGTTGAATTCAATTGATAAAACCTAAATACAGTATCCTACCAATTGCATTAGTAATAAAAATTTTAAATGGTAAAGGAAATTCATGGACATCCTGTATACTGTAGTTGGAGCTTTTCTTCTGTACTCAAAAAAATTCTACGTCCGGTGATAGCCGACCTTGATTAATTGATTAATTATCGGTTAATTTCAGTCTGTCTTACTACAATGGCGCTCAAAGAGAGGAAGG
>JACJUY010000040.1:91511-117837 GCA_014220935.1 Platorchestia sp. MABIK
CTGTGCGGTAACTCCTACCTCGATGCTCGGCCACCCTACAGCCTAGAGTACGCGACGTCAAACCGACATACTCAGATGCACATCGTGCACAACAAAATTTGTAAATTAGGGAGGCCTGCATCGCGGTAGGAAGAATGTCCTTGAAACGAAAAAATGAGCCTATTTTGAAACTATTAACTAAAACCACCTGAACGTTTATGCCCGGAAAGTATTTAACAAACAAATCTAAAATTTCTTTCTTCATTTCTTCCGACTGGGGACCAAAATACTGAAACGAAACAAAGCGAATGTCCTCACAGATTGATTCCACAGAAGGCAGTTTGTTGAACTTTTTTCTAAAAATTTACCAATATGAGAATCTATAAGTCGAGTTGAAAAACCATTCTTCCGAAAAAATTCTTTTAAAAAGGTGAACTCATCATGTAGAAACTTATAGGAACTGCAAACATTGAACGCTCTAAAAATTAAAGTCCTGATAAAATTCACTTTGAAAATATATGGCGAGA
Source organism: Platorchestia sp. MABIK (assembly GCA_014220935.1). Classification (NCBI taxonomy): domain Eukaryota; kingdom Metazoa; phylum Arthropoda; class Malacostraca; order Amphipoda; family Talitridae; genus Platorchestia; species Platorchestia sp. MABIK. The sequence continues at coordinate 92,018 of JACJUY010000040.1, forward strand.
AACTGTAGAAGCTGGTTCCTAAGCCTGTAAAACACTTTTTCCTATACACAGAACATTCAAACTTATTCCCAGACCGGTGAATCAAACAATCTAACAAGGAAATTTTGCGTGCCTCTTCACCCTCCATTGTGAACCTAATGTTTCTATGGCGTTCATTCAAGTAATTTAAGAAAAGCGGAGCATGGGATTTATCGTGAAAAAGTAAAAAGGTATCATCCACATAACGTCTATAAAAAATCGGCCTAAAACTTACAGGGCATTCATCTAACCATTTCTCCTCATTATGACACAAAAAAATGTTCGCAAATGTTGGAGACAGAGCAAGTCCCATTCCCAAACCTTCAAGTTGTTGATAAAATTTCCCATCAAAAATAAAAAATGAACTAAGTACGGCTAGCTCTAAAAATTTAGCATTTGCATTTGTTTCCAACATTTGCGAACATCTTTTTGTGTCATAATGAGGAGAAATGGTTAGATGAATGCCCTGTAAGTTTTAAACCGATTTTTTATAGACATGTGGATGATACCTTTTTACTTTTTCACGATAAATCCCATGGTCCGCTTTTCTTAAATTACTTGAATGAACGCCATAGAAACATTAGGTTCACAATGGAGGGTGAAGAGGNTCCCAAACCTTCAAGTTGTTGATAAAATTTCCCATCAAAAATAAAAAATGAACTAAGTACGGCTAGCTCTAACAATTTTTAATTCGAGTAAATGTTTTATACGGTATTTTTAGTTCTCTCCTTTTTACTTAAAATCAGAAAGCCTCCCGATAACTTTTTTGCATAGAATGTTTCCTTTCACATTGGTTCTTTTCATATTCCGCATAAGATTTTAAAACAATCGGCCTATTTATTCTGTTCTTCATTTTTAGTTACAAAATTGTAACTAAATGCATCAAGTTCAAAACATTAAATCCAATGAAATGGAAGCCTTATTGAGTGGGGGGGAGTGGGGTTTCGTAATATCAAGGTAGTATGAATTTACTTCGTCTTCTATAGAAATAATCGTAATGTCTAGTTTTAGCTAACATAAATTACTCAAGATCTCAATTGCCTTCATCATTGAAGTTGTTTACATGAAATTACAAGATTAAAACAATATTTAGGATGCTCACGTCATAACAAGAAAGAATTCTTTCTGAAGTACGACCGTTATTTCAATTGCAGTACAGAAGAACATTCCTGAAGATGTTTGTACCGTGCGTGTTCCGCCGAAAAACGAGGTCGCTTTCGTTCTTGACGACTGCTGGTGAGCAAGACGCACTGGGTGGAGGAGCGGGGCATGACTACGGCCGCTCGTTCCGCCTGTCACCCCGCGGGAGCGCCACCAAGTCGCTGAGGGCAGCACCTCACAGCAGCAGGAGCAGCCTGCGCAGCAGCCGCAGCAGCTCCTTCAGAAGCACCAAACCAGCCGACACTGCTTCGCGTTTCACGGACAGAAAAACGTACGCACACTTTTAGAGTACTTCTTAATTTAAATGTACTTTTTTATTTGTGAGAGTAAGTGTATTTCATGAGCCAACAGAACGTTAACTGAGTTTCAGTATTTCAGTTCTGTAACTTTTTATCCTAGGACATCTTCAGATTAGCAAGTTTTTAAGCTGAATGCCATACTTGAAGGCTCGATGTTCAGGCAGCTACATTAAAATAAATTGCTCAAGAAACCCGGTCGTTCAAATAACAACTCCTCAATAAATTAGGTTTGGCAAAAAATAAAAACAAAAGACAAATTTCGGCGAAATATGAAATTGTTGGTAATATACCAGTAGGTTGTTACGTTGAAAACAACTAGCGAAAAACTAAAGCATATTTAATACTGGAGGAATCCGATTCTGTACTATAACAGGATGATCGTTCGTCCGTCTTTCACACGTTAATTGAAGCAAAAAATATTACGAGAAATGAATTGGGACCCACGTGGCATTAGAAATTCTTTGAAATACCTAGAGTCTTGCAACATTTAATTCTGTACAATTTTAAATAATGTTAATAAAAATAAACTATTTTGATAACGAATAGAAGTGCGCTTTTCAAAACGACCAAGTGAGCCCACAATAAACTGTATTGTTATGCAGAGAGATAACTACCACCGTAATTAATTTATTTACGACTCATTCAGCTAAATGAGACACTATGAAACAAAACGTTATAACCATCATTTAAAATAGTGCGGGTATAATAGCTAATAAAACATGGGTTGAAACATTACCAGAATATTCATGCTACAAAATTATTTTCTCACCAACAAATGCAAAGTGTTAAGACATTAAACTCTCTCGTCTAGATAAAAAAAAACAGGCCAATAACGTTTGGGCGCTTCCTATTTTAATTGAATAACATCACTTGTTTCTACATTGAGTATCTGATTTAAAGTTTGATTAAAAAGGATAGTTTATTTACATTTCAAAAGAAGTTGATGTTTCTGAACAGCTCTTGAATACACGCGCAAGTTAACGAGGGGCACCCGGATGATAAATTTGCGTAAATAGGTTAATAGATAAAAAAAAAAGCAGTAACGTTCCACGATGTCGCAAAACAGCATGAGGTCCTCTAAAATGTCTACTCAAAACTTTCGTCTATAATCGCACGCAAAAATTTAAAATTTTTAAAGTTAGTGGTATAGTCGGTTTTTCAACTTATTCTATAAAATATTAGTGCGTAGGCAGAAAATATTCATAGGAAGATTATAAAATAGTCCACTTCATAACATCAGTTAAAAAAAAGAAAATGTGTCTCAACATTTGATGGCCTAAAAATTCTTGTTCGAATTCTAAAGTTTTGAGAAAACTTCGGAATTTACATTCCGCTGCACATCGACAAACGTCAACGAAACGAACTGTAATCACATGGGAAAGTTACAAAGACCGATGCCAAATATTCACACATACATAGAAAAAAGGAAAGTGAGAGGAGTAATGGAAAAATTTTCTAAGGGGTTAAAAATTTCCTGAAAAGTTAACAAATTTTCTTGAAAGATTAACAAATTTTAACTAAAACTATTTTCATATATTTCCGAAAAATTGGAAAAAATATCAGCTAGTAAGCTCTCATTTGATTTAGAACAATGTTAGCAACAATTCGTGCATCAATATTCATTACCAAATACGTTTGCTTGAATTCATGAGCTGACTCAGCACATGAATTACCATCTTCATTCGTTCACTCTCTATGGCCTTTACAATTTCATGAGGGAAGAAATAATTTTGTCACTGTTGATGACTTGACTTGGCGTTTAAAGTCGTAAGCCCTGAGTTAGTGAAAACGCCCCCAAGAGAGATATAACTTCGAAATTAAATGCATGTGTTGATCTTTCGAGTGCAATATCGCCAGTTTTACATTCAGAACATGGTAATTTGATGGCTCAACTATACGACCCATTATAGTACGCTGAACACACGTGCGTTGCAATTTTGGCAAATTTAACAGTGGGATATTTATTGCCGTGTTTGAGCAGACAATCTGAAGTCAACATCAAGTCCTGCAATCTTGTTAGACAGCCATATCTCGACGCCCAAATTGTGACACAGAAAGAACGTCGGCAAGCAAGCACGAGTTGCTTCAAACAACAGTGCACAGATGACCGGAAAATTGGTTCAGGATGCTCTACAATTTCCGAGACACAGAATTTGCCGAGGACTTTCGGTGATCGCTGCCAGCGTCCTCTGCTAATGTGATGCAGACGTAATTATGTTCCATATTTACGGTGGTCATAAAACTCCGATTTGAATAATGAAGCAAGATAGAGTCGCCACACGTCCAGTAGGAGCATCTAGAGAGCTCGAGCCGGCCGCATTTTAAGTCTGAGCAAGATATTGGATGTCCTTGCCTCGCTGTCTCAGAGGATGAACATAGATGCATCACGGAAATACTTAGTGCGGCGTACTGTATCTCAAAGTATATTTTTGCTCTGATAAATTACACGGTATATAGTAAGATATATTCTGAGCCAGGTTTTTGTTCGAGCGTCGACTTTCGGAATCAGATCTGATCTTTCTCGTTAATTAGAATACAATACATACCATTTTTTGAATGTCATTAGTCTAAGTCAAAATAATACAACATAACCTTTTTTTCATCCACTATTTTAAAAAAATAATAATTTTCGAAATTCAAAAATTTCTTTCGCCACCTGGTTTTCACATTATTTCGAAAGCAAAACAAGTATTAATACATCTTAAAAAATCACACTCTAGAATCTTTCCTTCTTAGTTTTCCATACATCAACTGATATCAACTCGTCAACTGTCCATGCAGCTTACACAAGACACTTCTGCGCTTTACAATGTGGTGTATTTACTATCAACACTCATTTAAACACTAAAAATTTACACTATTTTTCAGCGCACGCAAGGTGTGGTAATTTTCTGTGATTGCTCCACAAATAAATAATACTTTTATTGTGGCGCATACATTTATTCTACGGCAGAGCTCCTTAAAAATGCTCCGTAGGTCGGTCGAGAAAAATGCAATTTGTGCAGTAGCACTTACAAGGCTTAGGATACGTTTGTTAAAATTATAAAAACACAATTCAGTATAGAAAATTAAAGTTAGATTTTATTCCTAAGTCGTAATAACGGTTGATTGGTATTGCAAGGAGCAACAACTCCTTTAAAGACTGATACATGAAATTCTTCAATACCTCAGCCGAATGCGTTTGTATTGCTCGGGCATATTCGTATGCTACAACGTGTTTTGAGCTTTCGCTATGATAAATATTTGAAAAGGAAGAAAGTGTCCACTAACCTGTGAAACTTATGCAAAATTTGTGCCAGAATACCTCATAAAATTGTTGATAAATGTATTATCATAAGGCTGCTGCAAAAACAATACAGCTATTTCGCTAACCCATTGCTAGAACCTATCATGTGTTTACCAAAAAATCTTTTCTTTTACTCATGTATTTACAAATGTTATAAGAGATTTTCATTGACGCCTAATGAAAAAATTAGTTTTACAATGTTAAGTTCATCATATTAGCAATCTATGAAACTCATCTACAAAAGTTCTGATTGTAATGGAAGCCTCAGTCATTACGGTTTCTGCTTTTTTATCTGTATAGTATGCACATGTCAACGAGCGTTGAAAAGGTTTACTAGCGTCTCTGGGTGCGCAGAAGCGGTGAAGGTGTCTGCCCTGGAGACGGAGCGGGGAGCGGGCGTCGTAACAACTCAACTTGCTCTCCTGTTGACCGCAGCGCCTCGTCCACCGCCTCTTATGACAGCAAACAGATCAAGGTGAGGCAGTTGATCATCCTGTGTACTCCTGCTACGACGCTCTCCCATCTGGTCCCGGTGTTCAAATTTCTTCTACACTGGTACCGATATCACCTGATGTTTTCTCTCATTAATGATAGGGATTCAAGCTTTTCTGTCAGCTCATCGTCTCTCTCACAATTTAAAACTGTGTCTTTACTTGATAACTTTCGAATTCCTTAAGTTATTTCAGATGTACTTTTACTCACATCAATTTCAGCTATTGTTTTGTGAAAATATCCTACGTAAAATTCCACGGATAATGAAAAATAATTGTTTTTGCATAGTTCAAGTTTTTTCACGATGCGAATTACAAACGTAGTAAAGATATAAAAGTGTAAGTTATAGTTTCTGACGTGGAAGTAGCCCCATTGCAAGTCAAATTTAAACATTTTAGTCATTAAGTTAAATATAAACTTCAACATTTCCACTGATTACATTGCTGTTATACTTCAACTTAAAAAATTTTCATTTAATTTAGAAACGTATGTTCCATCAGATTAAATGGGGCAGCAGGAAACATCATCAATATTTATTTTTTTTATAGAAATTCTACATTATTGACCATTCTACATTATTCGCAATGTGCAACCTCTTCAATAAATAGAACGGTTAGAAACATCTTACTGTGTTATTAAATAGTTACGATACTAATTCTAGATGAATTTTATTAATAAAGCACCTCAATAACAACTGAGATCATGTAGCAATATTACTAAAGCTGGAGCTTCTTACAACACATTTACTTTCGATGAATATTCCGTCTTCAGTACGAGTCAGGCTTGCAAATGAAATCTTTTTATTATTTCGAAAAAAAACATTGCAGGTTCAAACCCTATTTTCACTACATGAAGAGACAGATCTGCAGAGGTGGGCAGTAGCGCGCTACATGTAGCGGCAGCTTCATTTTCAGTAGCGGTGCGTTAGCGGCGCCGCATTTTAGACAATGTATGTAACACTAGCTACATATTTGAGTAGTGACGCGAGGTTTGCCGCTACCGCTACCTTTACAATATAGTCATGTAGATTATAGAATGAAACGGTTTGAAAGATTTCGGTGTAGTGCTGTTAACTTGTCATCGGTACAGGCTATTGCCTGCCTTCTCACAGTCTGATTGAACCTCTCGGATCTCTCTGCCAGGCTGCCACAGATCATATACTGGAGAAAAGATCCAACTTATCACCATATGGCTTTCAGCTGCAGGGGAGGATACTGACATCACTGAAGATTTTTGTGCACTAGAACACGCCAATCCCTTCTAATTCTGCTGTGGAGAGGAAGTTTTCTTTAGGAAAGAAAGTCCTGAATCCAAAGCGTGCAAGTTTGTCAGATAACCGTTTTAAAATGTTTGTATTTCTTAAAGGAAAAGTTTAGTAATTAAATGGAAATATTATTCCGTGTAGTTTACATGCGAACACTAAGATATCTCATTTGTTGAAGTTGGAGTTGAAGTTGGAATGGAACTGGTAAAGTCTCAATTTTTTATTTGCATATGTTGATAATTTTCCTGATTGGTTGATTGAAGGAGACATCCATGACGGGATGGTGAAATAAAAAAATCATAAAAATTGTTGTAACACTTATCTTACCCGTACTCGTTAAGATAGGGTAAGTGCAATAAAATTGCATTTATATATTTTCAAAATGTCTTATTATTATGAAATGTTTACGAGTTAATGGCAATGGTAAAGCAAAAGTTTTTTAGAGTTTTTCAATAATTTTTACCTTTGTAGCGCCTAATGCAGCGGCGCTGCACTTTGCTGTAGCGGTAGCGGTGGCGTTGCAACAATTTAGATGGTGTAGCGGAGGCGGTAACGCCCGCTACAATAAGAGTGTGTAGAAATGCATGTTATTCTAAATTCTCTGTCCTAACCTAAAACAGTAGTGCAGACTGTGTCTGGAAAATTTACCTTGTCTTCATTACTGCGCTTGAATTAAATTGTCGGGTCCAGAACATTTTATGGAAATTTTTGAGTTTGAAGAAATTCATTTCGACAGTATATTTCAATAAATGGTAAAAGTTTAAAAATTTAAAATGTTTTGCTGGTCGATAACCAAAATTCAAGCCCTTCGGTGCAGCGTTGTTCAACCTATTCCGACTGCAGTCACTATAGTTATTTACGGCATTAATAAATGTCATGTATGTGGCAGCTAACTTCATTTTTTTATGAGCTCGAGTGAAATTCATGGCTTCGGGAATCAACTGTTTCTTTCAGCAGATCGATGTCAGTAGCTGCTGGATTTTAGAAATTCATGAGGTAAATGATATGTTACTTCGTACATCTCTGAAGTAAACCAGAGCTCTCCCTTTTCCAGCCTAAACATCGAACGACCAGTGGAGTACTGAATCAGCTTTTCATTACAGAGGTTCTCATTCGACCCCTCACCTTCGGACACGCCAGTGCCAGAATGCTTAGTGATTCCAGACATCACGATCACCACCACGACCATTACCACCACTACCATCACTACCCCCTCCACCGTCAACACTTCGATGTCATCGCCTCCACTTGAGGGGCCCTCAGGAGAAGTCGACGAGATAACTCAGCCTGTCTTCTACATGTATTCTCCGGAGAAGATGAATGATAACGACCTCTGAAGTAGTTGATAAATGAAAATTCGACGGTTACTGTAAGACAGTATTACATATTGACGAGACATGATGACGAGATGTTACTGAATTTTTTCACTGCGCAATCAGAACCAAATTCCAATAAATTGAATCATGAGTTAATGAAATCGAAGCCTTTTCGAATGTTCTAAAATTCTCACCTGCCATTTACTTATCTCAAAATTAGCTCAGAGATAAAAATACTCAAGTTTTTACCCCGAATTATGTTTTACGTTGTACAATTTCTACTGAATGATTTCGAGGAATTTGTGATGCAGCAGGTTGTCATTCGAAACATTTCGTAATCAATGACAGTCAATACAAATAGTGGCACTTTCTGACGAATGCTGCGCCGGCTACCTCATTTAAAAAATGATGTTTTTAATGCTCTCAGAGGACGACTTTGTATATGTTAACGAGGTAATTTCTTCGATTTCTTAGTGAACACGTACTGTGTGGTAAGAAACAAGCACGAAAAGTAGAAAGGCAAAACTATAAATACTTGTTGTTCAAGTTTAAACATTTTCAGGCCACTTAAACATTAAAAACTTTCACGATGCGAATTAACAAAATAAAGTCGAGTGCAAGGAGTGTTTCTAGAATACACGCTATCTCCTCTTCTCACGTTACAAAAAAGGTGCTTGCTCCGGCAAATGTGCTGCTAAAATTCGGGAGAAAACCTATAACTCTCTCACGCACAGCGATCTGCCAATGTGTCCCAGTAAATATTTCATGCCAGCTGGATTTTGGGATAAATTACTTTTGTGAAAGAAAACATTTTTTGTTTCCCGATGAATTTTCCCAATGGAAAAGTTTATCAAGGTCGATTCGTTTTATCTTTCATCCCATTCATATTATGAAATTGCAGAACAAGCTAGCTTGTTTTTAAGTTGTAAAACATGTCAAAAGTGGTCAAAGAGCATGATCACTGCCACCGATAGTTGTTGGCAGATGTACGGATGCAACAGCACCACCAATAAAAGAACTCTACCAAAAGAAAATATGTAAAACATCGGATTGAATTTTAAAAGAATCATTCTCTATGATCTTTTAGGGTATGAACGAATTACTCTGCCGAGCTGCATGGGCTTCCCAGAGCGGTAGCAATAAAGCGTCCAGCTTCAGCCAATCGTAGAAGGCTTATCCTCCATGATTTTGCTGCGCGTCCACACTCTGATGTGACTGAGCGCTAGAGTGAAGCTTTTGGGTGAGAAATACAGTGCTAGTCCCCTTTTTCTCAGCACATTTTTCCATTTGGCTTTCACATTTTCCGTAGCCCAGACGTTTATATAAATACAAAAAACTACACTCATGCGCAGAATTGAAATAAACTGAACCTTTTTTCTAATGAAAAGATAAAGACTTGGGAGGAAAAGGTCTAAAAGCGACGGATACGTAAATGGAATGTTTCTGAAGTGAACCTTATATATAAATGAAAAACAAGCAGAACTTACTGCTTGTTACATCCATTTATAATATAATTGAGTTAATTACTTGGACAATAAACATTGGGATGTAATTATTAAGCTGTACCACAAATAACACTCAAATAACTCAATACCAGTGTTTCCCTGTATTAAAATTGCTTAGTGAAATTAAGTTGCGAACTCTATTGTGAGTCGAAATCTGGAATTGATTTGATCAATGTCAAAATTAACACCACTTCCAGTCTAGTTCATAAAAACAAAGAACAATAGCAACGTTTCAACGATAGGACCGGACACTTCAGTCTAGTAGCCGCAGCTGTAGTAGGGAGTCAGAGTTGTATTTAAGGCTAGAGTAATTATTTGTCGTGTTCATCTCCTGCGTCGCGAATGTTTCCATGGATGTAAACTGTCAGTGACTTTAGGCACGATATAATTTTATGTTTACTGTAGAATAGGTTAAAACATATTTTTATACTTATTCAGGCTCTGCGTGTAAAACAACCAATATCAGCACTCATGTCAATGTCAGATATGACAATAGTATGTATGAGATATGTTTCATGCGTTAGAACGGTAGTCTTTAAGTAAGTAGTATTCGGAGTTTAGGTAAAGTAAATCATGTTTATATGTCTGACTGGAGAAATTGATGTCTTATAACAATAGCGAATTCTACAAGCAGAGCCCACTTCCCCAGATTGCAAAAAACGTGATCTTTCATTCTCGATAACTAGAAACATTTAGAAACTTCAACTTTTAATATATATCTATTTCATCGTATTAAAAATATTCCCTGATCCAGAATGGTATCAAATACAATGTTTTAATTAACTAAAAACTATCCGTGAAAATACAGTGGTAGTGATAACGCCCATCAAGACCGTTTACAGTTTTAATTATTACTTGACAAGAAGAATTAACTCTCCAGAAACGCCTACATAGTTTCACGTTGAAAAGAAATTCCATCTGCCCAACTATTTTGATTTCAATTAGTGAATGAGGCCTAGCAAGAACAGCTCATGTTAGTTCACTTCAGCCTGTTTTATTATGGAGCAACATAAGTGCTAAATTATGCAAACTGGGAGGCCCTGGACTGTTTTGCAACGAACATTTTGGGCTTAAGTTTCGTTCAAGGATTTAAAACTGTTCATCGTATCGTCAAGATGAAGATTTAGCTTTATTTACAAATTTTTAAACTAATTCCGCACGACAAAGATGCTGAACCAAAATACTAGCGTTCAATTTTCTTCTCGTACTTTTCTAGCAGGCACGATAGTGAGCATGTCTTCCATCCTCAAGAGAGTGAAAATATCTCACAAAATTTCCCTATTTTATGCTGCTAAACTTTGATTGGTGAATGAATTTGCTCACATAGTGAGTGTTAGCAAGATTTGTTCGATCTCTCTCTCTCGCTCTCGCTATATACATATTATGAAATTCAACTCAATTTAGGTATATATATATATATATATATATATAAAATATAAAGTTTCAAAGTAAATCAATGCGTAATTGCATCTTGTATGAATTTCACGAAGGTAACAATCCAACAGCAGCAGTGGAAAACATAAACACTGTCTATCCAGAATGTGTAAGCGTTGGAAACTTCCTTAGATGGTTTTTGAAATTTAAAGAAGGCACTTTCGATTGTTGCCCTCACTGCTTTGTTGTCTGGAGAGAGTTCGTGAGGAACCCACACTGGCCAACTCTATACACCTCTCAATTCTTTTTCAGATACTCCTGAAGAGTAGACTGACGTGCATCGAGTCTTTAGGACAATGTTCTGATTATTTGTCGAGGATTTTCTTCCACTGCAGCTTTCAAAAGATCATCATTCAAAAGACAGGGTCTCCTTGTTCGAGGCTCCTCAGTAGATCGAAATCGCCTTCTTTAAATTTAAAATACTATTTACGGCATTTACTAACACTCACACCCTCTGGATAGACAGCGTTTATGTCTTTTACTACCATTGTTTGATTGCTACCTTTGTTGAATTCATACAACATGCAGTGACGCATCTGATTCTCTTCGAAACTTTTCTCTTCCATGGGCTAAAAATGTGTTTAAAATAGCAACTATAGTAGATTAAATTGAATGTGAAGTTTAACTGAATTTCTGACATCTGATATGACCTTAAAAACAGCTGTTTGAACTAACTCAAATGTTTTAAAGTTTGGTTGAAGAAAAGAAGACAGAACTTTCCGCTATTCCTAATATATGTATGTATAAAGCTCAAATATACACATAAATCTAGGTTTTCGATATAAACATTTATTGAATTTGTATTTTCATTAATAATTCATTCATTTCAATCGGGTTGTAGGCATTTCATCTTGAATTTGCTCTAAAGTATAATGTTTGTATTACGCAATGTTCGCCATTTTATTGGTCAGAGTGAATAACTATTTGCTATTTCGTATTGATGGTATACGTTCCCTGACCCATGCGTGCGTTGTAATCACCGAGTAGTTTAGATTGGACGAATAATTCTCTCATGAGAATGATAATAAGGGATGTTGTAGTAGCATAGTTCTTTTGGATTTGGGGCTTTTGGGAACTTAGCACCCAAGCTCAGTGATCTTGCGTTGTCAAGTTTCTAGAGTCTCGAAAATCTTAAGTTGACGTCATCTTTATTCTGTTTCCAGCATTTGGAAACAGCAGTGAGGCAATCAAGGCGATAACTCGGTTTGATAATTGCGGTCACATTAAGTGAACTCGGATATAGTTGATGGTTAAGCCGTCTTCGTTGATGATTCATGGTCTCGAGATGACCGTTGGCTGCGATTTAACGAAGAGTGTGCGCCATGTTGAAATTGGCTGAGCGTGCGAATGGAGCATACTCGGAAGCCGTTGTCTACTCTAGACCTGCGAGTTGGAGCGAAGGCGAGCTTGCTCCGCTCCAAACGAGTGGAATGAGCTGTTGACGTCGCCAAGGAACAGTATGATGTTTGTTAGAGCCTAGGGCAAGAGTGCTGGATTATGCTGCTGACAAAGAGAATAAATGGAGTTCTTTTGGCTGAGTAATATGGAAGCGAAAAGTATTCTTGCTTGCCTCAATGCGCCTCTTGAGTGTGCCTCTCGACCGAAACTGATTGGCTAGAATCTGATTGCGATTGGTCCGACCGATGATGCATTGAGGTGACGGTTCGATTTGTTGTATTCGTACGAGGGAGCTCGTTGTTAATTGTAGAGTTACAGTCACCACACGTGTTTGCACATTATTTTTTTATTGTTGGGGCATGAAGAAATACTTTTGGTATTAAGTGCATCCTACAGTAATTTTTGTCACTGAAATGTTATGAATAATTACATCGCACACTTCTATTTAACACATGCATCTCCGTCTGCTTACTTCCAAACTTCTTCTAACAAACATCTCAAAATATACTTGATTGCATCACTCTTTATGCCCTCTTTATTAGCAAATCCGAGAAAATCTGTTAATTGTTTAGAATAGATAATGTACATGCCCCAAATTTTCATTATCCATGTTGATGTGGAATCAAAGTCCATTTTTGTTAAATAAGAACAAGGTAAAAAATTCTTGAGTTGTTTCAGTGGAGCCTTATATACAGCCACCGTGAACACGAACCTCAAGTACGACTTGAACTTTGCAAAACCTTGCTGCAGTCAGTCAAGTCCTGCATATGATCCATTTTGATTAATAACACATGAAGAAACAAAACCGAACTTCATTCATACGTATATGAGAGAAACCTTTACACTCGACAGCTTGGCGTTCAGGCTAGCAAATTATCACTTATTAATTGTCCGCTCAGCCGGATTTTAAATTTGTTTCACAAAGAGCATCCACATCCGAAACATGTCTCGGCTCAGGCAATAAAACCATAACTCGGAAATATATAACGGAATTCAAAAACATCTAACAGAATGATGAAAGAAATTCTCCATTTACAGAACTTCCAATGCCCTATGTAAATAAAGCTTAAAGAAATTGATGCCAGAGTGAACAGTGTTGGCTGGCCACTTGGAGCTTCCGTATCTCAGATGAATGCAGATTCCGTGAAGCTTCTAAGGAAAAATAAAACAATCATGAGTTAGTCCTATAGAAATCGTAGCATATCACTTAGAGATAACATAAAAGACGGAAATTACAAGTCAGTTTTCACACAAAAGCAGCTAGTATCCACTTAAGTAACTGAGTTTACACTGTTTGCGATCGAACAGCGTGTTATAAGGGGGTTAAAACAGGAAAACACAATATAGGAAGATACGAAGTGCGTCCAGAAAAATATAAACAACATCTCGAAGAAACTATGAAATGGTCACAGAAGACGGGATATCAAGTTGCCGCTGCATTGGTACAAGTGTCTATCACTGATCAAGTGATTCTGAGAGAGGGAAAGCAGATTGCCGACCTACCACAGGCAAAGACTAAAATGAGATTTTAAATCACAAAACATTGTTCAATAAATTACCAAGGAGTTGAAAAAAGTAATTGACGTAGAAAACCACCAAGGACTAACAACTACTTTACCAGAAATATTAAGAAGAAAAGAATTAATACAAGGGCAGTTTTCAAGGGAACAGCCATTTTTGTGCAGAGGGCTTTGCCTCAAAGGTCCAGCCCTACAAGAGGGGATCAGAGCCACAGGAGAACCCGAATGCAGATAAAGATCAGAGTTCATTGAAAAATACTACAAGCTCGTAACAGTGCGGACTATCTAACACAACTGCCAAAGGAAATGGTATTCATGGGTGAGCTTCTAATTAACGCTACTATTCTACCAAATCAACTGATATTTTGGGTATAAATTATAAAGGAAAAGATCACGAGGGTAACGTATTGTGGGAAAATTCTTTAATACTTAACATTAGATAATAATTGTTTTATAAACTGATGAACATCCCGTCCATCAGGTATAATACAGAAACTCTTCAAAACACCCTTCGAGTGTAGAGCAGAGCTATGACAAAAATCTCCGACGAAAGGTGCTCAAGTACGCCTGTCATAAACTCATGATGGAAAAACAGTAGAATTGTGATCTAAAACTGCAACACATTTTCAAGATGGTCCTTTTTTCAGATTTACATTTTTCGTAATCTTTGTGATGAAAATGAGATCATGCGATCCCCAATGTTCGCCAACTTTCAAAATTGACAGCTTTATTGGTGTACCTTGACAGAGTTAGCGTTAGATTTAAATTAAAAGAAATTTCATTCCCATTCATTAAATATTCATACGCGAATTAGAAATTTTATCCCGCTGTGAGTAAATCATATCAAAACTAACTTATGATAAGAAACTTCAGTCAATTAAGTCAGTTATTCTGTAAGAACAGTATTGTCCGAATACGTGTGCTTCTTTCATTTTCTGACTGAAACTAAAACCTAACAGTACACTTGTGCACTGTACTCGTGTAATGGCTTTAAAATGAAGTTAAAATTAAATTTCCCTTCAGTGTAAAAAAGGTAAATCGAATATTTTTGCCACCGACCTGATCTTAAAATTTCAAGGTACATGCGAGAAGTTGAGACAAAATTATCATATGTGTTTTATGTGTTCGATAGCGAACACGGCGATTCAAGAACGACGGCATTTGATATCAATCATCAGAACAAATGAATCATCTGTTGTTTTCTACTTCACCATAATTTTGACAAATTAAATAAACGGGCCTTGAGTACAACCATAAGCGACTTGAAATATAATTTCTGTTATTATGAAAACGTTGTAGTAGACAAGTTAGAGTCGTATTCCATTAAATTTCTAGAAGCTTTTGACACGGCATGGTATTAACAGAAGATATAATAAGTAAGTAAATTCCACAGAAAATTGAAGAGATACAATCTAATTGACACAAACATTTCCGACTCTTTATTCGTTTCTATGTTTGTTTACAATATGTTGTGAGGTCTCGACTATTCGAAGACCAAATTTTTAAACTAAATTCGACTGTTGACCTATTTTTGCAGCGTATAATAATCCTACAGCAACAAATTTTCGGAGATTCTTGTACTTATTCTCAGACCCTTGTTAACAATTCTGTCAGGTTTTTCCTTGGAAATATGTAATTTAAATTATCCAAACTCCCTTTGCATCACTTTTATTGATACTGAAAGTCCTTTTACTGAACTCTCCCTCATAAGCACCGTCGACATTTTACGAAGTTATTTACTTGCGCAGCTACCAATGTTTTATAATTTCAGAGAACAAATTTTAAGTCACTTTCAAAATTATGCATTTTTAATTCTCATTTCATCCATGATGGTTGCCTTTTCTGTCAATAACACTCAAGATCCGGAAATGGTGGGCCGTCAGAACTAACATTTGTTTATATTTTCTTGTGTGACCACGATAAAAAATTGATTCGGTGATTGTTCTATCTATTTTAAGTTTGTTTTTTCAGTGATCTTCTTGGTTTTACAAAGAACAGCTTCACACATCTCAATTTATAGACTATTTAAATTCTAAACTCAATTCTTTATAGTTCATCAAGGAGAGTGAAAAGAAAAATACTACTGCCTTCTTTGATTGCTTGATGAGTAATGAAATTGGTAAATTTTTTATGCCCGTTAACAAGAAAGAATTCTTTTCTTTTATAGGTTTGCCCTTCTTTAGTTTTTATTCTTTTACATTCAAATTTAAATGCATTAAATCTTTTTAAGCAATGTCCATTTCATTTCTTTTTCCTTTATCTTGTTGCGCTGAGAGTTTGAAACCCTTGAAACGTTTTTCTTTAAAAATTGCCACTAACCAACTATAAATGGTATCTCTAGTGTAGTGACTTCAGCTACTATTGAGATAAAATTAGTGAGACTAATCCTCAACGATAAAACAATAACAGCTATGGAGGAAATTTTTTTACAATTAATAATTTGATTTCACAGTTGTAAGTTGTGCTGCAATCAAGATCAGCGAGTGTGCGTCGCCAAGTCTTTTGAGCCACGGAAATCTGAAGCTGTGTCTGCCGTGGACACTTAGTGTCTGGAATCCACAATACTGGTGCTTAGACGACGTTGGTGGCAATACTTTAGTCAATGATAAGTTGTCGCGTTGAGTTGACTCGGAATGGCGACAACGACAGTTTCGTGGACGATTATGATCTCGAGGGCAAGTAAATATTAGCTGCACAGCACGGAAGATATGGTGTACTGGGGCGCACATCGTTTGTAGAACGGTTGTACGTGGTGACGTAATTGTGGAGTGAGCGTAAGCTGTCTTCTCTAGCCCTGCGTGTTGAGGTGAAGACGTGTTTGTGAAAGAGCGCTTTGTGAAGGAGCTCCTGTGAAGAGGAGCTTGCGTAGAGAAGCCTGCTTCAAATAAGTGCCATTGATAGCACGGCAGGACCATGCGGCCTACATCAGAAGCGCAAGCTTTTACGATCTATTATTTCGAAAAATGTTTATAAATAAAGAAATATATACTCCCGTAAATGTGTGTATGTAAAAACGATGGTGTTTATTCAAGGTTGTACAAAAATGGATGGGTCGATTTTAATGGTTAATGATACATGAACCAATTTTTACTCAATAACGAATTTCATATCAGTGTAGAGTACATAGAGTTCGATTTCATTTCGAGATTTTTTGAATTATTTTAATCCATAGATTGCGACTGCCAATGTTTTAGCGATGCAGCTTTAAAATATTTTCCCAAGTTCCCCTAAGTCATTTGAATCACGGCGTGAGATACCATATTGATTTCATGAGTTATCGCTTCTTATAGAACTTCGAAAACTATTTTGGCACACTCGTAATTTTAGGTGCCCTTGATGGAAAATCCCACGGAATCACATCTGAGGAACCTGTGAGCTTCTGTGTCTCATGCTTTTGAAGCTCATCACCCCACTGCATTATACTAAAAGATGTACCAATAAAACAACTATGGTTACATACGATGTTGCTAATCTATCGATATGTAAAGCATATAAACAAAATTTGCATCAAATGTACTAAACAGTTGCGTTAAAAAAATTCTCATGAAATGATTTTTTTTTCACCAATCTATGAAATCACTTTTTCTCTTCCTTAGGCCTATACATTGTACAAGTCAGCCTCCACTTTCAAAAAATGGCTGCGTCTCTTTCATGGTAGAAGTATTTTTAACTCGTGAAAACTATTTTTAAGAAACAATTCCAATGTGTATAATTTATTCTTATGATTTCTTTATTTTTTTGGGTTACGATTAGAACGTAAATGAACTTCCCTCCATATGTAAATACATTGCGCATCACACAGAAATTTGTAGTCACTATCTAAGAGTTCGAGTGTCTAGCTTACTGACTACATAAGGAGACGGACAAATGAGCCAAATAAGCAACACACCGTGTAATATATTGAGATAGATAACATAAACATTATAACATCACAAAATGAAAGCTCCGAAGCTGCGATATGAGTTTTGAGAAGATAAGCTAGCTACGACAAAGCTTCACACCAAAATGCCTGCAAATGCTTCACTAGTGTGGCCGACATCATCAGCACAGACGATACACAGACAAGCGTCTGCGCAATATTGGCCGCAGCTTCACAGTGCTCTCGTGAGCTGTTGGTCGTGCGTTTGATGTGACGAGCCGAGTAATGAAGGCAGAGTAGAGGGAGCCTCTTCACAGAGGTCAATATCTCAGCGATACACTCTCCTTACCTTGTTCGAGCATGGGGTTACACGTGGCATTCATATCATCCCGTCCTCAATTTAGCTGCAGTAATTGCAATTCACCATATCGAGTAGATATCGTTCCCTAACGCTGACACGTATTCTTCAACTTCATGACATTTGTGACTAAACTGGATATATCCTAATATCGAAGGAATAAATCTCCCAGAGGTGTAATTTTCAAGTCCGAGCGAATATTTCGAAACAGTGCATCAAAAAATACGGTACTGAATCGTTGAAGTCTCAGATCAAGTTTTATTAACGAGGCTCATTCAGGATCCAACTCATTCACGAAGTCTGTCCGTCGTTTATTTCATACACAATACAACTGGATTCAGCTATCTTGTAAGTATAATTTCTGATGAATTTTTCTGAATGAATTTTTAACATCGACAAAACCCTTAAGACTATTTTCATCAATTTGTAATTTTTCGATGTTTCTCGATATAGGTAAGATGAAGAACTATATTTGTGAAAACTGAGGCAAATGGGAAACAAGCGATAAATTTTTATTTTATCATATTTTATGACCGATGTAAATTGACCCGAATTTTAACTAAGAGGGTAGTGTTTAATATTTACTTACTCTCTAATAATTATGCAGCAAAATTACTTCGCCAGTTGGCAAGTATAAATATAGTTCGAGGAAACAAATTTAGCAAAATGATTTCAACTTCAGAAACTCGGGTAAAAGTCTACATAAGCTAAAAATAAT
The DNA here is from genome assembly GCA_014220935.1 of Platorchestia sp. MABIK. Classification (NCBI taxonomy): domain Eukaryota; kingdom Metazoa; phylum Arthropoda; class Malacostraca; order Amphipoda; family Talitridae; genus Platorchestia; species Platorchestia sp. MABIK. The sequence continues at coordinate 110,646 of JACJUY010000040.1, forward strand.
CAATGTGAGACAAGGAAGCTGAAATTATGTGACAATTAATTATGTATCTTATTTGTCCGACCACATTTTCAATTAATGCCTCCACACTACATACATCTGAAAGCAATGCAGCTTTTGGTTGTAAAAGTGTTTGACACAGTTATCCACTCTTCCTAAATTAGATCCATTAAAAACTTTGGTGAAAAGACTCAGTGTTAAGATGAGAGGTTGCGTTTGTGTCCTGTTCCAATTTGTGACATACGGAATAATCCAATTGGTTCATGTGAAGGCTATATAAAATCGGCGACATGAGCTTCCCAGAATTCCTAACATTTCTCAGCCGTGTGGCTGAGTGCACCTTTCTGGATCCTTTTATAGATCACTTCGAATTTTCTTTCTTTAACCAGAGCAAGCCTTGACACCTCAGAACCTTGAAGAACACATCAGCAACAATCTTCTATCCGACCTCGAAAAATACGTGCCATCTTTTCGCTGTCGGAGATAACCACGCCAAAGACCATCACCTGAGATGAATGTTTATTCTGAAAATAGCAATTGACATCAATTGTTGATTGAGCTATGAGACTGTAATTTCAGCGGTTTAGTGCGGCGCCCACAGTAGAGATTTTCTCGTCTGAGAAAACTGGCGCGTCATGAGTCTTGAGATTTTCAATGGTTTCCGGAAGCGCTTTAGCCTTCATAGACTTCGTTAGAAGGTACCTTTTCGTCGTCGTACAGGAATGAAGGACCAAGTCCTGTTGTTCGGGGATTTTACCCGATTTAAAATTCAATTTTAGTTCTGCAACAGTGTTTTGCATTGATAAAGTGAGATCTTTCGAAAACTTTGCTTATACCCTTTCCCTACCGATTCATTTTTATGCAATGAATTTGAACCTGATAGCATATATTACTTATTTATAAGTCTAGGACGCTTAAAAAAAAAAGAGTGTAAAAATTCTACGTCCATAGGCTCGCTTATAGGCCTACAAATAATCTGGGATATATTGTCCCAGAGACGTGTCAAAAGACGTGTCAGAGAAGTAAAAATTATCACCTAACACCTACAATATACAGTAATCAATGCAGTCTATAGTAACACATATATATAGCACAGATTATCAATAGATTTTCACAGCTCATGACAGTTACATTCCGAGAAATTGTAAACAATCACTTACCTTGTGGACAGTCGCCCAGTACTGACTATTCATGTATTGAAAGGTTTCCAAATGCAACTAGAATCCGTAGACAGGTGAATAATGAACCGCTGGGATCCCATTTCATGTTATTACAACAATTCGTATGACCACTGGGATTTTTAAATGCTGCGGGACACATTCGCTCAACGGTAGTTAAAGAGTTAAAGGAATAAAGGAAAAAGTAAATTTTTAAATGCTGACAGTCTTGCGTCCCCACCCTGTCGTTCACCCTTTGTGAACAAAAACTCAAAATTTATTTATTTAAGCATCTGATTGCTCAAATTAACTTCATAATCCATTTGGATAAAATAAGTGTAAAAATTTATATCAGTGTTTGCTTTTTTATTGGGTATGAATCATTTCTACGAGCCTTTTTAGATTTTTTTACAGTATCTTGAGCTTAAAATGTGTTCATTACTTTCAAAACTACTTTCATATACTGAACTTAGCTTAATTCATGATGAATTAATAAGGAGATTAAATAAGTTTCTCGCACGCATCCTAACGTTTTATTTTCACCTTCGTTGCAAAGGCAAGCTTTCATACATGAATCTGCGGTGTCTTTACTTAACATTTAACTTACTGTTTTTTTTTTGTAGCAGCTTAACGCGAACCATGAAATAATGCAGTTCCGTCTCCCCGTAAAGTACACGGTCCTCTTCAATATCTCTCCTGCCCAATGAGTATGCAACACAACATACTTCTCCCACTTCTGCATGTGATTAAGAACCTCTAAATTGTCAGCTGAAGTTCTGGTTACAGAGCCGACAGCGAAGCATTTCGAATCTTTTGTTTTTTTACGAGTGCTGTACTCTGAGAACAACTGGCCGAGTGGCGCTCTCTGGCGTGCCCTGCAGCAAAAAGTCGTAGTTATTTTCTTCCGCATGAGGACTTCAGAATGAAGTGGAGATAGATGTGTCACATCAGGGCTGCGAAAAAGGGCTTGAAGTCCACACCTTTCCTCCTAGAATTTCGTAGCAAATGGCTCATTTCAGTTTTCTAAAAAATTTTTTTTCTTTGTGACAAATTCTTTCATTCAACCATTCATTCATTCACTCACATCGTCGAGCTAACATAACTCTCATCATAGACTTTCTCACTTCTTTCAATAAATGCAGAATACTGAACCCGAGCTTTCTGCTTAGTCTGGAAATTATTTGCCCCTCGGCAACTGAACATAACCATGATTAAATATGTCAGATAACAAATAAAGAAGGCGTAAAGCAACTCCACGAAACTCCCGCACCATAAAAGTCTTTAGTCTTTCACTAATGACGTTGGCAAACCCGGAACTAAGAAAACAAGGAAATTCAGAGCATGTTTATGGTACGGAAAAATTACCAATTGACGACACATTTAGCTAGCGCGTCTTAGTTATGACATAGTATGTAGACAGCTATGTACACACAGGTTTAAAGAGATGCTTTCAAGATAGATATGATTGAAAAATCGTAAAAACTTGAATGAAAGCTTCTGCAATAAGTCAACGGAACCAGACAGGACTCTGAGAAACATGACTGCAAGTAAAATTGTAGTGTTCCTCAGAATCATATATGCTGTAAAAAAATTTGAACAAATATCTCCTCAGATGACAAACGGTAGGAAATTGACTTTGGTTTGTCATGTTTGTGTATCGTATGCTATGAGGACTGGCACCCGTAGGGGAGACAGTGTTACTCCATCACCCCCTTTTATACCCCTCTTTGGGGGAGGTTCTAGTGACCGTAGCCCCATAAAATTTTAGAGCACAATAGCCCACTAGTTAAAGACCCTTTTTCAGCAAGAAAATATAATTGATAATTTTGACTAAAATGATTGGGTTGACCCCCTTAATTTTGGAACTGTCATTGCTATAAAACTACAAATTGTAAAGAGATTTGGTTAATTCAGATTGAATGAGGAGATTTCAAAGTTTTCTACCAGCGTCTACCGACAATCCAAACATGTTGCCCAAAATTTCATAAAATCAACCCCTCAAATGAATTATTACTCAGTGGAACAACGAGCAAAACTACCCAATTGGAAACCAAGGACGTGTCGCCGGTGAATTAAGGGCGTGACGGTCGATGATTTTTAGGCTAGTCGCCCTGCTCTGCCTTTTAACTCCCTCTCCGCGCTATTAACTACGCGCAGTCGAGCTCGTGCGTGAAATTCAATGCCGGCCACGGATGATTTGAGGGTGCAAAATTTTCAGTTGGTTAATGGAGGTAAAATTTGAGAACGGCCATCCGTTGTTTACAGCCTTACAAATGTGTGCTGCCGGTAGTGTGCTGCAGATAGTGAGCTGCAGCAAATATTCATCGCGAGTACAATGGATGGTTATCACCCATCAAACGTGTGTTTTGATATTTCTGCATTATGCTTGAAACAATTTGTCGAACACTTAATTAATACTCATACATCTGTCAAAACTTTCACAACATAGTAAATGAACACTTTTCTGTGCTGTACATGAAAAAATGTATGCGTTTACTTGCATTCATTTATGTGCTTACCATTGGTATGGGATTATTTTTACTTCATTATTTAACGAATTAACGAAATGTAAACATCAACAAAAATAGTTTGATAAATCACGCAGGAGTTAAACCTGAAAATTTACTTAATTTCACGATCAAGTTTTTTACTCGGGCTTGCCAAATTGTCATGAAAGGTTGTTAGTTTAAGTTTTTAATATTGGAATTTGAAGAATTAGCAAACTTTAGCAAAGTTACCAAATTTCACACTTAAACCATAGAAAAACGAATTTAGACATTGCGTGCATTTTAAACATACGTCACATACCCCAGCCCTTAGATCAAATACTAAAGAACAATTGATATTTTTACTCAATTTAAAACAAAGACTTCATCATCACCGAAATGTATTGAAAATTCCGAGAATATAAAAAACACTTGTCAGAAAAAAAATTTGCACGTGATTTTTCACGGGTTCGGTGAACACGAGGTTGATGAATAATGTAGAACGTCTTTCAATCGAAGACGAATCGACGATCAATCTACAAATTACCATAGCCTTGCCAGTTTGAATTTGAATTAAATAACATAAAGGCACAATCTAATGCACCCTTACATCCTTGTATACACACCTGAAATATTTGCAACATTTTTTCCTCAAGTATTATGTACTCTTCCAAAAACTTGTTTCGAACATTCAAACGTTACTGTCCTTAACTTTTTGCTGAGTTTTGCATGTTCAACACACTCGTTGAACGATTTTCGATCCCACTACTGTAAAACTGCACTGAGAAGATGCGATGAAAGTAGAACAGTAACGAAAGCATCTCTCCAGAGACGATCACGACAGCAATTATCGTAGTTGCACGCAGATTCTAAGTCATTTAACGTTTTAGCACAACTTTCTATGGATTCAATAATACCTTGCTTTTTGTTTGGAAATGTAACAGACGTGCCGACAATCGATTTCTTGATTTCAAATTGCTGGATTAATTTTTTTTCTACTTCATCATACGTAGCATCAGTAAGTAATGTAGGTTTAATTCTTCGTTGTAAATCAGTAATGATGTTTACAGGCAAAGCTTTGACTAAAACGCTGGCTTTTTACTGCTATTGCTTCCGCCTTCTGAAGAGAGTTTGCACACTGCACTTTTAATTTTTGGAAGAATCCACACACTGTTTCCACTTCAACACCGAATGGAGGACAGCTAGCTGTAGAATAGTACAATACGCCATCTTGGTTTCAGAGCTCTTTTAAAGTTCAAATTCCCGTTGGAGTTTCGAAATCTTCGCCGCCAAATAACGTTGTGTAGTTTCTTTTCTGCACAACATGAGGCTTATTTAGCTGTAGCAGCAAACTACAGTTTCAGTAGCTTTAACCAAGGCAGGAGTAAGGAAACACTCTGGTACGCACTCATATACCAGCCGTGCCTGGAAGTCAGGCAAGAGCGCGTTACAATACCTTCCGGAGCTTGTAAAAGATGAGCGTGACAACAGCATCCAGAGCTCTTACTCACAAAACCAGTGCCACATTGTAACGACGCATATTTTAATTTACAACAAATGGTCACACCACAATTTCAGATTTTCTAGAAGATTTTCAGCGCTGGCTTGTGTTTCTTTCAAATCCGCTATCGAACTTGTCATGGCAATTTGTACGTCATGAGCACACGGTGAAATTTTTTGTGTTCGCTGGAATAGTGGGGAAATCATTCAATGAAAATTGAAAAGAGAAGAGGGCCGAGGATTGAACATTGAGGAATGCCAAAATTATTTGGCATAAATGATGACATTTTGTTATTCCCGCACACTGTAAGAAAGCGGTTTAGTAGAAAGCTTTCAAACCCCTGAATGTCTATTCTAAGGCTTGAAACTTTTGGAAAAGTTTTTTAAACTCAACACTGTTGAAAACTTTGGAGAGATCAAACAATAGTAGGAGAGTTAACTTTTTTTTCGTCCATATCATTGTAATTTTTTTCTGTTATGTTAAGTTGTGTTATGGTGTTTTTTCTGTAAGCATATTGATTGCTGTGAAGTAGATGTGACTCGTTTAAGCAAGACGAGAGCTGGTTTGTTATTACTTTTTCTAATATTTTGGACATTACAGGCAGGAGACTGATTGGTCTGGAGTTTGACGCAATATCGATATCACCAGATTTATGTGATGCCTTAGTAATGGATGGTTTCCATTGATCGGGAAACTTGTTTGAGGCTACAGATGTATTTATTATCAAACCAATCAGGGGTGCTGTGACAGGGAAACTGTCATTTTATATATTGGAGGCTAATGCTATCATGTCCTGTCGCTTTAGTATGTTTTAGCGGGTACAAGATTTTTCGTATCTCTAATACGCTGACCGGCTATGGTCTCTATTTGTTTCTAGTTGTGGTCTTTAGCCGGAAAATAAAGTTGCGAGTGCGACGGTGGCGCGCCTACCAGCACTCGGACTTACCTTCCACACAGTCGTCCTCGCTACTAGGCCGGCCGTGCCAGCAGGTACGACTGTTCAGAGGTGTAGCTTTCACCTCTCCCAGAGCAAGAAGATCACTCCCACCAGTTGCCGGGCACTCTCACCTCGGACAACTTCGCAGCTTCCCCACTGCAATAACTCTAGTTTCTCCGCAGAACTAGACAGCTCAGTCACAGCCTCACGATAATGAGCAGGGCCGGACGGCTCGCAGCCGTCCGGCCGTGGCGGCAAGATCTTTGTCTGGCTCAGCCGGAGCGCACACCGTTGCAGCTCTCCCTCGAGGTGGCAAACACCACATCTCCCCGAGTATCTCACGAAACTCACATTGCTTAGTGCCTAGTACTCATACTCATTCAAGTTTGAGGGACGCCGTCGCTCACGGCGCGACCGCCTCAATGGCTCAGGCTCCCCCTGCTGCTCCTCAGCATCACTGCCAACAGCGTCTCGCTCGTCGCCCTCCTCTTCCGGGGAATCGTCAGTCGACTCGCGATCTGCCGCCGGCTCAACAAGCACTATGTTTAAGGCGTCAACTACAACTCCCTTTGGCAACGCAAAGGGAGTTGCACAGCAGTTGCCCCCTCCACCGAAGATGTCATAGACGTCTTTTTCTTCTTTCACCGCTGTAATTTCCTTTGATTGTCGTGACTTAAGGTCACAATTCTTTTATTTTTCTAATGAAGATTAAAGGAGACTTTTCAACGTCCCCAGAATAATTATTAATTATCAGTCAATTTATATGGTAGCGTGCCACTAACAACTTCGATAACCAATCTCTATCCTTAATGGGAAATTAACGATGCAGCAAACACATTAATTATTTATTCCCTACAAAGAATACAAGATTACTAACACCTGAAATGAATCTAGCGCACCTATTACATTTCGAGTTAATAAACGAATATACGCTTAAGGCGTGGCGTTGATATAAACCTATGCCCAGGAGAAATGGTTATGAATTGCTTCGAAGGAAAATGCACTGATTGGAACTCATCTTATTTCGGATTCCAGGAAGGTATGTGTTATGGCTCCGTGACTGCTTCAAGTTACGTTAGGAGTTTACGTAGTTTACACGATATACACATCGTAT
>JACJUY010000040.1:120996-134439 GCA_014220935.1 Platorchestia sp. MABIK
GCACAGGAGAAATAGTTATGAATTGCTTCGAGGGAAAATGCACTAATTGGAACTCATCTTATTTCGGATTCCAGGAAGGCATGTGCTATGGCTCCGTGACTGCTTTTATTTACGTTAGGAGTTTATGTAGTTTACACGATATACACATCGTATGATATAATAAAATAGGGCCAAGTAAGTCAAAGTCAGGCCAAGCGGCAAAAGCCGGGCTCCCAAAGGAGCCGGCCACTATAGCACACGTCTTTTCTCTGCAGCAGCCCGGAGCTTAATGCCTCTTCCGCTCCCTCCAAAAGGTAGCGACGTGGGTAGCGAGCTGTCACGTATGGCTTTACACGATATCTGTAGTATGATTTTAATATGGATTAAATTCCACAAACAAACGATTACAGTGTGACTCGAGCATATTGAATTATATTCGTAATGGGAAACCTTAATTCTCGCTAACTGTAGAAGCAATGGAATTGACATAAAGCTGTTAAATAACGACATAAATATAATTATACCAGAACCCTTCTTTTTGTCGACGTTATAGGCAACTTCTTCGGTCAGTTGACGCCTTCTCCTTCTTCTCGTTCTTGAAGTCGGTGTGAAGTCGGTGAGAAGGTAGAAGCAGGAAGTGATAACGGCCAGCGCGCTTGCGACACTCCTCACGGCTGATTTGAACACATCATATAAGTGGAGCGTCCACCATTAATGACAGTTTCTCTTACGTCGTGGTTAAAAACCCATGACACTTTGGTATTAAATAGAAAATGGGAATCTAAGTCGATCCTTGAGTTTTACTCTATAATCTCATGTGAGCCTCAACTAGGATGGGTAAATATTGGACTCAATTATTCAATTAATTCGGTGCTTGATTCAAGTGATGAATGTCTGGTGCAATTTATCAATGTCTGGGACTTATAAGTTGAAATTGGCATGAGGTGTCGTATGACAGAAGTATTGACTTAGTATCGCATCAAAAAATTAGCCTGGTGTTGATTTTATTCCAAGCGGTTGGACTCAAAAAGAATGAACAGAATATTACTGAATGCCTACACCATTCTAAACTTGATCTCAGTAAAAATATTTTTCTTCATTTCGATAACAAAGTGTTTCACTGGAAGTATATTTTACTTTGTTCATACTCTCAAGTAGCGAATATAATAGACTGGTGCAAGATCTCTGTAATTAGTAACAAGTACCAAAGAAATCCACATGAAAACGAGCGAGGAATATGGGGCTGACATAAATCCGGATGGATATACTCGTACTTCTCTAGACAAAGAATGATAAAAAAATGGTTTTCCCCATTTAGAATCGTTAATGTCCTTATGAACATTACAGCTCTGCTGATCGCCAGCATGTTTTTACGTGCTATTCAACTTTCCAATTTAATAACGAAAAATATTATTAGCCAAACTCAGTTGTCAGTTTGTCATGGCACAATTCCTAGCTTTCAATTTATGTTTACTAAATTAGGAAACTCAGCATATGTGTCTGCTTTGGATGTGGAATTGAAGCCCTTTAAGGGGAAAATATTTTCCAGGGATCTCATTTTTTTCGCTCACTTAGTTTTTCTTTCGGTGCTCTCGTCCTTTTTCTGCATTGGGTCTTCATCGACAACTGCATTCCAGGAACCCTAAAGAAACGAGACTCATCATTTGCGCCGTGGTATAAAGTATCGTTTTTGACCAAAGCTTTACCGAGTGCTGTGCTCGGCTACCTTGAGAAGACACCGCGTGCATCTCGATGGAGCCGATCCCAGGCACCCACTCAAAATTTTCATATAAACCAAGATTGAACATGAAAAAAACAGATTCATTAAAAAAAATTGAAGTGTTATTTTAACGAGAAAAAGTAAAAGTTTACATACGCGAGTGTTAACAATGATGGTAATGCTGATTTTATTACTGATCTTCCTCCTAATTCTCTGTAGCGCAAATATAGACATTTAAACGATTTTTCTGTTGTGCAAGGCTCTTTTCATTACGCTGGTGACATACTCCGTTGTTGACATCTCGTAATCTCTAAACCAATTTCGGTTTAGGTTTCCAACCGTGACAGGTTTTCCATTCTTTCCTTTAACCATTCTTCTTTAAAAGTTTGCGTATCCACTTTTTAGACATCGTTTTTGGAGGGCTAGCCATTTTCAATACTAGTGCGGCTGAAACTTGAAAATTAAATAACTATAATGATTTTTTAGAAATTCACTTTAAAAGAATACGCAACCAGTTCTACGATCAGAGTGAGAGTCACCTCAATGCAACGAGCCAAACAAGTCGAAGCAACACAACTTACACAAGCTCACCAAGGACTGAGGTGGAGGGCCGGGTATCCCGGCTTGCAAGTTCGTAAGAGACTCGTTCGTTACGCGTTTTTATGGACGAGAAACAGATTGAACGCGTTCTACCCCATCCGATAGGCGTAGTTTTGTATCTGGTATGCATTTTCATAGGGTTTAGGACCAAAAATTCTTGACTACATTATTTAATTTACTCCAGTTAATAATGAATTTGCAGTCTTGACTTCAAAAAACACAGATTTAGCGATATTTCAAGAATTAAACATAGCAACCCAGAAGGGATCGAAAAAACCAAGATCTGGGTGGAAAATCCCATGAGTGGGAGCCCTGGCCCGCTGATCGACTGCAATATTCCTGGCTTGTTAAACACAGGGGAGAAAATTTTCTGTTTCGTTGAGTAATGCGTTCAATTTGTTTCGCAGACGTCACTATGGAATTTAGTTCCACGGTCGATAAAAAATATTGGCAACATACGCTGTTAGCACATTTGAGAGATCATAAGAACAAGTTGTTAAATTTAAGGTGCCATATCGTTTTCTCTCATTAGACCGCATATATTTCAACAGAGTATTGTTACGTCAAAATAGCGAAGACAATTCCACAGTAACCTAACCTGTATTCATATTAAACCAATATATTGTTGTTCCCCGTTGAACGAGTCCGACCAGGGTTTGGAAGAGTTCATAAAATATGCAGCGAACACCGTATGAAATATGCAATGACTTCATCAACGAGTTTTTACAGACGGAATAAAATCCTCCTCTAAACCGGAGTTTCCACTTAACTTGATCGTTTTAGTTTTTCTTCGGAATTCTCAAACAACATTTGTTCTATTTCGGGGCAAAATTTGCACTTGCTACTTCTTGCAGCAATGATTTCGTCATCGAACTCTTGAGACACATGCACAGTGAGCGGTCTGAGACAAAGGTGTGCGTTTTGATCGTATTGCATATCTGTAACTGAACTAATAATTACAGCTGGCCTTTGTGTGTTTACGCACCAACACCCCAGTCCAATTAAAGTTTCACCATCAGGTATCTCAAGGGTTTCGATTAGGGTTTCAGAACGAGGTCGGACATATCAAAAATCATTGAGCGAATTTTGGTATTTATAATGGAAAATTTTTATACCATGACTGATCTTTTTCGAACTGGGTTTCTCGGTCTTCAACAAGATTAGATTACGCCTTCATCATTAAGAAAATGTAACATGGTTACCAGAAAACTTTCCATTCATTCTGAACCATAATATCTTTTACGAATTCCATGAAATTTCGTCTGGAAAATGGGTTTTTATTCCAAGGACTGGTTTCGCGACCTTTTTTTGTTTCCAAGAACAAAATATTAGTAGTTATATTTAGTTAACACTGACTTTGAAGGGCATATATCTCACAACGTATTGTGAGCCTAGTGATTTTTAGATTCAACAATATTAATGGCAGAGAGAGTGCTTGAACTCGAGAAAACATTGCAGCTCGATGGCTTTTTGATCAGCGCATCAATTTTGTCGTTCGATTTAAGAGCCGGCCGTTCACTTCGTCAGCAGAGAATGCTGCTGGCGCTGACGCTGCCACAGCCAGTGCCAGTCAATTACACTGTAGCACGGCGAGAGGCTTGGTATTGGCCGTTTCTACGCAGCATTGAATTCCAATGCCGTGTATTGACCTATTGACTTTAATCTTTGAAGAACATTGATTCCATACAGTATTGAGCACTGATAACGGGTCGATGAATTAGAACTTTTTGCATTGCTTGGTGGAATAGTTGCTGACTTGCATTGTAAGTGGGTATTGTGTTTTTGTACAGGAGATAGATAATTTTGGTACAAGAAATACGGGCTGTTGCTGCCAAGTACGGAAGCTCTACTATATTTTGAAGCCTAACCAGAGTACTCTAGAAATAAATCTTGGGAATGAAATGGACTATAAAATGGCAAGTGGGAACGACCATAGTGATCTACAGTCGAGTTGTTATCCGTGTGACCCTCGTAGTCAGGCCCCAATAAAGCATAAGCAGAGTGGAACATTTTATCTGCAATTGACGTAATACTAGACACTCGTCTTACGATATCTCCGCTTAAACTCCCCAGTTCAGCTGAAGTTTTACCTACAGACCAACTTGAAGATTCAAATGTTTCAACATGAGGTCGGCGACAGCGGCGATCAGCGAGCGAATTTTTGTCTTCTAATCTATATAAATTTCTTTCACATTGGTTTTCAGATGAGCGAAGTAAAACTAAATCAGCGAGTTTAGAAAAAAGCACAAAAGAAAAAGGAATCAATTAGCGTAGCTTTAACGAACAAGACGAGCTCGCGGTGTAAATAGTCAGGCAGATTCAATCGAGCGGTCCACATAGTTCCAAAAAAATCCCTTGATAAACGATGATTAAAACTGAAATCAGTGACCAGTTTACGCAACTTTTCGATCCTGTAATAAACGAGTGTACGATTATGAAATGATGGGCTTCAAAACATTTCAAGAATGAAAAGACACTGGTCTAGCGTTCGCAGCCCGGGATCCCAAATGATTTGGGGCTGAAATTTCCCGGTCCGGGCATCCTTTGTCCCGGGATTCTGAATTGTATTTAGATTTATATATCTGAATATTTCAAGATATGAACTAGAAACTGCCTTAAAATCATTCCGTTCATTATGATTAATCAATAAAAGAGCTGAAGATAACGCTCTAGCGTTTTAATACTGCAATTTACATCACTACACAGCGCAGTCTGCATAGTCTCATGTTATAGTTCAACTATTGCATCAAGATGTTTTGTGGTTTAGTTGTACAGGTAATTAATAAAAGCCTTATAGATACGATGGCAATGACCGATGTTGTAGAAACGAAAGCCTTTGCGTGGCGATACTATGTCAAAGATGCAACTGGAGAAAGTGCGAAGTGTATAAAGTACGGCAAGAGTTTACTTTGCAAAGGCTGGTCTACTAGTCGTTTGTTACGTCACGCAGAGAGTAAACACAACATAGTGAAGCATGAAACTGTAGACCCAGTTGCGTCAACCAAGTAGCTCAGAAGACCGAATTCGTATCAGAACAAAGCGCCCTCATGCAAGGGATGTCAGAGCAGTAGTGAAAGCACTAAACCTAAACAAGCAAAAATAAGTTTCGTAAAGGTGTATCGAAGCACTCAGGAAGAACAAGTGATTAAGCTTGCAGCAGTTGATGGCTTGTCAGTAAATACAGTTACAGAAGGTGGATTCATTTAAGAGAAGTTCCCAGGAAAAGGCTTTTCGTTCCCTAAATAGCCGAATACCGTGATGGGCATGGGTTACAAATTACAACAGCATTAATGTAAAAATACAAACTAATCCCGGGAATTGACCCGGGATTTTCATTCAGTCCCGGGATTACAAACCTATATCGTCTTCATGAAAGCGGTTTTTCTTACAAGAAGCGATTCGGCATTTAACTGTAGTCATCAGGAGAATTGAAAACGAAAGACGGAATCTGTGGAACCCACATAAACAGTTTTCAAGAAACTTCGAGGCAGTGTTACGAAAACCAAAGCATTGCAAACACTGAACACTAAAATTCACAATGATAAACGCTCACAGTTGCGGATGTCAATAGCTGGACGAAGAAGGCATGGCTTGTGTACTGGCACAATAAGGTTGTATTAAAAATCCGAGCGAAGAAAAAAAAAGACTCATGATACCCGTTAATAATTAGTTACAATATTCCTAGTTGCTATTTCTCCGGCTAATGAATGCGATTAGTAGCGTTTTTATATTAATGGAAAACCTGAACGTGTTTATGAATAGAAACTGCAGGCACGTTCATAAAGGGGTTTCTGTTGTAGTGTTGGGTAATGCTGCTCGAACTATACCGGTGACGCTCGCAACTGATCTCGAGTTCGTTGGCTGCGTATCCAACAAACGCTTCGGTAATTTTCGGAACAAGTAAAAGATACACGATCTAACTCTTCGACCGATTAGGAACAGCACAACGATAGGGAAATAAGAGCCAAGTTTGAAACAAGGTCAGGTGGATCACCGTGTGAAACTACACCAAAAAGGGTTATAGATTACTACGAGGCTCGCCACGCTCTCAGAAGACAGATTTAAGAATTTCGTTGTTCTGAGTTGTTAATGAATTGGTTGATTAAAACTGTAATACAGTACTTTGATTCTAATGCACAGAAAGGCGCAATGTGCATGGTCACTGACCTGCAAATAATTATCGCAATTGAATTTGGGGGAAGTCATGCTGTCGGAGACTTCCATCCGTTTATTCATGTCCAATGCCTGCAGAACACCAATTTAACTTATGCAAGTCACGGAATCAACCGTCAGGGAAAAGTCACTGAAGAACCATGCAAGTGGTTGAATCATAGTAACAAGCGTCGACAGTTTAACTCGAGGGTCATCCAAACTCGTTCGGAATCGAGGATTTCAAGATTTTTCAGATATACTTGGTTACAACTAAATAAGGTTGAACCGCAAATATCGAGGCTGAGCACTGCTAAGAGATCGTATTTCTCCCGGCGCCCATCTGGAAGCAACACCAAGATTTTTAGCTTCAGGGATGGCATATAATCGCCTGCGAAACAGAACTAGGATATCCAGCTCTAGCCTTCCATACAACATCTCGGAAACGTGCGAGGAGATGTGAGACGAGCCCGTCACGTCTCAAGTAAGCCAAATAATCAATTTATGCAAGCTGAATATTCTTAGAATACACTTCGTTGTATATTTGTATAATTCGTGGTGTAATAGTGAAGCGTCATTTATAACAGTGTGGTAGAAAATAATACACATAATGCGCAAATTATTTCATTCGATTTACTCGATTATTTCATGTTCGAAACCAACTGTTTAAAGTAACAGCAGTAACCGTCAATATGGAGTTAGCACTTGAGAACTATAGGAACAATAACCGTAGGATGATGCCAAGAAAGCAGGAACAAGACGGCTGTGCTGTAGTTTGTGGCATAAAGTTAGTAATTAATCGAGGCATTCCATGTCAGCTTCTTTTGTGCGCCATAAAACAATGCATCTCTAATTAACTTCTTTGCAATCATCTTCTGTGCCTCATCAAGTGCCTCAACCTCTCGAGCAATGGCTTGGCCGCAATTCGAGAATACTTTGGGATGATGAAGAGCGTTAAGCGCTGTGTGCGCGAGTTGGCCTGTGACGTCAGTTTGGGTCGCGTTCCGTTTGCTCGGTAACTCCGGGGTGCCAGCTGATGTACTCCTAGACAGGGAGAGTTCGCGAGCAGATGCGCTGCCACCGCTATCAGATGACGGAATTGAGATGACAGTGGGATCAGCATCGAGGTCTTCATCAGCACGCACCTGAAAAATTTACTGATAGTAATGCATAATAAAAATATTCTCTTTTCAGCTACCTTCAACACAAGCAGAATGAAAAGCCGTGCCTGAAGGTTTCGAACGTAAATGGAATTGTCCAAAGTGCGATTTCCATAACAGCCGCTCTGGTGCCGTTTTTCAATTGAAAAGAAACGCATAGAATAGTTTTAATGGCCGTTGTGGGCTCTAATTGCGACTTCTTGCAAGTGGATGTGTGGGGAGGAACGGTACAGTTGCTGGCGGCAGCGTGTAGGGGAGACGGTTTCCTTTCTGAAAATCTCTGCAGCCAGGAAAATACCTTGCTCCAGCAGAGTGCATGCCAAACTCAGCATATACGCTTCCATACGCATTTGTTGGAGACGACGCTTTCCCGCTACAAAACTTTTTTATGAAACCTTTTCCTTTTCGAAACCAAACCCCAGAACAAATAATAGGCTCTCCTCGCTCATCTTGAGCACCCAGAACTGCTGGAAACTGCTTTGGAATCTTGTGATCCAAGATTTCGCATTCTATTAACAATTTGAGCCAATAAATGTGGAGAAAATGTTTTGTACACTGCTGTTGTGCAAAATTTTTACGCCGCACATGCCCCACAGAACATTTGCCAAACGATGGATAAGTGTGGCGATATACTATGGGTTTCAACGCCCTTCCGCGCAAAGCTGCGGTAGCCGCAAGTCCGCCAGCACGTGTTGTCTTACGGTGCCTGACATACTAGAGAAACCGCTACGCGGAAAACGCGCGCGGTTTTTTTCCTACCGCGCATGTCGGCGGAAGGGAATTTGCCGTAACCGCCCTGCGGCGCGGCTTGGAGCAGCAATCAACACATAGAAAGCAATGGCTAGTGACACATTAGCCGCTCACAGTGCTGCGGTAAACGCAATTCATTTCTAGTTCCCCATAGAATATCAGGAAAATATCCTGATGTTTACATCTAATATTTATTATAATTTTATCTATTATGTGTAATTATTTCATTTATTATTATTATTTTGTTCATCACCGCTTCCTAATATTTTCATAAAAACCAGGAAACTTGTCTCGGCCACGGTTGTATGGGTGCACGGAATATCTCCGTACACGTGGCATATCCAATAATTTTTCACTTTCAGTACTTCGCACAGTTGCACGCTTATGAAATGCGAAACCTCCATTGTGTTCAGAGTTCCAAACAGCACTGTGCCAAAAAAACGCGCAACAACCTTCACGGTTTCAGCGCCTATGTGTCACCAGGGAGCAGTGCATTGGCCAAATAGGATGTGTAACAAATGAATAATAAATTAAATATTATAAACAAGTTTACTGTTCTTGTGTATCATCCTTATAACACTAAAGAACGTCTAGAATCTATCAAATTGTTTCAATTTTTGTATTTCTACAAAGCTTACAGAATGCAATGACCAATATTTGTCTACCGATTTATAATCAGGGCTTAATGTACAGCTTCAAACAATTCCAGCTTAAAGCAAAAAACAAACCACACTTTCAATTATTGTATTGTTACAGTATTTTGAAAGTAGTTGCACGATACAGCTGAATGTTATGGAACCCATACTAAAACAAAAGAAAAATTACTCGCATAAACCGTCATAGCGTTGTCTTTGGTACCTGAATAGAAGACCACTACGCGGAAAACTGTTACTCGTCATATACGCGACTTTAAATGAAAAATTTCGAGCTCATAGGCAATCATTCTCATCAAATCGCGTGAGGTTGTTATCGACATTACTCGCAGAACGTCTTAAGGGATGTAAGTGAAGATGCTGGAAAAGACGCATTGCTTAAATGATCGTACTTACAGATGTACTTTTTAATTCAGACTGACATGTTCGACAGGACACCTTTCAAAATGAATTTGTGTTATAGATAGGATAAAAAGTTAGGCGTTCTTGAAGATTTTAGATGTTCAGTTAGTTCAAGCCTCGCTATCCGCTACATAGACGATCCCAAAAGAGGAAGAATTACGGCACTTTCAAGTAGATAGTTGAAGGAACGCGGAATCTTTTCACAATGTGCGAAGAAGCTGCAAGTCAAGAAAGGAGTTCATGAAATAAGAAAAAAGTGTGTTGTTCAAGAAGCAGAGCTCAAATTGCATTGGGAATCTACGAAAAGTTTCTAAATCTGACTATTCTCCGAGATTCTTAAAGAATTCAAAAGAGCCCATGTCAGGATAAACTTTACCGGGCATTAACCTGGCTCTCTGGATTTCATAATCGGTTTTTGTAAAACTCTAGAGAATGAACATGGTTATATTAAGAAAACTAGGTGGGGTAAAACTGAACGTAGTCATGTCGGAAAAGTTTCCCCACGATTTAAAAACAGCAACTTGGCACTTAGACCGTCATGTGACCTACCGGTAGTCATTACTGGGACATTCATAATGCTGCTGCTGACCGACAAGCAGCAACTAAATTTTCACGCCTACTTAATGAATAGTTGTACAATCTAATTAACTTTGGTTATTTTCAAAGTTAATCGCTAAAATTGACTAAAGAGTTTGACACTGGACTTTAGTTTAGCCCGCCGCTGCTTACGTGTTAAAACTTTTGACATCTGTGACGCAGCCGAAAGAGCCCAACACATGAACCTTTAAACTATCCTCTCAGAGCAGCACTTCGAGGAGTTTCCCTGAATCATCTGGTTGCACATACCCCCGGGTTTCCGAATGTACATGTATTAGGATCCTAAAATGCAAAGATCCTGCTCGCTATTAGCGTTGCCAAGAACTGATAGTAGCTAATTAAAGATCACCGCTGCACAATTTTTCAACTTATAAGTCTGTTGAGCAAATAAGAGAAACGGTGTGATTTTGAAGTTTAATGACATATTCACTGGCAAACTATTAATTTTTCAAATGCAACGTGGGGACTTATTTCTGTAATTCTGCAATATTTGAAATAGTTTCGGGCGTGCAACCGGTTGCGCGACTGTTGACTGCCGACGAGTATAGCAACACAAGATTTAACGGTTTGGTACAGGTTTTTATAAATTTGGGTCAAGTTCGTTGACAATAACCCTCTGAATGAGATTTTACAAATTCAATATTCTGTACTGCTAAATGTACACCAATTTATTACAAATTTAAAACACTAATGACTGTACCATAACTACCGATAAGACAATCGAGCGTTTACTAAGAAAAATACTCACCACAGCTAGGGTTGGTTCGCTTCACTCCAAGAAATGGGTAGTGGAACTTGAGTAAGCATGTCAAGAACCCATTAATGCCAAATATAAACCGATTTCCTCAAACGAGATTAAATAACCGGAGCCTTTCTAACTAGGTTACAACGGCTTATCATTCGGACGAGCCAGCACAATATCAGCCCACCACGGCGTATGTAGGGAAACTATACTACGCTTTCTAAATTATTTGCCCGCAAATTAAAAAACTGCGGTCCAGAATTGCGGCCATCAGCTTTATTCTAGGACGTTACGGTTGGGCAGGTATTCCCGAGAGGAACTAAATAATGGACGCAATGATTTACTTGCCTTTACATGACAATTTTTCTCGTCTGAGCCGTCGGGGCAATCATCCTCCCGGTCGCATTTGAATGCGAGCGGCAGGCACATCTTGTTGGTAGGGCATTCGAACTGGTCGTCAGTGCACTTTGTCAGCTCCTGGAGAAACGGCTTTCATTCAATAGCTCAAACAATTTCTGCAATTGTGGCCTATTGGCCTTGCCCCTGGTGAAGGAGCAAAACGTTCTTCAATTAAAATTTTTTTCACAATCTTAGAAGAACTAGATAATTCCAGCAACGCTTTGAGAAACCACGGTTGATAAATGCGCTTCCACTAATTTCAGTTCGGCCAAAGGCGAACTGTATTTCAACCTTTTTTGCTATACCTGTTGCCAACGAATGCTATGGTTTGCAGTACGTATACCCACAGGTAGTGAGAGAAAGTTCAAGTATCACCGGAGACATGGGTAAGAACCAAGATTCAATTACATTTTTCAACTGAACGAGTGCTGGAGAAAAATCAAATGTAGACTTGAGAAAAATTTAATTTCTGTAGGAGAACATTCAGCATGATGGATGAGTAACATATTGTAATTCTATGGAATGTTTACAAGTTTCTAGACGAAATGTTGCACCTTTAGAGTGCGCCTAAACTCTAACTAGTTCCGTTGAAAGCTCCCGTGAAAGTTAGAGGTATAATTTAGACTATAGAGCTACTACTCTACATTTGTTACTACTTTATTTTTGAGATGCATCTAAAATTCATCTACCAGAACTAGTGTAAACAGAGTTCAAAGTATACACCAAGTTTACACACCTAATATCGTTCAAATGCCGATTTAAAAAAAAGCTTGTGCCCGAAAAAGAAAAATCTGAAAAATCCAAATGAACTCTCGGGCATGTCCAATCCATACTATGACAAGCCTGAATTAATGTAGAAAATTGACCAGTGCAGCCGTTTTTTATGCGCTTCAGTAACAGCTGAAGATTTTTCCAAGCCCCAAAGGCGAACTGTCTAATAACCCCACGAACAGAAGAAACTTTTGCATTTGAAGGGGTTCCACTTTTCAAGTAACAAAACACACCATTTGTTGAGAACGCTTAACTGTTGAGCACCACTGAAGAATGACAGGCCGAAATAACCATCTTCCTGCTCCCCGTCTCTAACAAGGGAAGATAACTTTCCTGCCATGGTCGGCAGTTCACCGAACTTCTTTTGACCTATAGAACCGTTCTGCAACTGAAACTTACGTGGTAGTTTTTACACAATTCTGGGTCTTCATCACTTCTGTCGAGGCAGTCTACGTTGTTGTCGCAGATGAAATGGCTAGGGATGCATCGTATATGACGTGCTCCTCCAGTCTTGCAATCGAAGTGATCGCCTTCGCAAACACGCTCCACTTCTAGATGGAATAATTGAAGAGGTTACACACAAACCGCGTTAGAAGCATCACAGGACGTAAATAACATGGAATCCAGCTTAATTTTTGGTCGGAAAATGAAAGGAGCACGGTATAGTTCCTTGCAACAAGCAAGGTTTCAATTTCAATGAAGAAGCGAAACATTCAGAGGAACTTTGAATGTATCAAGCACAATTTCATTGAAAAGGAAAGTTCTAGTCATCAGTTCAAGACACCCTAACCGTAACAAAGGTTTTCCCCAGGGGAAGGATGAAGGCACCGTTTAGGATGGCTTTAGAGGAACGTGAAATCTATGCACAAGGTGTGCTCTCGCACAGTTTCCTCGCGCATAGAAATGGTTCAGAAGGAAGGTCAAGAAACTAGATAAAAATTGGGGCGTCCGAGGGGCTGCGGAACAGGACAGCAGTAATCTTATAAAAAAACCGAACTTACTACTAAACTATCAGCAAAAGAGGCCACTTAACGCAGCTCGCGTCCTTACGTTTTTTTTCCCTGGGATGGTTAGCCTCCATATATGTACACAAGTTAAGCCCCACAAGGAGTTTCACAGAAATATTGACTTTTTGGAAGTAGACAATTTATTTCAATTGTCATTGTTGAAAAATCAACAGGCAAGGGTAAACACAGCTGTGTTCAGGCGTCTTACCTTCTTTTGCATCCACCGCAGTCACGGACCCGCTCCATATCAGTACCGAGAATCCCAACACCAGCATTAGCATTGCTTCAGTTCTGATAGCTTTCGCTGCTCTGTAGTCCTGCACATTTCGAATCTGATCAATTTGTAGGTATCCAACCTCAAGTCTATTCGCTACCTAGTGCTATCTGTAGTATTTGAAATCTAAGTAGGTCTAGGTGGCTAACCCAAGTTTAATGTGGTCAATTAGTTCTGGAGTAAATAGGATTAGCGATATTTAAAGTTTCAACTTGCTCTCAAACGTTGTGTTACTACGAC
>JACJUY010000040.1:135157-174877 GCA_014220935.1 Platorchestia sp. MABIK
CAACACAAAGACCAAAGGCACCCATGCCAAGAGAATGAAGATCCTATCTACATTAACTTCGTACGTAACAAAAAAGGAGAGCACGTTCCTGCAGCAGCATATCGATAATGGGTCTCCTCACACATGTGTCACCTTACACTTCTGCAAGGTTCAACTTTTATCGCCAGAACTCAAAGAGACGCAGGAAATAGCCGCCAATGTGACCAAGAACGCTTTCCACCTTAACACTACTCATACACTGCACGATCACCTAACCCCGCAGTGAATGTCTAGAGCTAAATAACTATCAACACCTGGTGTCCGCCGTTAGCCAAACTTAGCTTTACTGTCTTTCTATCGTCTAACCGACCGTCTTTACGGCTTCCCGCTCAGGCTCTCGCAAGTGAGTCTGAATCGTAAATGTTGACGCAATGATTCTCTGATTGACTCCCAGAACTCATGGAATAAATGATAGTGTCATTGAATTTATAGTTCGTTTATTTTGAAAAACAAAATTTGGAATTTGATACAGCTAAATATCAACTTTAGGCATGTGGAAGAATTATTTGTCAATTAGAACCTGCATAGTTTTATTAACTTTTTGTTCAAAGAATCGCAATTAAAAAAAAAAAAATTCATCTGTTTCATTAACACGCAGACGTGGTGCACAAAAGTGGCTTTGATCCGAGCAAGGATGCAGCACATCTTTGCAAAATATTAAAAGATCAGTTTTTAATTTAAAATGAAGTTTCTCTAATTTCGTGAGTTATGCAATACCAATGGGAAACATACCCTTGAGTATTTTCAAGTCTATTGGTAAATAGGATACACACATTTATTACCTTCAAGTTTTCGGTTACCAACTTCCTACATCATCGATAAATTTCTCGCAGAATTCTCAAATTTCACATCTTACGAAAAAATTCTTTCTAGGACATGTATTTTTTATGAGATCTCGAAACGAATAATGAAGAGAGAAAATTTATTGAGAATACGCAGCAGCTCACAAGGAGATGAGACCGGTTCATCGCCCCAACTACCAGAACAGACTCACGTTCTCATTTAATTTCGTGAGTATAATGTTCTCATTTGACTCCATATTAATAACTAGATTCTGAAATTCAACCTCACTCTAGATGCAGTGATGTGAAAGTCAATTAGCATATTAAAGGAATAGATGACTCTGAATTGTGTTTAAATATCTTAAAATTGGAGTTTTCATGCAATGATCCTCGCTTTAATACTTATGAATGTTGCTAGATGTACAGAACACCTTTCTCAGCTTTTTATGGCACATTTTACATTGAGCGTATTCGTTGGTTGTCCCATGTACGAAGCACACGGCTCGCGTTTTTGCTATTGATTGAAACAACAACTGAAACAATCGAAAGCAAGTTCAGACCTTTTTGTTCGAGTGAAGAAGTAGGAGGAGTTCTTGAACGGTGTAAAAAATAGCCAAAGCGCTTCTGTGTCCTGAAGAGATATTGGCTCAACGTGCCACTTTGAGAGTAATAGTTTAAAGAATTTGTAAAAAACTGGAAGGTTAGGCAACTGTAAGTCGAGCACAATTTCATTCGAACTAGACGATGAATTTGGCCTAACGCACACAACATGTGGTTTTTAGTTATATTCTCAACGAACCTTTGGTGTTATCAATTGATAACGAGCATATTTGGGCAGTTTCAACTCAATGTGTTATAGAGAACAAATCACATCCATATTTTAAAGCTCATCTAAACCAAAGTTTGATAAAAAGAGAATAAATTGGCCATTAAAATAGTTCTTAAAACAACACCTTTTAAATTAAATAAATTAAATTAAAGTTTAAATCTCCCGAAAACACAATTAATGATCTTCACTCTGTGCTTGAACCAATATCCTCAAACTGCTTCAATTTATCTGAAGCGTCTGAACTTCCGAGGAGCGCAGTTTTGCTTGAGTTAAATTTTACAGACGCTAGCTGTAGAGCTTGTTTATAGTACTACAGCTATCCTAAAGTACTTCTCTCTCCCTCCCTCATGCTTAAACGCGCTGTACTCTTGTAGTGAGAGTACCACAAATCTTTAGGTTTCACACCTTTTTTATTTCGTTTTAGGCGACTTTAGAATGACAACATCGTGTGCTATCCGAATTTGTAAAGTTATAGTTGCAGACAGATGATAAAATCAGAGGTAAATTGAATTGCTCACCACCTGGAACACAAAGTACTCTTTTGCGTGTAATGGCATATTTATCGGGTATCGGACATTGTATCTAAAGAAAAGAGAGTTCTTATTTGTCGACCCCAAATAAGCACCGGTGAAAGTCTTGCATCATGCTGTTGAGAAAAGCAAAAGCAATATCAATTAACATACTTACTTCTCCTTTAGCCATTAAAAATGAATTTTTCCGGATTTTTGGTTAGTGCCCATTAGGTACCAAAGCTTCAATTATTTTTTATGAGCATGAGGATAAGTACATGGCGGCTAAACCTTGGATCAATGTTGTCAAGTACTTGTTAGCTTGGGTGTGTTTTCAATCCCACTCCGATAGCACGAGCTGTTGTGGGCATTATTTAGGCTGTGATATTCCATCGCTTCGGCACCATATGTTTTAAGACTTTTTTAGGCTGTGATTCCTGAATGACACAGCGGGGCCATCTTCACGTGTTATTTTATTTCCAATTATTCGGGATTAACATGAGATTTTCTCGTGATGGGATTTATAGAATGTGTGCAGCGCATTATACTTTGTTCGCACACTCATTATCGAATTTTCATCTTCGTCATCGTGACCTTTTTCATAAATTCATCGTCATCGGGACCTTTCTACACTTCAACATTTCATCAATCATTCACAAGATAGAAATCATCTGCAATAATTATTCATATCGAAGTTATCCCAGGATTTGATTTATCATGTGTTCAAGGCTTCAAAGTTTCAATGTATCATTTGAGGTAGAGTGAAGTATCGTTAGGTAGCGTCTGTAGTATTATCGACTTCAATTACGTCAGCGATAACGTGCAACTCCGCATATTTCTTAAAGGTAAGACAACCTTAACCACATTGTTGATTTACTCGCTAAAAAGAAAGCATTCACGAATTACCTAGAGCATCAATGATATGTCTACTAAGTCAAAATGAACCTGACACATCAAAGATATTCTTTGCGTTAAAAACAATCCCACGCGTGCATTGGTGGTGTAGTGGGGCTCATGTGAACACAGGTACATACTCGTCTTACTTGACACTTGTAAATACTTGTCTTACTCGTTGGAACGTGGTCGGCAATTGGAATGGGAACTCTAATCGCATTTCATGACACGAAAAGTCAATATTAACTGACAACAAAGGAATTTTATCAAGTTAGTTCCTCGATATGCCCGGAAGGCTGGCCGTGCAGCACTCACGTCAACCTCGCACATTCTCAGTGTGCGTATGAGAGTCCGTGTGCGTGTATGGCTCACTTCAACAGCTGCCGCATGTCGCTGTGTGACATAACTTTAGTGTGAGCATTTATTATGGTATAGCTTTGCCATCTAAGTATCTTTTAATAATGGAAGAAAATACTCTATGTTTCATTTTCCACTTGAAAGTCACAACCGTCTCAAACGACACATATTAAATAATGAGTTAGACCAAATAACAGCATAGTTACTGCGGATGCTACCGGATGTCATAATGCATTGTTCGTATGTCACAATATATTGTTCCCAATGCGAATCTTATTTAGTTTCTATAATAAATTGGTAGTTAATTCGAGCTGTTAACCGATGCTTCATAATATTAATTAAATAAAAAATATTCCAGTGCTGACGCGTTTTGTAAGTTGCATTTTATGCATATTTACGCCAAATGAATTCGATTACTTTACTTAGAAAATTTACTGAGAAATTTTATGTGCTCATATATGTATTTTAAATTATTCCTCCCCTCTCGTTTAATAAAACATTATTTTGGTCGTAAAGTGCAAAATAAAGGTACCTCTATGCTCTCATTGGTGATAAAGAAAGCTTGACGCCAACACACCAAGTAATGAATGTTATGGATTTCATCACAAATGTTACACCTTAAATATTTAAAAGCGAAGAATAAAAGTCTAAAAATTTTTTGAACGTTTCGGTTTATCTTTACGTCAAATGAAAAATTGTCATGAGATGACTCACAACAACATTGGCTCAACACAAGCACTATAATAAAATTTCAGCGCGTTATAATGGTGTATGGAACGAGGTATTCATAAATACTACACTCTTATTTACTTTGGGCAGTACCAAGTTCTTAATGGATGTTCACGAGCACATTACATTAATTTATGATATACGCGAAAGGAAACCGTCCATCGCTCACCTCTATTTAGTCAGGGCGTAGTCCACGCTCATTACAGCGTTACGATGTCATCTGCCGTTAAGAAGGCCGACGATAAATTAGTAATACAGTTAATTTGCATGAGCATTAATTTTACTTCTACATGAACTTGTTTGCGAAGAGAGCGAAGAGCCAGCTATCACGGATCTAACTTGTTAAGTTCAAATTCATGAGTGTAATTATTCATTGGTCGAGTGGAAATTACGCACAAAATGTTTTCATTTGACGAAGCATTTTCATAGTGGTAGCCTTCGCTTCTTCATGTGATTGGAAAAAAATGTGCTCCAATTTCAGTGGCAGGACGGAAAATAGGCTTAATTTATATAATCAATTGTGTTCAGGCTTCTGTGAGGGCTTATCATATTATTTCTTTTTATATTTATCAGATTCCGTCTACTTTTTGGGTCGTCAGCGACTGCCTAAGACATTTGAGCGTGCGCTAGGCAATAAAAACGATGAAAAGAATTTCAGGAGAATTCAAGACGCTGATTTTCACAAGGGTCTTGTCGCTGTTGCAGGAATAATTAGAAACTTCGAAGCGACGCCATGTTACATCAAAGTTGTCCGTGTCACGCTGTGCAAGCCAGGGGGCATTCGGGGGACAGGGATGGATAGGTGAGGAGGAGAGATCAATGAAGGGCTCATGAGATGCGTGATCTATTTTCTGGAGTGACACAGGACAGAAAAGAACCCTTTAACAGAAGGTAAACTAAGTTCTGTGGCTTAAGTCCATTGCAATTGCCATGGAGGGTAGAAAATTGTCAGTCATAAACCTGTTATACCTTTTCATACGAATCATGAACATTTTGCAGGGGCTTCGATCAGCCTTTTTTCATTTGAAACATCAATAATTTGTCTTCGTTGATCTTGTGGAGTACTTCAAAAGCTAAAAGTAACCTCTTTATGCGAAATGCATGATAGTATCTTGCAAGGTAATTTTCATTGATTTCATGACTTTTCTTCATTGGAACGAGATTAACACTTTGACAGCGGCAGGTAAAACTGAAGTTTAATATTCAATTCAAATTCAAAGTTAATTGCAGTAAGCCATGTCTAAAATACCAAACATAAACTTGATCAAGTTTCAATTTAGCTTTGATAAAGTATTTTTAAAAATTGAGTGTGTGGCTACTGGTCGGTCAGCAGCATAATGAAAACTCCCTCAGTGACCAAACATGGCTCACGTCGCAGTAAAAGTGTTAACCCTCAATAGCAGATGATCTCTTCTCCACTAACATTTTTGGAGCGCACGTCACTCTTCGACGAACGTAGAGCAATTTTTCAACAGTGGAGGTCACTCTTCCAAGGTCGCTGCGCAAATATTTTATCGGGGCAAGTAGTTCTCAAGCGCATGACGACTTTTTTGGAGCGTACGTTGCATTTCCGAAAACATAAGGCACTTCTGGATATCATGAAGCGTGGACAAAGACTTAGGCTTCCTTAGCAGCCTCACAGTGAAACAGGTGAATATGGAGAGGATTCCGAATGAGCGGAGGCGAATATGATGGAAGTGGTTCCATCAACTACTTTCTGTTGGGCAAGACAGGAATGCTTGACAGTTGTTTCATTTAAAAGCAATGGACATCTTTATTTTTGAAGTTAGATATTAGTAAATTGTTTTCAGTAAGAAATGAAGAATATTGAAATCAAATTTTATTTGCTTAAACTTTTGCTAGTTTAAAAGTTTAAAATTGTATTCTCACTTACTGCAGAGCTGTGTCTGGCACAACGATGCACTCCTGGGCATCTTATACATGAATAATTTTCATGATACGATGTCTAAATAAACCATTAGCCTCACTTGCTAACACAAGTGCTTCATAAATCAAAAAGAGTCCAACGCATCTAGTTAGAAGCAGCCTGAGTTTCCTCAATTTCGATATTTGCAGATTTGAAAATTTTTGATATATATATCGTACAAACATTGAGATGGTGTCTGGAGCTAGTGCCATTAATATGTGCAGCGCAACTCATCTCATACACACAATTAACCAACAAATCTCTTAGAAGTTTAAACGCGTAATGTGAATTTAAAAGAAATGTTGTTGGGACACCGCAACTGCTGAGCGTCAAAATTCTAAATGAAATTTTCCAGCATCGCCCCTGTTTGTGCGCACTACGAAGAGAAAATGTGATCTTACTCCCAGATGTAATTACGGGAATGCAGGGAACTAAAACATGGCTCCTCAGTCCTCATTGCTTCGAGGTAATCGAAAAATAATCACTGGAAATGAGCTCACGTTCCATCATTACGAAGTAATTTTCTAGCCAGATTACTTGACCCAAGAAAACCACTAACCTACGCCAGTCAAAAAGGCTCTCGTGTTTTTCCTGAATTCTTCCTGAGTCGCAATTGAAAATTGTCTGAGCGAGCAACGGGAGCAACTAGAATTCTCTTGCACCGCAAACTCGCGGAAAAGTCGGCGAGGCTCTTCATAAAACATATCCGCTTATATTGATGTACAGTGAAAAAATGAAGGCTTGTGTTCGGGAGGGGGGTATATATAGAAGTATTTTATTTGAGGGCATTCGCCATGGGAAGTATCTTATCTAAGGGAAGTCCTCATGAGTGATACTTTATCTTATCAAAGAAAAGACATAATGGGCAGTATCTTAGCTAAGGGAAGACGTCACGAGAATGATCTTATTTGAGGGAAGGCGTCATGGGAAATATTTTATCCAAAGGAAGACGTCGTTGGAAATATCGGATCTGAGAAAAGGCATCGTGGGCAGTCTTTTTTAAAGAGAAAGCTTAATGAAAAATTTTCCAACGAATAAATCTTCTTGGGTCAGTAAATGATAGCACGAGCCAAAACAAAAAGAATTACCGGTTCCGAGTCTTCCAACAAAAAATTTTCTCGAATGTTCAACGCGCGGAGATGAGGGGAGCTTCTTTACATTTTACTGTTTCTTTATTCGTACGTGGCTGAATTTCATACATCATCATAAAGTGCCTCTGTTAACTTTGTATTACAGCAGGGTCGCTGTTAAAAGTTTCTTAGCTAACTCGAACATTGAATATATTTTTCTAACGTATCTTGATTTAGTTTTTGATGCTTTTGAACGAGATAGATTTACAAGGTATTAATTTTGGGAGTGGGTAATAATTTGGTTCATTTGTTAGAGGAAAAATTTTATGTATTTTATCGTTATCACAGCAGCATGCAGAAAAAAAAAAAAAACATCGGCATCTTAGGATGCTTTATTTCCAATCAAGCCTGATACAGATGATCTTAAGCATTGGTTTTTCAAATGTCTTATACTAACACTATATATAGGCCACCATGACGGTTCCCCCGTGAAGCCGGTACCCATTTCCGACACCTGGGTTGAGTGGGGTATTGTGCTTGAGCTCTCCCTTATACCCAACGGGGAAAATCGCCGCGCCAGCGCCGGGATACGAACCCGGGCCTCCAACATGCATGGCCGATCCCTTAACCACTGTACCACCTTTTGCGAGGCATCCAAGTCAAACATAAATTTTACTACGATGTGGAAAATTATTTAAGGCATTCATCTCAAAATTTTTATGCACTGATTATTCACTTTTTGAAATAATTAGGCATAGACATCTTGGAGAATTAAAAAATTATGTATTATTTATATTTCAGAATCAGATGGGAACGCACGTGTATGCTGAAAAGAACGCATTTTGTTGTGGAGTACATTATACGCTGATGATAAAAATACTGAAGGTTATAAATGTCCTCTCCTTGCTGGGAGTATATTCTATTACCTCATACATGTATCTGAATATAAAAGCGCAACACATCACGGGGTTCTCTTTCCAGTTTTTCCACATGGCCATAGCGTCCCGCTATAAGTAGCGGCAAAACTTTCCTGCACTTACAATTCAGGAGGCTCGATTTCCTGTCTCTTATCTTGAGCTTCACATAGCACATAGGCTACGCTCATCGAATAGATTAAGTTCTTAGTTATCTGGCATCGAACTGCGTTGCAATATAGTTTGTGATCGAGGTTAAAAATACGTTTCTGTTTTCACATTCTGATATTTGTCTCGTAGAGTTCCTGTTCATTCACAAGCTGGAACGAGCAAGCACTTAACGACTCACACTGCGATGAACTAAAAAAATGCTCAATAAAAATTTCACTTCTTTGAACATCTAAGTGTATATGTATTGTACGGAGTATCATTAACAAATTCGTGTTATTGGATGAAGAGATGAACTTTCAACTGGAACGAAATAACATGAATGCTTTGGATACTTCTTTTCCGTTCACTTCAGAAGACGTTTTTAAATTAAATCTCAAAGGGTATCATGTGGTAATCCCGATGTTTGAAGAACATCCACGGTAGACCTTCATGATTTTTTACCGCGCGCATGCAAGTTTGAAGAGGAGTTTGGCAAACGACTCCAAACGTGTTCCCTGATGTACAAAAAAGTACGTAGGAATTACTTTAACTGCAAGAACTCCGCATCTTTCATCCAGTGACGAATTCCTTATCCTTCACCCAATGTGGAAACTGCATGTCTAGTTGGGGATAGACTCGTAGTTTTTAATTATGATTGCGCATGGTTATTTCACACTTATAAATTTCTCACAAATGTATTTTTCGTCGATATTTTTTGACATCATTTTTGAAAGGAATATTAAGTCTTGTTCAGCAATCCCAGTACCACCCACGATGAAGCGTTCTTAGCTTTTTTAAAACAATTGTCGTCGGCAACGCTCTCGAGCGCTGCATCCGTCACTGATGCAGCTACGAACAATCCGCGCCGGATGTTTATTTACCGCACAGCCAGCCGAGCGCCAGCGACATCCACGGCCGTAATGCGCTTCTCAGGGAGTTTTCAAAAGATTTCAATGAGAATTCATGAGTATCTGATGGCAGAAATGCCCGTAGAGAATGAGAGAGCATCTCCATTGACTTAATGTTGATAGCGATGGCAGCAACGCGCTTTATTAACGAAACTCAGGAAGCTTTGAGCACAGATCGTCATCTCTGCTCATAGTGGCATGTGTACGGCAAGAAGAATTTTCTTTCAATTACTGAATATTTTACTTGAGTTCGTGAACCATCCTCAAGTTAGGATATTGTGAATGACTACAATGTGGTAATGTGGAGCTGAATTGCAGTGAACATTCATGTCCTGATCCCTTTCCTGCTTAGTAACTTAGATGAAAATGATTATTTGGGAAGGTAATGTAGAAATCGGGCTTTAGCCGTCATTTTCTACTCTTCATAAGATAAAAAAAACCTTTGGAACAATCAATTTTCAAAGAATGCTCATAAAACTAATTTGAAATTCATTTTCAGATTTCGCACTCGCTGGAGTGTGAAATCTTTCGCTGTAGAAATCTGGCTGTGAGATGTTGTATAGTTCACTGCACAGTTCAGATTGTGTGGTGTGTGAATATTTCACTTTACAGCGTAGGCTGTGTAGTGTTGTACCGTTCATGGCTGTGTGGTGTGTGAATATTTCACTTTACAGCGTAGGCTGTGTAGTGTTGTACCGTTCAGGCTGTGTGGGGTCTGAATAGTTCGTTTTATATTTTATACTGTACAGTGCTGTAAAGTTCACTGCACAGTTCAGTGCAGTTCAGGCTGTGCGGTGATTTGAAGCTCACTCTTTCTCGCAGTGAATCGAGAAGCTGCGTCACAGCACATATTTGTGTACTGAGATATTTTTGACACTATGGATTGAATGGTTTGCTACCAGTGACAGACATGGGTTAATCAGTAAGTTAACTAAAATATGAAGTCAATAGCTTTTGTGTACTTCCGCTACGATAGCATTTCATTAGCGATAGGGTACATCATTATCTCACCCTCAAGGAGGGCAGCTGCCCAAAAACTCCTACACAAAGTCTGTGTCATGTCTAGCTCTAGCTCTAGATGATTGAGGAAACTCTAGGAAAACTCAAAGCAATCATCCAAATGCAAGTCTCCATCGATTAAAAGGGTATTTTTTAACGCTGAACTCGAGCTCTATAGTAATCAGCAGCTAATGAGGAGGTTGAAGGTTCAACGTCGCAGTTAAAGAAGAGTAAGTCGAATTACTCATGTCTGCGTGTCCTGGATTTTTTGGTGCTAAATTGAAAATGTGAATCAGAGTCGATCATTGAGTTGAACGATATGATCTCATGCAAGCCTCAACTAGGATGGATAAAAATTAGACATTGACTTTGTTGAATGAGCATAAGTTGATAAAAATTAGACATTGACTTAGTTAAATGAGCATAAGTTGAAGATTGTATTATACTCAAGGATTGAATTTGCATTGAACAAAAAAATATCCCTGGGATTGATTCGATTCATAACGGTTGGACTCAAAAAGGATAAAAAGAATGTTAACAAATTCCTGCACACTTCTGAATTCAGTCTCAGTAAAATAAAATTTTATGTTTCAATAATTACCAGGAAATTTTTTTCTGGAAGTGAAATTTTTCTCTGTTCATGCTTTAAAAGAGCGAATATAGCAAGATGGTTGAAGTTATTTTTAGCTGGTAACAGGTACAAAGGAAATCTACATAACAACGAGCGAGGGAAATGGGACCGATACAAGTCCAGATAAATGTACTTCGCTCAACAAAGAATGATAAAAATTGGGTTTATCCTATTTAGGATCGTTGTTATGATCAATGTTAATTTTAATCAGGACACATTTCAGCTCTGTTGACTTTTTATCACTAGCATTGTTTCATGGTCATATTACTCTCAAGTGTTATTCAACTTTCCTGTTTCGCAACGAAAAAATAAAAGCAAACTCTGCTGTCAGTTTGTCTCGGGCAATTTCTATTTTCCGATTTATGTTTAATGTATTCAGAATATGCAGCATTTGCGTCTGCCTTGAATGTGGCTCTGACGCGTTTGGCGGAGAAAAAACCTTCCCGGAATCTCATTCTTTTCTTGGCTCACTCAGTTTTACTTTCGGTGCAGTCGTCCTTCTTCTACATTGGATCTTCATCGACGACTGCATTTCAGGAACCCTCAAGAAACGAGACTCTCAT
This sequence comes from Platorchestia sp. MABIK, assembly GCA_014220935.1. Taxonomy (NCBI): domain Eukaryota; kingdom Metazoa; phylum Arthropoda; class Malacostraca; order Amphipoda; family Talitridae; genus Platorchestia; species Platorchestia sp. MABIK. The sequence continues at coordinate 146,459 of JACJUY010000040.1, forward strand.
CATTTGCGTCTCGGCATAAAATATCATTTTTGACCAAAGCTTTATCGAGTGCAATGCTCGGCTACCATGAGAAGACACCGCGTGCATATCGAAGGGGCCAATCGACTGCAATATTCCTGTCTTGTTAACAAAGGGGAGAAAATTTCCTGTTTTGTTGAGTAATGTGTTCAATTTGTTTCGCAGACGTCACTGTGGAATTTAGTTCCACCGTCGCTAAAAAATGCTGGCAACAAAAGCTTTGTCAACACAATTAAGAGATCAAAAGAACAAGTTTTGCTGTCATATTTAAAGTATTATCCTATAATCTTTCATTAGACCTCATCTATTTTAACAGAGTATTGTTACGCCACCATAAGAAGGGTAATATCATCTTAACCTAACCTGATTCATTATAAACCGATATATTGTTAATTTCCCTTTGAATGTGTCTGACCAGGTTTTCCAAAACCTTATCAAATATGCAGAGATTTTATCAAAGAGGTTTTTACAAACAGAATACAGTACTCATCTAAAGCATACTTTCCACTAAACTTGATGACTTCATTTTTTCTTCCGTGTTTTCAGTCGACATTCGCATTATTTCGAGGTAATGTCTTCACTTGCTACCTCTTGCAGCTAGGACTTACATAGCCATCGAACTCTAGAGACACAGAGCGCGAGGTCTGACCGTAGTGAACATTTTGATCTTGGTGCGCATCTGTAAGTATCCTAATAATTAAGGCTGGTCTTAGTATGTTAACGCATGAACACCCCAGTCCAACTAAACTTTTACCATCAGTCAAATCTGAGGATTTCAATTAAGGTTTCAGAGCAAGGCCGGAAAGAGCAGGGATCAGCGAGCGAATTTTTGTATTCTGTTTTTAAAGTATTTCTTCCACAACAGCGTAAAGATAAACACGATCGTAAACGAATTCGACCAACAAATTCGAATTTTACAACGCAAATTGAAAATTTGAACTCCCGCACATAAATATTTATAATAGCACCTGAAAAAGGAATTGATACCGCACATAAATCCGTGACATAACTGGTGGTCATCAGGCCTGGTTGTCATGACTAAATATAACTGGTGGTCATCGTGAATCTGAAGTAGTCATGGCTGACGTACTGTTATATCGCCAAATTTCTTTTATCGGATTCAGAACCCTGCGATCTATTTGCTTTGCTACCATGAATGATTCTTTTCGAACTTAATAGCAGTTAGTGCTGTGAAAGGTTCACGGTCACGTCAAAATTTGACTGCGCTTTCGACATTTAGAAAATGTGAAAGATTTAGTAAGAAAATTTTCATTCATTTTGCATCTTAAAACATCTCATGAACTGTAGGAAATTTCACCTGAAAAATGGGTTCTTATAACAAGGACAGGTTTCGCGAGCTCCGTTTGCTCTCAAGAATAGATAATAATTGCTTACATTTACTTACCAATGGTTTTGAAGAGTATAGATCTCAAAAAGGATTCTGAGCCCGTAGACGTTTAGAATCCATAACAGTATTAGTGGTTGGCAGAGAACTTGATCTCGAGAAAATATTTTATGCTCGAAGGCTTTCTGATCAGCGCATCAATTTTGTCGTTCGATTTGAGAGCTGACCGTTCAGTCCGGCAGCAGCGAAGGCTGCTGGTGCTGACGCTGCGTCACTTGCACTGTTGCAGCGACAGCAGTGACTGGCAGGGCGAGAAGCTGGGTATTGGCTGTTTCTACACAGCATTGAATTCCAATAATATGTATTGTTTTACTGGCTTGATTCTGTGTAAAACATTGGTTTCATGCAGTATTGAGCACTGATGAACGGCTTCATGAATTGGTTGAAACTTGTTTTCATTACCTGGTAGAATGGGTGTTGACTTACACTATAACTGGGCAGTGTGTTCTTGGGGTCTTTTTCCAGATAAGCCTCGCCACTAATGCAGCACATTAGTTCACCCACTTGTAACTTTCGAAATAATGCACCTATCGACTTCAAATTACTCACAAACGAAAGAATGTTTTAATCTTTCGTTTGAGAGTAATTTGAAGTCGATAGGTGTATGATTTCGAAAGCTACAAGTGGGTGAACTTGTGTGTTGCACTAGTGGCGGGGCTTATCTATAAAAGATCCTGTTCTTGTATTGGAGATTATCTGGATGCAACAAATACGGCCTGATTCTGTAAAGTACGGAATTTCCAAACGTCCTATTTTGTTTTACTAAAGCTCTGCTTTCCTAATAAATCTCGGGAATGAAAGGGACTACAAAATGGCCAGAGGAACGAACGGAGTGATCTATATTTGAGTTGTTATGTTTGTGACCAGTGCAGTCAGACCGCAATCAAACAGAGGCAGAACGTTTACTCTGCAACTAACGTTACACGTTTACTCTGTAACTGACTAAATAATTAAGGCTGGTCTAAACATTATTCATCAATAATTCCCCAGTTGAACTAAAGTTTTACCAACAGACAGATCTGAGGATTTCAATTAGGGCTTCAGAACGAGGTCGAAGAGAGCGGGGATCAGCGAACGAATTTTCGTATTCTAATCTAAATGTAATCCTTCCACATCGGATTTCAGATAAACCAAGTAAAACTAATTACGCGTGTCTGCGGGTGGGCGTGTTTTTAAAAACGGAAAAAAGAATTAATTAATTTAGCTTTATCGAACAGGACGAGCTCGCGGTAGAAATTGATGAAAAATTTCAAAAGAGTTGTCCACTAATTTTGAAAAACTCTTAATAAACGATAGCTAAAAATTTAGCCTCTATGTAGTTCATGTAGCTTTTCGTTCCTGCAATTTCTGTTATGAATAAATAGGCTTCAGAACGATTATGGAATAAAAGACACTACCGCCTTGAAGAAAGGGTTGTACTTACAATCAGCGCTTCGGCTTAGTACTGAAGCCAGCAGAAGAAGAATTGAAGAAAACAAAAGTCGGAATCTGTGAAACCCACAAAATAAATGAATTTCGAAGAAACTTTTCGACGGTGTTACACTTACCAAAGCATTTGCAAAACGCTGAAGCCTGAAAATGAACAATGATGAACGCTCAAGGGGATGTTCACTTGTGGACGACGAAGGCATGACTTGAGTACTGGTACCGTAAGACTGTACGAAAAAAATTTCATCAATGAAAAAACTCATGATACTTAATGTTAATAATTGGGTGACTATTCTTAGTGTCTATTGCTCCAGTTATTCAAAAGGATCGATTGTGTAGTTAAATTGATGGATAACCTTATCATGATCTTTAAGAACAGAAACTGCAGGGACGTTCATGTAATGTTGTTGGTTACTGCTGCTCAAACTATACCGGTGATGCTTGCAGCATATTTCGAGTTCACTGACTACGTATCCAACATAAGATACATTACCACAATTTTTTGGACAAGTAAAAAGATACACGGCCTAACTCTTCGTGAGATTAATAATAAAACAACGAAAGAGAAATGAGAGCCAAGTTTAAATGATTTGAAATAATCTGAGGTATATCTGAGGTATATTACGTGGATCACCGTGTGAAACTTAATCAAAGAGGTTTCAGATCTCTCCATGGGGCTGAACACGCTCTTTGAGAATATGTTCAAGAGGTTTATTGCTCTTCTGAAATGTTGAATTAGTTTATTGAAACAGTAATAAAGTACTTGCATTCTAATACACAGAGGAAAGCTCAATGTACCTCATAATTGACCTTCAAATAATTGTCAAAATTGAATTGAGGAAAGTCAATGCTACTGGAAACTCACATCAATTTTTTAGCTTCAATGTGAGCAAAATACCAACCTGAATTGGATTTAAGTCAGAGAGAAGTCTAGCTAGATCAGTACCAGTGATTGAAGCAAGGAAACAACAAGCGTCGACAGTATGAGCTTGAGGGTTATTCTAACTCATTCTGAATCTTATCCTTCACAATTTCCTGAAGCTACGTTTGTACTGCAGGGGAAGCTTGTACTGACAGGTGTTGTATTGGCATTTAATAGCTGCTGTGCATCTCTCTGCCATCTTGCAAATTTTCACACCGAGTTGAGCAGATTCAACAACATTGCTACGCCACACAACTGAAGATATTTTTATGACGCTCAGAATCTATCTTGTATCCAAAGGGTACATGTAAGGCATTTCATTATAAAAATTATTTCGTTTCTGCAAAATAAATGTACTCATGATACTTGAGTGGCGAATTCGGCGGTACATCCGCGTTTCATCTCATCGAATGTTTTCTTTTATCCTTCTTGTACGATGGGGCTTCGTTCTTATTTTATTAATCACACAACATGTGTTTCCTTAGGAAAAAATCTTATTGTTCTTCTATATATTTTTTGTTATTCCCATGTCAGTCGAAGCCTTGTCTACCTGAGTTCTGTGTCAGGTAATCATCTCTCACTTAGTAATTTTTCTTTTGGCTCCGTACTGTTTTTTCTCGAAGTTCAAATTATTCTTAGCAACATGCATTTTAAATTTCGGTAAAAAGGCAAAGTTCCGGGACAAAAGAATGAGGTAAAATCCCAGCGGATCTTTGTACAAACTTGCGCTCAACTATGAAAAGCGGCTAGAAGTAGTTAAAGCAAATAGAGACCATAGAATAATTGAATGAGTGTATCCAATACGTTTGCTTTGGGTTACTTCAAACTTTGGTATGAGAATTTTTCTACGCCGATCTAAAATTTTTTCCCTCCTTAGTCAAATGCATATTGCATTAGATGATACTAACCAACTCACATTTATAGTTGTGATTCGGCGATCAGAGAAGAAGTAAGCTAAAAATATATGACGTGCTCTATACTTTCAAAGGTCGCTGTGTACTGACTACCCGAGGAGTGTACGACATTCTATGAGTAATGCTAAACAAGTGTAAAAACCAGCTAATTTACCTGATTATTGCTTGGAAACTTAATGATACTGGTAAAGCCTACTTCCAGGTGATTCAGATAAGATGGTGTGTCAACTTCATCGAAAACAAGCTAAAAAATTAGCAAGAAATGAATTCGTAATGGCCATAGCTGAATGAATGAATGGTGTGCACTTTACAACGCTACGATCTCCCGAAAAAAACGATGACATAGTTTTTCTGGTAAATAGATTATAAAATAATAATTGCCGTTTATTTCATACCTGAGTCGTTAAAAAATACTGAGCAGCGATCCACCGTTAGGTGAGTGTTTGATGTTCTACAACTTGACACGAAAGTAGCCTGTACACAAAGATGCGCTGAAGCTCAGCATCGTATTTTACCTAGTCGTAATCCTGAACGATAAACTTTCAAAGTTTCCCGAAGCCAAGTAAAATATTTAATAGTTGGCCGATAAAGCCAACATGCCTTGGACGTACCTCTAAGAGCAGATGATGATCAGAACCTGAAGAATTCTGAGTTTCACCAAAAAAAGAGCACTGCTATCGCTGTCTATGTTTAGTTCAGAGAGAGGCTATCTTGTTCTCTAAGGGAACCTCTTCCATCAGATGCTCATGAATTTTCATAGAAATCTTTTGAAAAATTCCTGAGAAGCGCATTACAGCCATGGATGTAGCCGGCTGGCGACGCGGTAAGTGTATCCGAACGTGCGGAGCGGACACACAGACGTCCGGAGCGGATTTTAGTCGCTGCATCGGGAATAGATGCGGCACTCGAGTGAGTTACAGATGGGAGTTGCTTTCACAAAGCTACCAACGCATCGTAGTGGGATGAATTATGCTTGAGGAAGAGGCAATGATTTTACGTACTGAACACGAATAATAAAATATTTTTTGGTCTCTCGAGACTTTGAATCACTTTGAAGCGAGACGCGCTGAATAAAACGCCACGAGTATTACCGAACGAAACATGCAGATTCCATCTCACTTTAAAGAATAAGAAGCTCATGAAAATACACTAATTCTTTATCTATCATCTGCCAATACATCTAGCGTGATATTCATACGTGTAGTCAAGTGTGTAATGATATTTTGCTTCCTGCAGTATAATTGCACTGTGTACTATTTGAATTGTAATCCTTTTGAATTAAAACAGTTGGTGAGAATTCATAGCCTATTTTGTAATATTCAGATGAAGATTAGGTGATTCAAATAAGCAACAATTTTGAATCTAATATGCAAATTCTCATTAGGGGGAAAAAATTTAGTTTCTTCATTGGGTGAAAAAAGATTTGTTCAAAAGATTGATTGAATACTGAAAGCAAAAGTGACACTTCTACATAGTGCCAGAAACTTTACTTTGACAGTCACTAAGTCTAACTCTTTATTGATCTAATTGAACTTTAAAATTTAGAAGTTTATTGTTTTTTGGTTAGATACTTAACTCTTAAATCCGAGATCCATGAAGACACTTAAACTTGCGTTATTCTTTACTTTACCTTTTTCTTCTTAGAAAAGTCTTTGCTACGTTTCTATGCTTGAGATAGTAATGACGACGTAGAATTTGAATGAAATTTTTATTTGTGATTTCAACTTTTTCTATGGATGAGTTATTTCTAAGAAAAATAATTGAGAGTAGAATTGTTGAGTCAGATCATTCAGGTTATATGTTTGCTTATCCACAAAGTCTCTGCATAAGTATGGCCAAACTACAAGTTTTAAGACCTGGAAGCTTGATGACATGGCCAGTAACCAAATAGCTCCTGCTTGAAATCCCACATTTGGCATTTGAGCTGGAGGAAAATCGGCGTGCGGCGCGTCACAATTGGGCTGGAAAGCCAGCCCTGAGTTGTGTGTATTATCTGCTACCCTCATATGAGTTACGGTGACAGCTGCTGGCCACCAAATGTTCAAAGAGGCTCTCAGTCTACGGACGGCGCTCGTATGTCTTCGTTGAGCGGCGACACTTCGCTCCATCCCGCTTCTTCCTTCCTTAGTTGAGACTTGTTGAACGCTGTTCCTGCACCCTGTCTAAGCTCTGCTTATGATATCATCACATAATACTGTTTTAACTCGGGTTTTGTATTGTAATGAAACATGAGTTGACTTTACCTTAACTCGCGAATGCTTAACTTCAAAATAGCTAATTAAAACCAAGACAATCTATCTTTCTTGATTTGGAGCCATGGTTGTGGACATCTTTCTAGTGAATATTCAGACTGACATCGGATAATGATTTTTGATGAGGAATGAAGAATTTTTAGGTGAATTTGTTGTGTGCTTTGTTTCATAAGCCTTTGCATTCGTTAAAATGCACTCATTCATCATATATTTGTTTGGGTACCCTGTGTCTCAAAATTCGGATCAGTTTTTTTTTCAACTCGTTTTTCTAACGAACTTTCTGTGCTTGATTCAAATAGAACACTGATTACCTAACAAAGCATTGATCCTCACAGTGGATCTGAAGCGAAAAATTCACGACCTTCATCGCTCTAATTCATCCCTAATAATAATTTGACGCTGTGAGCGTGTGGCAGGACTGTTTTGAAAAAGACCCTTGAAAAAATCATTGAAGTTTTGTTGTAATAAACGTATTTGTGTAGATTAAACGAAGGAACATGTTTTATGGACGTGGAGAATAGGGTCGGATGTTTGGAAAGACAAATCAAACATTAATATGCTTAGTAGGTGGCTTACTGGCTGAGCTCTGTGAAGTTAAGCAGATATTCTGGTGAAACTAGTTTTTACCTATTGCCAGACCCTCGTTGTAAAGCATGAAGGCAGTATCTACATTTGGAGCCCCTCCAGCACTACTGAGAACGGTTCATTACCTCGTAATAAACACGACGGACCGGCACCATGCAGTAGAAAGACGTGCCTGAGACAACGATGTACCCCATGCTGGAGAAACATTGGACATGACCTCTATCTTTCAACAGTATAAAGATCCAAAACACACATCACGCCAGAATCAGCTAAAGTTCGGACTTACCGTGTTTGACGTTTTGGACTAGGCTGCTCAGTAGCAAACTTGAATGCTATGAACTAAAGTGAGTAGCTTGTGTTTGAAAAGTGTCTATAATGAGAGAGCTGGCCCCAGATATGAGCAGAAATTTTGAAAAAGCTATTACGAATTGTTGAACAAAAATCACAAGCTCCAATAACCAAGTTGGCAGATTAATGCCGCGACTTTCGCCGAGTTGCCTTTCAAACAAAACATAAAGTGCGGAAAACTGCGTACCTATCGTAAATGCTCTCACTTGTGCTTGGCTGTCAGTGCTGCTCGCGATCTCTTTTTTAGATTGAATACGTGTCATTGTGTGTGCTGTCTTTCACACAACCACCTGCATCGCATCTTCGAATGATTTCCACGCTACAAGGGACGACTGCCCCGAGTAAATGTAATTACTATCACTGCGTCGCACCTCATGAGATATGTCTTCGTCAAAACTATCTAGATCTTAGCAATCTTTCAATCATGATCCTCCTGATGATCTGCTACGAATAATAACTCGAAAAATACCGCACAGAATCTTTGTCCACCTCAGCTAATGATTAGCTTCAACGTCGCTCGTCCAACATAAGTCGGCGTCAGTTGAATGCTAACCATTTATCCCACGCCCTCATCACCTCCACCCAACGACTCTCAGGGAGCTCTACGTCAGCGAGGTTTACCACTTCGCTGCGAAAAATATATCATGCCGTTATAATTTTCACCACGTAAAATCTTGTTCATTTCTTAGAGGTTAAGTCATTTGAAGATGCGATTTAGGCGGTTGTATGAGGCACAGCACGCACAATAACACATACTCAATCTAATAAAAGAGATTACGGGCAGCACTGACAGCCGAGCACAAACTCATGATTACTATCATGTCTAATCAAGCATTTACCTCAACAGCTTTGCGACGCATAACTGTCAGGTGTTCATCAGTTTCAAAAGTGAAGTAAATGTTTGTTCACGTTTCAAATCCCTTTGTAAGTTACGAAGACTGAGAGCGAGGAATAGAAAAGAAAAGATAAAATATGTGTGTGTTGCTGACGATACTGAAATTGTGCGGAGAACTGATTACCTTGCAAATTTTGCTTCACTGATGTATGTACTCCGTCTGCTTACAAAAATCATCATTTGATCACGATGCTGACATAATTACGCTTGCTACTGGGTGCATTGATGTTTCTGTTGTAGATATGCGCTACATCCCAGTCTCACGATCGCGTCACTGAGCTCACGCGAGGCATGTCTCACTCTACGAGGCATTGCGTTAGATGGGAGTAACTGTCATCGGTTTCCAATTCCATGAAATCAAATCGTCTAAATGAGTTCCAGCAAAATTTTTACCGGCACAATAAAGGATCCAGCAGCGTTTTCAAAATCAGCGATCGGCGGAAAGCAGAGCACTCTCCTAGATGAGAGCGCTTGAGAGATATTTTCATTATTTTTGAGTGCATTTTGTACAGAAAGAACGGGGAAATTTTTGTCTGTCCAGAGGCTTTACCTTTTTTGGACAGGCAATTAGTAACGAGCAGAAAAACGGTGTGAGCTTTGAAGGTGCCATCACGCACTGATTTTAAAGACTTCTAGGACAGTAATAAATGTTTACTGCGTTCGCGGTGTAAATTCAAAGTCCACGATGGAAAAACTTTACACTGTTATCAGAGCAAACCCCTTGCTCCAATTATTTGGTGTACATAAATGACCAACGATGTTATTTATTCAGCCTCCTGCCCTATTTGTTTTTTGCTTGAACAGGGACACAGCGCCACTCACCCTGGTCAGTGATCAGTGAACGTGGAGTGCAGCGTTGAAGACTCGCCGCTCCTCTTAGGCCGCTGTCACACGGCGACCAAATGTTAACGTTTCGTCATAATCATCTACAGTCAGCGGCTCTACTCGGTCCATCTACCGTCACGAAACCGTCAGATTTCAGCCTTAGTTTGGGACCAGTTTGCTCAAACTAAGGCTGAAATCTGATTGTTTCGTGGCACTGGACAGACCGACTAGTGTCGCTGACTGTAGATGATTATGATGAAACGTTACCATTTGGTCTCCGTGTGACAGCGGCCTCACCCAGCTGGCGGGAGCCTGAATTTTGAAAAATTGGATTTCTTCATGCCGGTAAGCAAGTTACGTAACAACTCACACTTGCAACGTAAGTTCTAAGCTAACACTGATATGCTGAGTGCTGTAGAACGCTGCGTAGTCAAGTCGACTTAGAAAAAAATCATCTTGATAGCTGCACATCTGTGGCTGCGTAAATTGATTGAAAATTATTTGCCTAGACTGCATAGAGGCGTTCATGCAAAGGAGACGCTACCGCAGCACGATTTTGTACAGGAGCTATCATGTTATGATAAAACACAGTGTTCCACATTGTACTAACTTCATTGTATTTAAAAGAAAAAATTATAGATGAAAGACAGCGCATGTTTACATTGTCTTGTGCACTGTGATATTTCTTTAATCTTGAAGTCTTAAGTCAGCATAAAGATGAAGCTATATGTTCTCCATTTTTTTTGGCCTTCTTGTTTTTAATATGAAAGCCTTATAGCTTAATGCTTTTAAACTTTATGCATAAGTAACATCAAACAACTTACAGGAAGAATAGAAGCAAGTATTACGAGCGAATTCCATATTCCTCCGTCAACAAAAAGGGGAAAAAATTGAAATACCTAATGGGCAAAATCATTTGAGCAGTGTCAATGTATGAGACATTTTGAATTCACCTGAAGTAATACTTGTAAAATTAGAATGACTTAATGCATGCGTGGACACGGAGAAAAAAATGGGAAAAAATAAATAGAGACAAATGAAAATTACAAATTGAACTTACTTTCAATAATGTATGAGACTTTCTCAGATCTAGGTGATAAAGAAAATTCAATAAACGTGATATAGAGAGAAAATTAGATGCATTATGCTTGTGATAAGTGAAAATGTGGGGCACAAAACGCGCAAAAGAGTGCCTATTCATCTATGCAATGAACAGAAATGTTCATATATGCAATATTACCGAAGTGATTGTTTGTTATTCTAGCTGATCTAGCGATACTCGTAAGGCCACCTTAACGAAAGTACTGCTCAATCTTCATTTTCTGAATGCGAGGCATGCTCATTTCCAGAGGTAGTACAGCTAGCTATTCTAACATTTAAACGAAAATTTATCATGGAAAAATTTAAAATGAACGATAAATGTTGGAATATTGATGGAAAATCCTCATTAGAAATGTTTAACTTGAAACAACAACTACCACACGAAAAGTAATCATTTCCGTACAAGTTAGAACTGCTGTGCGAGGATGAGTGTACTAAACATGAAGATTTAAGCAGACAGGAAAAGCTTCCTTACTGTAATGACTGACCTTAAACTGTTGTACAACACACACTTGTAGCTTCATTAATACTTGAAATTGACAAAGGAGCAGTAAAAGGATTTTCATTCTACTTTGTGAAAAAAATTGAATTATGGAGGAAGAAGTGGAAAAATGTTAATGGTATATTTTAAATTCAAAGCCGGAGTAATGACAATGTAATACATCAACAGTAACTTCAGGACGTCGTACAGTAATCGGGGGAAATCAATTCCAAATTCTGCAAAGATTTCTGATCGAGTGCTTGAACGTATCGTTTTACCTCATAAAAAGCACTTCACGTTAAGCGATCAATTTTATTGTCAATATAATTGACAATGATGAATATTTACAATTTCATTGATCGTCTTTGGGCTTGATTGACGACCGTCAATTAATTGACTTTGTGGGCAACAAAAAATCTCATCAATATATTGAGTCAGTGATTTATGTCAGCGAGGTATGAGTATTCATTTATGACCCATAATGCAGAAACAACAATAAATGCTTTGTATATGTGATCAAGACATTGCTTGCAGATAAAAACATTTAACTAGGTACAGTTACTCATGCTAAGAGAAGTCGGTTTACTCAGGGTGTCAGTAAGGATGCAGGAGCCCTAGCTATGCTCCCAACAGCATTTCATCGCTCTAACACTCATGGAAATGCTTGCGTTTCATTTGTACGCGTTATGAACACACACACACGCAATCATATTAAACGATGAAGCGAGAGCTGGATTCTCTTCTTTTTCTTGGGGAGTAACCAGTGACTTTCCTTGAGGTTGGGAGCTTCGGAATGTTAAATTTCAGCCTCGGGTCAACTAATCTTAAGTCTTGGGGTACTTTTTCTGAGAACTTCAAGTCTCAGGAGCCCTTGAAGTTTCCAACAAATACTTTTATCGATGGGCTCCGTTATAACACCAGATCGCACTCGCCTCTAGAGCTCTTTTCTGGTACTAGACCAGAATTCCAAGTTAAATTCGTAAGGTTCTTTCTAATTACACTCAGTTTCATATCGATGTGCGGTAGGGACGAGTTCAGTTTACGGGTGAAAGAAAGTCACGACCTTTGGATTCAATTATGCTAATGTGAACGTAATTCAAGTCAATAGTCATTACGATTACCCTGAGTATTTTTAAAAATTATTTCAGGCTTTTTTTCTGTTCCCTAATGGCTTCAATTCAACTTGATCTCCAAACATTTGCAATCGCACTGCATCCTTAACTTATAGACGTTACATATCATTTCAATGTTAATCCATATGACATAATTTCACACAGCATTGTAAGGAATCAGCTACTGAATCCAACCATGAGTAAACAATATAGTACATCTAATACCAAATATCATCCTAAAGTTCAACTCATTTCATAAATAAAAAATGTAATGTCGATTGCTAATGCTGCCCCGAAATTCACGCATGAATTTGAAAACTAATTTTGGAGAATTTAGCGATGTGTGCTGAGGCTACGTTCTATTTGCTGTTATTTGGGCGGTAGAGTTGCGGATTTAGTCTCACAAATTAATGACTTGAAATTGAACGCGAGACCAGTGCACGCTGCGATCTGGATTAGGATGGCGAGCTTTCTGCTGGAAAGTATAATTGTTTCTGTTCGCTAACTCTGGTTTGTCGACAATTAACTGCACAGCAAAACGTCCACAGGGTAAGTCAAAATTTCAGCTCAGTACTAGGGTACAAAATAGTGAATAACAACGTGGAGCGCCTTGCAATTCAACTGTATAAAGGTAGACATTTCATTTTCGCGCTGGCGCTGTGAAAATGAAATGGCATTCTTAACATACAGTATTTTCTCATGAAGGTTACCTTTTATTCTGACCTTGTTTCTTGAAGGCCCTTATTTAAGTACGGTTTTATGTCCTTTGTATTTATTTCCTGACATTTCACTGACATTTCTCAGGAATTTAATCGTGTTGAAGTAAATTTTAAAGCTAAAACACCAGAATCAGTCGTTTTATCAAAGCAATTGTCACTATTATTCATAGCGAACAGAACCTTGAGTAAAATTATCTTTATCGTCATCATTGCTACCAACGTGGAGATTGCCTTTTGGCTACTAATTTGAGCAGACGTAGATGAGGACTCAAAAGTGCTTACTCCACCAAAAGTTGAATTAAGATCCCAAGATTGACGGCATCTCGAAGAAGCCAGACCTGCTGACTGGTCTTCTTGTAACTGGCAGCGACATGCAGGACTCGGGGATGATGAATGCCTTAAGGTGCTAATTTCGTTCTCTGTGAAGTCGGTACTGATTAGCTGCTAATTATCCGGGCTCATTAATAAGCTCTGCTAAGACAGAACTAGGGAGGCGGGTTGCGGAAAGGAAATCCTGAGATGATTCTCAAAACGCTCACAAGGCTGTGGACGGGCTGAAGCGCTTGGTGTTTTTAACTTTCAATTTTTTCATTTTGTCTTTCGCGATCAAAATGCACGCTGAAGAATTCTGGAAATGTTAAGTGCTGCTTTAAGATTGCTGTTTGAGGAGTGGATACGTCGAGTGCTGCTCGAGGAGTGCTGGATGCAATAAGAAGCGCGTTTTCAATTTGTGTTTTGGGAAAAATCAAGGAGATTGGTTACTAAATTACACTACCGCTTAACGCATGTTTTTCTGCATCCATCGTCTTCTTCCCATTAGTTTGTTTTACGTGATCCGCTTTAGCTTTACATTGTTCGTTCAAAATACTAACAGTCGTTAGCTATAGCGTTCTTAACAATGTTACTGATTTCCACTCAATGACTTTTGTTTCATTATTTGTCTTAAAGAACCTCGGTTTCACTCACGTTTCTCTGTCTTTACAGTTCCAAGGACTCAGGTCCATTCACTGGCTTATCGGTGTAGGAAGCTGTGCATTGAGAAGCAGCACTTAACGCCATCGCTAGCCGCACAGAGTCATCACTATTTCTAACAAACGCTGCTGTTTAAAACTGGAAAAATCTGTGCAGAGGCATGGCTTCTTTTAAAAAAGCGATTTCTGTAATCAAGGAACGAAGGTCAAGAAGTCAATACTGAATATTTATCTCACTCCAGCTCACAATACGATCGGATGAGTATTTGGTCTTACTGGTACGAGCTTTACAATGATAGGCCCGTGGTTTTAAAATGAAATTAATCCTCAGTTTCATTCAGAATGAGCTGTTTTCATTTAACTCTTTAGTGCTATATAGTTGATTATATCGCCATTTTCTCTGGTTAATTAAATGTTTGATAAGTATTTATTAAATTAGTTATTTTCTCATTTTCAATGGTTGAATAATTTTTTGATCAGTCTAGTGAATGTGTTCTGGATGTAATCTAAAAGGTGCTCTGGCTTGTAATTAATTGTATTCCTTAAAATGTTTCCATGCGTTACTTTAGATGTCATTGAACTTGTTCGAGCTTTCAAGTCGCTCTTACAAAACTGAACATTGCGAGAGGCCAAGACACTGTAGTGGCGTTGCTAAAGTATTGCTTGTGGAGAACAAGTTGCACAAGTTATTGGAAATTTGTAATTTCGAGTGAAAAATTCCGTACACACGTTGGGGGAATTTTTTAATACTATGTAGCAATTGATTAAAACTTCTGCATGCAATGAATTCCTTTTTTTATAAATTCATTGCCCATGGACGTTTGAAAATTGCTACATTAAATTACTGCATTAGTAAGAAAAGAGATTATTAAACGAACCACAAGCCTCCGTAAATTAAGTTAGTAAGTAGTAAATGTAAATGATTGAAATTTCTATGAAATAAAATTCTCGATAGCTTTGAAATTCTACAGAAGTGTCCTTTACCGTTTTGAGGTCATTACTATTATCCTGCCACGGTCACCATTTGTTCCGGTTGCTCATTTTTCAAAACTATTTATGTTCCACTACTGCGCCAGGTGTTACGATGCTCATTTTCCTATTCTCACTATCCCACCGCCATTGTACTAGACGTCACGATGCTCATTTTCTTGTATGGAATTCGTGATCTCATTGTTCTAACATAAGATGCTTGTCATTTTTGTCAAACTCGAATTTCATTCTTCCATGAATCATGTCAATGAGATATTTCTTAAGCGGCGCCACTAACATCAAATGAAGCAATATACGTTGATATAGTTATGTAATTACTCTGATGAGTGACATGATTGCATGATTCATTTTATGGTAATTGGGATCAGGTTATTCTTTCGGCAAGCATGCCGAGTGTATCAATAGAGCCGCATTTTTAAGGTTCCTGCGAATGCGGTATCATCAGTATTGTTTCAAAATTATCGTGTCTTTTTTCTCTCTCTTACCTTCTCCACATTCTCTCTCTTTCTTGCTGAGTGGAAATTAACCACACGAAACAGCGCATATTTCTCTATTAGGATTGAGGTATGATGGCACACGGTACATCACAAAGCTGTCGAGAGAGAAGCATAATTGGACACACCGTTTTTAGGGTAACGTATCTTACTGAATCTATTTGTGCGTCGATGGCGTGAAAATCGAGATAGGCCAGTTAATTATGACAGATTTTAATTCGCTGTAATTGAATACGGAGGGGTTTTCTCCTTCTTTGATGCAATTTTTCAATTAAATGAAGTTCGGTATTATAAATTCAAATAGGAGCCGAGCCAAACACGCTCGTTCTTCTAAACCTAGTCATGCACGCTAGTTGTGTGCTTTGTATTCTACTTCCCGTTCATTTTTCACTTCTGTTCTTCTTCGGCACACTCTGTGCCAAACTCTTCAATTTCTCTCTTACCTTCCCGGCATCGATCTCTCCTATAGGTAAGGTCCTTCATACTGCTCACGTGGCTGTGCTTCCTCCCTGACTGACTGAGGGTCAGCGTCCAAGCCAAACCCTTTCTTCATAGCTGTGAACAAACGTATTATAGACTGCTAGATGAACGTGAAAGTTAAATTGTAGAAATGTCCAAAATTTTAATCGGTTATTTGAAAATTGAATCCTGCGTCCAATATCTGCGAAACGAACAAAATTTTATTATTTGAGAAATTTAAAATCACTTTCTGTAAAGCTCCGAAGCTACTCGATGAAGAGGTAACCCTAGCAGGAGATGGATATAGCAGAGTACACAGAGGGCGGCGTATGTGCAGTAAATGGGGGTGAGGATAGATCGAGAGTTGGCGGCGTTGGTGCTTATGCGATGGGACACCAGCGTTGTTTGTATCAGATGTGCATGACGTAAGAAATATTCTAAAGCATTGCATGGTAGATTGTACCGATGCTTATTCGTTTATATAGATGTTTAGTCAAAATCGGAAGGCACGCTGGGAGGTACGTGAGCCAGACGCATTCTTTCCTCTTGGAGCTTTCAAACTATTCATCTATGTTAGTAACTATGAGGTAACCTCAGCAGAAGTTTAAAAAGTAATGTTATTTTACGGTAACAGGCCATGTTTTTCTCGCAACACTTTCTGCATATATTTGCTGGACTTGTACGCTATACGTGAGCATTTCCTTGGTTTGTCAACTTTTGTAAACAATGTATAATCGATAACGCTCGCTGAGACATGATACTCTCGAAACAAAGTGAAAAATAGTGGAACATGAATGATTATGGGAATAGTCAAAGATGCTAGGGAATTCTTTGTGAAAATATAGCACTGGCCTTTCATTTTTAAAATTCTACTAGAGCGTGCATAGAAACAAGGGTGATAAAATGTACTTTTTCATACAAGGGTGGTTCAGACCCGTTTGAAGCGCTCGTTTTATTTCTCGGGGTCATGAAAGATGTGGTGTTAGTGCTGAAGTAACAAATGCGAGACCAATTTATTGCTTTCAGAGGAAACCTAAGCTATACTTCTAACGAAAAAGACGAGCGGGGGCAATATGAAAATGCAGACACTATAATTAAAGTTTAATAGTATCACCGAACTGTTTGATACGGTCGATACAAAATAATTAATAGTTAAATGAAAAATAAATTGTGTCTGCCGTGAACGACGATGCTCGTCCAGGCGAGACGTGCGTTGGAGACGGCCCGAAGAATTAGAGCCGCTGTCATGACTCCAGGCGCACACCCCCCGCGCCTTCCGTTAGTGCACCTAGGTGAACAATTAGAAAACTTGAAGATAAAAGGTAAATGAGAAATATAACGCTCTGAATTGCGGAATATATAAATTCGTTCAAGACACCCAAATCTAACCCCGATCTGATATACATACACCCGCCGAAACTAAATTAACACCCACCGATCTGATCTCATACACCTACTCGAAATTTACACCCAATGATCTGATCTCTCACACCTACACTAAATTTACACCCAATGATCTGATCTCTTACACCTACACTAAATTTGACACCCACCGATCTGATTTAAACCACGGACCTACTTCGAACTAGTTAACAAATAAATTGAATACCCTAGGCGCTATTATTTAACAGGTGGGAACGGAACACTTCAATGAGCTTCAGCCGAACAATCTAATGCTTACGCACGACACACGAAAGCACTGCGACTTACTGCTCTAGTGGTGAAGCGAAGTGTCTTCTAGTGGTGGTGAGATGACGATGATGGGTGCGCACTCGCGCTCACAGGGCGCTTAGCCGCCTCCTCCCATGCCGACAGTGACGTGTCTACGAAACACCCACACGCTGCGTCGACGGACGGCGGAAGAAACCGTAACGGATAGTGAGGTAGCGGAGAGTCAGAGGTTGATGTGGCAGCGGTGAAAGCTGAAGATAGTCTGATGATTTTTGGTGCAACAGATCTGAGGTTGGATCTGCCAACAGTGGCTTCGAGAAAAGGTCAGTGGGCGAGGAATAAGATGTCGACAGTGCGAGTCGCTATGCCGGTTGCAAGATATATAATTGTCAACTGTAGTATTGAAGTGTTCGTAATTACCGTTCCGCCATAGATGCCTATGATAATTAAAAATGGCACATTTTCGACAACTTCTTACCTTTCTAACAAATGTGACTTTCAAATCCTGCATTCATAAAAACTGTGATCTCCATTTCTAGGCTTCATAGCAAATGTGCTTTTCATATCTTGTTTCTATATCAATGAAGTCCGTAGGCAGCAAACTCGCTGAGGTGGGAGGCGTTCAGCCCACTTTAGTGCAGCGTTGACTGCACTGCGCCAGGAGGATGACATTCAGCTCACTCCGATGTGTCGTAAACTTGTCGCTCTAGTAAGTTGTGATATTACTTGTCGAACTGGTTGCTATAGTGACATTGTTATTCATTGCTTCTAAGTTCATTGCAATCTTCATTGTTATTCATTGCAACAAGGTAATATTTACACAAGCAACATCGCTCGACTCTCTTGAGCCATATCCACGTCTTTCATTACATCTGAAGCATTTTAAAAAAAGTTGACAAATGAATTTGAACATCTTTTTCAGAAGAACTTGAAAATATGAGCTTTCCATAATGAACTCGAAAGATTATTACGACCTTGACAAGCACCAATAAAGCAAACAAGAAGTTCCCAATAAATGCAGGCTACGAGAGTAATATGATAACTAAACCACTTCCTTTCATCACTACTTGAATGCCCTAAGTTGCAGAGATATTTTCTCTAACGCTGGCTTTAGATGGAGGGTTTCTTCCCCAGGGTGACGTCTCACCCTACCCCTCTCATCCGCTCAAGCTTCCCCGCTTGCATTACGCTGAGGAGGCTGTAGCACAAGCATTGTTCTACGTATGAAATCCTTCAGGGAGAACACGAAGTACGGTTCAATGACCGTGATTGCTCTTACATCTATACTAACAAACATAACTTTGGAATGAGTTTTAAGAGCGTGAAGTTAACTATACTCATAAAAATTCGAACTCGCCTCATAGCATAATTGATGCTGCACGCAAAATATATTTTGGATTCAAATACGTCATTTTAAAAACTGTGTTTTACATTGTTCATTTAAGTAAGCCAATTACAACACATTTTAATTACGTTCAATTTGTTCAAACCATTACTATAGAAATCAAACAGAAAAAATTTTAGCTTCCAAATAAGAATCCCTTCAGCAACTTACTGAGTTAAAAACCTAAAAATGTTACCCCAAGCCGTCAATCTTCAGTCTGAAATATTTTATAGGAAGTGCGGCGTTAGTGCATATTTTCTTGGCAGTATAAGAGCAAGGTGAGTGTAAAAATAATCATAAACACACTTTTATGGTTTTTAAAATGCTTTCAAGCTATTTAATTCGTCTTTTTTAGGAACATGCAAAATAATTCGCAAAAAGTATTCTCCACGTAAATTGGACATCGCTAGAACGTAATTCATGTTAACCTCTTCTTTCTCAAGCTAAATGTTTCAAAATGTATTCAATACCCAGTTGTATTTTTACTTCGTCTGTATAACATGAATAACTTAATCACCACAAGCTTTACGTACTCCGCCTGCCAATGAATAATTCATGCTATACGAGCGAGTGCCGCGGTATTCCAGGGACTTTGGTAACATGGCGGTCGTGCATCGTTGTCGGGCAAGAAATTAGTTTTAATAGTTTGCTACCAAAACTTCAATAGATGTTTCGTAATTGCGGCTGAATTAAACGAAATAAAAGGCTTGGAGTTCTTATTTCAAAAGATCTCCATTTAAAGCTGTAAGTAAAATTCCAATTATCCGAGGGTTAAAGCTGCAAAAGTCGATCTTTGGGAGGTATTGGTATTGTGGTGTTGTGATGTTGTGGTGTTGTGGTGTTGTGGTGTTGTGGTGTTGTGGTGTTGTGGTGTTGTGGTGTTGTGGTGTTGTGGTGTTGTGGTGTGATGGTGATATGATGTTGTTGTGTTGTAGAGTTGTGGTGTTATGGTGTTGGTTTTGTGAAACCAGTTTGCCATATTGTAGTTATAGTGTTGGCATTGTACCATTTAAAGTTTGACATTAATATTATAGTAGTGCAATGCTGGCCTTGGGATATTTTGTACTAGAATTTTACAAAACTGGTAGGACCGTGTGGTACTACGGATACAGTATAGATGAGTATTGAGGAACTTAAAAATGTGGAAAATTTTAAGGAAATTATATTTAATAGGAAAACGTTTCGGAGTCCAGCTTCACCATCAGTTCGAAAAAGTACAAATCATTATATCTGAAATGAAAATAAAGCACAAAATGTTGGAGACAGCCATTAAAAGATTTCACAAAAACAACAAATATATAACAAAGAAAAATAAAATTGAAAAGATTGCTATCTAGTTACTATTTACAACGGGTATGAACTGTCGGGATTGTTGAGGGCCGGATTTCGTTTAAAAATATGTAACGACTCTAAAATCCTAAGGTCATAAGAAGTTCAGGCTGAATCTAAGACTTTGAAGTCGGTAGAGGAGATCGGTACGTTGCATTATTCGGCGTGATTGCGTACTGCGGAGTGAGAGAAGTGTGCTAATTGGGTCCCAGTACGGAAGCTTCTACCGCAATGTTCAGCAATTCTGAAATAAAAATTCCGTGACGTCATGCCGACGTACGATGATTTGCACTGCACACAACTGTAAGAAAAAATCAGAGATGCTCGAAAATCAATCGGAAGCGTATCCTTCCACTGGAAAAAAGAAGTAACCTTAAAATTATTAACATGAGCGACGCGTAACTGAAAGTTTTGAAAAGCATTTTTCACACAGTAATTTTAATTCACGTGACAATTTCTCGGAAGGCGCTGCAAAATACGTGAACGAGCAGATAAGATGGTCTTTTTTGTTTTCTTCGATAGCTTGTGACGCGTATTACTTCAAGAGAAATGTCTTAATTTGCGAATTAATGACACCCAAAGGAAAACCGCTTGTTGTAAATATGTGAGTAAAGATTCAAATTTACAATGAACATTTTCGAAGGTTTAACATATTTTGAAACCCCTATTGATCAGAGTTTGAGTATCATTAATTGCAACATGCCGAAATGCAACATACCGATCTCCTCTACCAATATCAAAGTCTTAGATTCAGCCTGAACTTCTTATGACCTTAGGATTTTAGAGTCATTATATATTTTTAAACAAAACCTGCCCTCAACAATCCCGACACTTCATACTCGTTGCAAATAGTAACTAGATAGTAATCTTTTCAATTTATTTTTCATAGACATATATTTGTTTTCGTGAAATCATTTAATGGCTGTCTCCAACATTTTTCTACTTTCATTTCAGACATAAAGGTTTGTACTTTTTTGAACTGATGATGGAGCTGGACTCCGAAACGTTTTCCTTCTAAATATGATTAATTTCCTTAGAATTTTTCTCGTTTTCAAGTACCTCACTAATTTGCGACTCAAGCAAACAACAGACCCGTTCAGACATATTCAGAGGAGTATTGGGACCTTAATATTTGAACTATGGTACCATGTTGGTGTGGTGTAACTGGAGGATTGGTACCCTACAGAACTGAGGTGGCTGAGTGCTGGTACCGTAGCATTGCAGTATTTTCGGCCTTCCTACTTGTGTATTGTGGCAGCAGTCTTATGGTATTGGCATTACGGGCGTCTAAATATTCAATACAATTCTAATATGAGCAGCACAACACGTTTATCACAACATATGCACATCACGGCAAAAATTGACTGATATTCACTACACCTTACAATGATATCCGCGTCATAAATGCTAAGAGGACATGGACACAAAATGGTGAATTGTACAGGGTGATTCAAAAGTAGCTCATTTTTTATAATTGTTTGATTTTTTAATATGTAGTTATTTTGTGCTCAAATTTCTAATGTATGTTCCTTAATATAATTAATTGTTCTTATTTTTCTTGCAGATTGACTATTTTGTACTCAAATACATCTCTGTGGGCCTGCGTATTCGAGTGCAAATTAATCAATCTGAAAAGAAAAACAAAAACAAATAAATTATAATATATTAAGGAACATTAATTAAAATATGAACAAAGAACAACCGCATGTAAAAAAATCAAAAGATTTCTAAAATAGGGAGTCAGTTTTCAAGCACCCTATATTTAGTGAGAAAAAGACGTTGTACGCATAGTAAAAAATTTCAGAGAAAAATTCATATTGTTTTAACCTTCTAACTCTAATCCCTTACGTGGAATAATTCATCCTACATTTAACTTTTATGTGCAATTAAAGGGTTAAATTATCACTTAACGAATCAAATGAATGTAAAATTAAACCGATCCACACAGGAGTCAACTCCATAATTTCACTTAATCGGAAAAGCCCCAGCTCCATGCGTCGTAATATCATAAGCAGGGCTGAGACAGAGTTCAAGTCTCAATTAAGGAAGGAAGAAGCGGGATGGAGCGAAGTGTCGCCGCTCAACGAAGACATACGAGCGCCGTCCGTAGAGTGAGAGCCTCTTTGAACATTTGGTGGCCAGCAGCTGTCACCGTAACTCATGTGAGGGTAGCAGATAATACACACAACTCAGGGCTGGCTTTCCAGCCCAATTGTGACGCGCCGCACGCCGATTTTCTTCCAGCTCAAATGCCAAATGTGGGATTTTAAGCAGGAGCTATTTGATTTAAATTCAATTTTGAGGTTTCTCAATTTCGTTTCGGATGAAGCTTAGTCTGAAAGAGGCGCTTGGGCTTCTTAAATGATCACTTTCTTTTCATTTTTCTGAGAAAATTTTACATCTGCTCCTTATTCGTAGACTTTGAGACGGCTTATATCTTGACGATGAACAAAGTCTAGCTACGGTATGAGCGTTAAAATGTATATCAAGCAGAGGTCAATGAACTAGTACTTTGCTCCTCAGCCTTTGGAGGAGCAAAAGTCTTAGAATTTGATTCTAATCGTGCAAGAATGAGCTTAGCTTAATAAAGTTCCCTTAAAAAACACGTTGGTTTGGTTCTATCTTAGCTCTTAAAAAACAGAAACACGTGCCTGGATATCATAAAACTAGAATATTATTAGAAATTCATAAACTGGTTTTAGAGATCAAGAAAAGATCAAACATTATATTTTCCATCGGTCTTTGCACGAATAATTAATTGCTACAGAGCTAAACTGCTATGCAACATACTACAGTGTAAATACAGTGTAAATTAAACAAACCGTCATTTATAAAAAAAATTTTTCAAAGAGAACAATCTCGGAATATAGCTGCGAAACAGTTATAACGGAAAAAACAACATTGGGGAATTCGCTTTTTTTAAATTCAGAGTGAAAGAGCAGTGACCGTTGTCGAAAGCCTAATGGGCTACCTTTGGGCCTTGTTAGTTTTGTAGCACGCTGTAACACCGGTCACCTCTGCTGAAATGTAAGTCGCGCTGTTTCATCAGAATTCCTTCAATGTAACACGTTACGCACGCATCAAAATGAGTCTTTGGATGTGTGTATTATGCCGCTTCTGTATTGGGCTTCAGACAACTGTGAGTTGAAGCACATTTTGTACTGGAGAAAAAGAACTTATTAAATGTGCAATTTTTAGTGAATGCTTTGCAATTCTAATATGGTTGAGAAAATGAATGTTTGTGATAATGTGAGCGTAGGGAAGCATACAAGCATTAAAATCCAAAACCGCATTTCAACGTAACACCAGTGTCCTGTGAGCGCGACACCTCTCATGAGCAACATGTGTGGAGAAAACGTTGACAGAAAGTTTCATAGTTCAGGCGTTGACAGAAAGAAGCTACGTGTTATTACAGCGGTTTAAAAAAATTAACTCTCTCCAAAGCGCAGATTCATTCGGATAGGTGTTAATAGTTATCATAATTATGATAGTTCTGACAAAGAATGTTTTGGCCTAAGTTGTAACACTTCTTTCTAAATTCAGGGTCACAATAATCGGAGCGCAAGCATGTCACCCTTACAACCATTGTACATATTCCTTCTAGGTGAAGAATTGAAAAAATAGCTCTGTACAAGAAAGTAGATAACTGATTTCAGAAATATTCAGAGTTTGAAAAGTAGCCACATTTTATGACCACGAGCACATTTAGCAAGTGTCAGCGTTTCTGGATGCACCAATTGGGGTTCTAGATCACAGCAGACATTGTGTTGAGAGGGTCTCTGTAATATCGTCACTTCTCCCTTCTTCTTAAAGGAAAAACATCGAGACGCTTCACGTGAGCCAGAACGGAAAAATATCTTATATTCTTACATCTTTTCAAGATTTTCGAAATCAGTATTATTTTCTGAGCTGCTAACCTTCCAAAATTGTCAAATTCCCGACGTTTTGAAATTTTTAAGGGGAAGTAAGTAGTTTTTGCTAAAATAAAGTAAAATCTCACAACGAAGTTTTGATGCACAGTCATCATCATCAGAAACATAATTGAAAATAAATTTTTTAGCACCTCTAACAATGCAAACACGGAATAAGTAATGTTTGACATTTAAAGGATTCGCATCGAAGTAGTTATGACGGTAAAAAAAATTTGTATATGCTCAAAATGTCAATCAAAATAAAATATAGAAGTTAGGTTGTTTTTAAGGAGTTAATTGATGCTTATTGATGAGATTACTTTTAAGCCTAAAAATATTTGGAGATTTTATTAAGGGAAGGTTAGGGTTTGTAACTAAGGAGTGCTTCAATTATTTAAATTTGTTGTTAGGACCACCACCGGTGTCGGACGCTGCGGTCAAAGTGTTGAATTACTGATTTTATTTTTCTCTGTAGGCGGCCGCTGAACTTGACTGTCTTCATACTGCTTATTTTTCATTCGTAAAACTGGTTACCATTAAGAGGGCAATCAATATCAATGCCCTGGACTGGCGTTAGTAAGCTGCTAGAGAGGGCTAGGCAGCGTGGATCACGCATTACTAGGAATGGCGGCGGTATGGCAGTGGCGAGATTATTCGGCCCGTGTTGCTGGAGTCGCAGATGTTGTAGGCTGTTTTATTAGCAGAGCTAACCGGGCTGTCACGTCCACCGACCTGCCTACCAAGTGAGAGTTATGAGAGGAGTCTCGCCCTACCATTACTTTCCTACCTTATGGATGCCTGGAACGCCTGCGGCGAATGACGGTGTCGTACATGTGAAACATGCAACGGATAAGGTTAATTTATTGTAGTAAATCTTCCTCACTCGTCAGAGGCAATACAAAAGTATGAACTGTGTAGATGTTTTGATGCTTGTTGTTCAATAAATACAACAGCATATTCCAGGCAATGCGAAACAGTCCAGCAAACTTGCAAAAATTCATTTGAAAAAATTAATGCATCACAGTTTTCGGTTTATTTTATGATAACATGCCAGTTTTTGTCCCAGGATTTCTGGAATGTAAATTTGAATTTAAACACTCTCAATTTTTTCCGCACTCACATTAGATGAAATAAAACGTTCAGGCCTTCTGCATCTACAGAGCTGACTTTTGAGTCGCCGAAACTAAATCCCAGATGTCTAAAAATGAACATGGAAATTGTTCAAAACGATCTTTGATACCACTACGATTGGGAAATTTCCTGTAGATTCCTATCGTGTATACAAGTACGGCCACGAGGTATATGTTCAATACTTCTAGATTTTGTTCATTAGTAAAATTCAATTTATTGTACCTTTAATAGTACGCATGTTCATGCTGGTATTTACTATTAACTTTTACGTTTCATGTGTGCAATAAAGTGTATAAATGCAGAACTTGAGAAATTTTGTACCGTAAAGGTCAATGATATTTCGTTTTATTAGTTTTCATTTTATGGGACTGTTAGCATTTCGTGCCTGGAGTTAACAGCAGAGTTGCCCTTGCACTCGGTTTTATTCTTTACTGCCATCAAAACTGAGATGCTTTGAAAACTGCGCTCTTAGTTTGGAACGTATTTTCACAGGTTCTACTGTAGTTGCACATGATATTTGCGATGGCTGAATAGCCGCTAGCAGCGTATGTTCAGCTGCTGCGTGAAATAGGCGAATTAAAGTGAAGCCTTTGTTAAAGAGTGAAACAGACTAATCTTAAAAATTATTTATGTTATCAAGAGTGCTTCAGTTGTTAGTTTTCTAAAGAAATCTCTTTCTTCTCGGAAGTTTCCGAGCAGAGTACGTCTTAAATATTACCCAAATTAGTATCATGAGCGTCTGAATAAGTTCGTATGAATGATTTCGGGAAAGCTTTAATCGGAGAAATGCAATTAAGCCATCCCGAATTTGCCAGTTCGAATTAAATGCTGCTAAATGTAATCGTTTTCAGCAAAGATATTACGGAGTAATGTTTCAATCAACAGCCCAGGTCCAGCGTTCCTTTTTGAGGTGGAAGAAAATTGGACACAACTTTCGTTCCGCAACAGCGGGAGTGACGCATTGTAAACTTAATTTGTGCGGTTTGTTGTGACCTTCTGGTGAAAGAAGCTAGAATGAAAGATTGTCACAATTTTGGATTTCTTTAAAATGTGTGATGAAATTGTCGCCACTTTCATCGTCATTTAATGTTATTAAAGGCCATTCCGTACTTTTCAAACGTCATGAAGTGTCTCATCTTGAAGGCATGCCAGTGAATGGAAAGTCATTGTGTTGTTTCATAATGTTGAAATTTCACGATCACCTGTGTTCTGCTTGACTGGAAGAGTGGGTTAAATTCATAATATTTGCTAATGTTGTTTAGTTACCCTGAATGGACTGTAAGTTATCTGAATGCTAAGCTTTCATCAACTCGTTTCGCTTATATTGAAGTTCAGTTTATGGTCTGGTATAAATGTCGTCACACACCAATCTCTTCATTGGATAGGAAACCTGTTTCTTGATAGTAGCAAGGTAGGTATTTGTGAAGGTGAGGACAACAATCGATATTTTAATTTTCGCTGCCTAAACATAGTTAAGTAGATCAAAATAAACAATTTTTTATTGATGCACTTTCGGGGGCAAATGAGTATTTAACGAGTTATAGCGGTAGGTTTAATTTCGTCTTAGATGACGAATGCACTCGAATAAACAGATACTCATCGATTTACGAATTTTTGTTGCTTGAATCATGGTAATAACATCGAAATAAACTACTTTTCTTCTATACACTTTTTGCGGCAAATAAGTGTTTTACGAGTTAGAGCGGTAGGTTTTATTTTTAGCGCGATTCAGCTGTTAGAGTACGTTTGAATACTTCGTAAGTTATTATTAGCTCACCCCATGGAGCTTGCGGAACCTGAACCCACTTCTATGATCTTTTAGGTAATAACACAATAAAGGTTATCACCCAAAAATAACGAGTTATAGTGGTATGTTCACTTTCGGCTTAAATGGCGGGAACGTGCTCGAGCATTCGAACGCGTCGGAAGGGAGCGTCCATTGCAGTGTTGCCATACGAAGCACTCGATTAATCATTTCCCGCTTCAAACACTGGAGTTGCGGCAACTAATTTACCGCTATAACTTGTTAAACACTCATTTGCCCCCGAAAGTGCATCGAAAAAAAGTGTTCATTTCGATCTAATTAACTGTGTTTAGGCAGTGAAAAGTGGAAAATCGATTATTGTCCTTATCTCCACATTTGCCGCAAGGTATTATTGAGCCAGTCCCTTCTAGCTTTTTCTGTAAAAAATTAATTAGATCAAAAATAGTCCGTGGGGTTTCTTTGGAGTTAGCCCCGTTGGTTAAATTTTTAATAACTAAACCTGCCGCTAGGTGGCGCCACGTGTTTTAAGCTTAACTCGACGCGAGAAAAACGGATACACCATCCACGGCTCTCTATCACTCACCCAACCCAACCCAACCCAACCAACCCAACCCAACCCAACAACTGACACAATTATTTTTAATTTTTAATTTTTATTTTAAGCCGTGTATGGTGAATCCGGTTTTCTCGCGTCGAGTTAAGCCTTAAGACTAGTGGCGCCATCTGGTGGGAGGTTTAGTTATCGAATATTTAACTAACGGGGCTAACTCCAAAGTTAAGCCTAGTCCGTTTTTATAATGAACTGAAACTAGTAAAAAAACAAATTTTTGGATTTATTTTTGAAATGGGTATATGTGAAGGAGAGGACAGTAATTGATTTTCTAGTTTTTGGTATTTGATTAATGGTAGTTATATCGAAATAAACCACTTTTCATCTATGCACTTTCCGTCGCAAATGAGTATTTAACGAGTTATAGCTATAGCTTACCTACAGCATTCTTATTCTTTGAAGCGCGGGAAAAATTGGTTCGAAGGGAGGACCCGTAATGGACTCTCCCTTCCGACGGTTGTAATGCGCTTGAATGATCATTACGTTATGCTAATTTATGTTACTTTACGTTACTTTACTTTAAATTACGTTACTTTACGTTAAATTACGTTACTTTACGTTCCTTTGGGTTACTTTGGGTGACTTTGGGTGACTTTGGGTGACTTTGGGTTACTTTGGGTTACTTTGGGTTACTTTGGGTTACTTTGGGTTACTTTGGGTTACTTTGGGTTACTTTGGGTTACTTTGGGTTACTTTGGG
>JACJUY010000040.1:192230-260147 GCA_014220935.1 Platorchestia sp. MABIK
CAAGTGACAGTTGCCCCGGACTGGTTTTATTTACTTCACTGAAGACTTCAGCACCTACTTTTGAAAAGAATGTATTGAACTCAGTGGCTTTTTCCAAAGGATTTTCAAAATTACTCTTTCGGTCTGAATTTTTGTTTTGAGCCACCTCACTAATAATTTCCCATGTACGTTTTGGGTTATTTTTTGGGTTATCAGAGGGGTACAACTAATGTATCGGTGGGAATTAGCACTCTCCGAGGGAAAATGTGACTTTCTGAGCTAAAAGACAGATAAGTTTTCTTTTTTGTTGAAATAAAAAACGCTTATGCGTTGTTAGTAAGCTTATGTTTGTGCTTCACAGTTATCCTGTTTTTTAGCACCTCTCACTTTCTTCTCCAATTTTTATCTTGTTTCACAGCCTTCCTTCTCAAATAACTGTTTCTATGCGCACGGGATCCTGTACGGGAATACACCTTGTGCATAAATCATGCATTCCCTTTACTCCATGCTATATGATGCCTTCATTCTTACTCGTGTTAAACATTCATGATCTGGTAAGGGAGGCTGGAACTAACTTATTTAATCTTTCCAAATATTACTCTTTTACCTCCACTTTAAGCGTTCAATTCTCCTCAGTACAAACTTTTACACTGAAAGCATTGAACTTACCCTTGCCCACTAACTTGCCCTGACCTTACACATTTACTCCTATTTAAAAAGCCCACACAAGCTTGTGCTCTTGCGTGAGTGACAGCAGAAGGGAAATAAAGTCTGCGCTCTTCGCCACGTCCGCTTACTCATTTGTCCCTCGCACTCCCGGCCGGCGTGCCCATGCTAGAAGCCTGTACGACGGACCTTTCTTAAAATAAATTTTAATAATGAAACGAATGTCTTTATCGCATTCCATTTTCAATAGACTCCTAATATTTCATTATTCAATTCAATTTGTGAGTGAAATATTTTGGTGTTTAATTGAATTTTTTACCTGATTTCCGTTAGTGACGACAATTTTATTAATTTGTTTTGCTGCATTGTTGTAAGACTCAACACTGTAACTACGGCATGCCTCTTAACTGTTAGTACGACATGCCTCCCAACTGTGAGTACGACATGCCTTGTCTAAATTCTAACTGCGAGTTACTTTGGAACTGTTCTTCGACTCGCAGGCGCCTAACAACTGCATGCAATCACATCAGCCGTTCATAGTGATGATCGCTGCTAAAATAACGCCTTTGAGTACAGATGCGAAAAATTTGGTAAGGCACTTGCATTTCCGTGCTACTTCTGCACAGACTTCCGTGTTGCCTGATATTTCTGATGGCTAAATTTGGGCACTTCAGCGAAATTGAGCAAAAGTTTACTTAGGGATAGACTTCGTGCCACGATGCTCCGGCAGTATACAAACAAGTTCATTTGAACGAACATGTTACTCTGAAACGGCCTAACTTGGAAGCATCGGCCTAAATTTTGTGTACGCGAGACTAAGTTTGCACTAATACAAAAACTTGCTCGAGCAATAGAGACTCCAAGGATGCAAAGTTTTTGCCTCTCTTTGCTAGTGTACAGTATATCTTTGAGCTGTTATGGTCGTTTAGACAAAGATTCAATGATGAAATAGGCGTATCATGATATTCTTAGCTACGTTAGTTTTCCTTTTATCCTTTAAAGATTAAATGAATGATGAATTGTTTTGAATTCATTCATTATTAAAAATGTTGGCTATTCAAAGACTTGGATATTATCTGAGGCTGAACTAAAAGCAGCAGGTTTCAAATTACTTTACATTTTTTTTCTCGCAGGCAATCATCGTTCAGTGCATCTTGCAAGGTCTACTCTCACCGCAAGGGTAAGTGACGCATCTCCTCGTTTATTTACCAGTAGCTCGTTCGAATTTGCTACCGCCACTGCAATAGAGAGCAGGAGTGTGACTCTCATGAAGCCGCATCATCAACCGGCTTGCAAAATTGCAGTGAAACACAACGGGGTTTATTTTTTTGTCTGTGGTTTCATGTTTCCCGTCTTTTATTTTCATAGACAACCGAAGGAATGATATTTTGTGCGGTTTAAGTCTCAGCAATTTGGTCTGTCTCATTTTAATTTTTGTCGCATGATGCTCCATCATACCACTGCAAACAAGTGAAAAAGTTTTTATTTACGAGTAGAGCTAAGTGATCATTGAATTTCAAAATTTGTATTTCCTTATTCATAGCGCAGGTGCAGCTGGAAGCTACCCTCCCTTGAGTATTTGTATCAAAATTTGTGTTTACGTTGATGACCATGATTTTGGAATGAATGCAGTGTATGTATTTAGAATTGATGTGCTGAACCGTTAGCTAGTGGTTTGGGTAGCAAAACATAATATTTGTCGCAACCTTGGTTGAAAATACTTCTACATTTTAGACAAAAAGTAGACTTGTAATTAGAAAAGCCCATTCTAAGCGAGTAAAATCTCGTATTGAGATAATATTAATTCATTCTATGTTTCATGTTGACTGCCGATTTACCGCTAGGTAAATTGTTTATTTACGCATCGGTGTAAATGACCGGCATTTGCATTATTTCAACATCATTTTAAACAGAAATTTGAGTACAAGGAGTAAAATTTCCTCATGCTATTATATTTTCACACTTCTTGGGAAGATTTTTTTTTTTCGAGTAGTAAAGTTGTTTTTTATACTCTGCTACTTACAAAATTACTTAATTTGAGACCGTGAACGTGTTAATATAAAATCAGATAAAAATGAAGTTAAGATGTACGCAGGTAATTTTGTGGATCCTCGCATAATTTTCGGTGAACTGAAGCGGAGAACAATCAATTACTATGACGGACTTCGTGTTAATTATCAAAATTGATCTTGCCTAAATAAAGTGTCGCTCGGCACTAATCATCAAATAGCAAAGAACGCACACATTTTTTTAAAAGAGACAAACAAATAACGCAAAAATCCATCTCATGATGCAGAGCGCAATCTGCAAGTCGACTGATAAGTTTCGGGCTGAGAAAATATGCCCGTTCAGATTGCATGCACGGTATTGCCCACCGAGAAAACATTTTTGCCAGTTTCTGTGGACTAAATGGCTGATTCCGAGAAGCGGCAGTAATGAGCAAGAAAAGAAGTGTGTTTTCAGCAGTGAATGAGATCAATGAAGACGAGGTACTATGATCTGTACAATCCTGTAGATCCTCTTATGTGGTAGAATATGCTCTTAAGGTCGAGTCTCTGTAACAATTTCGTAGCGCCTGATTTCTTTTTTCTTCTATTCTACTCCACTTGGTCGATATCAGTCGGGAAATAGCCCACGTTACGTTGTGTAAGATATAGGAGATCAAATTCATGTCCTCAAGGGAAACGGGAGCCCGATTTGCCCTACACTTTTCCGAAGACCTCCGGGAGATCTTGGCGAAAACAACTGCCCAACTTGGCTCCATTCAAACGAAAAACATTTGAAGTTAACCCGTCAAAAAGTTTTTAGAACTGCCGCTCGAAGTTTTTGACCGAACAGCCACGAAAATTATTTTTACGATGAAAGTGCAGTTCCACGTCATGGCATATTAGTGCGTTAGTGCTTGTCATTTTGGCTTTTTGGTCTTATTATACGTGGAACATTTGATAACATATGCCTCAGATATACTAATTTACTGTCATCAATTGATCAACCACGTGATCATTTTTCTAGATTATCTATCGATAGCATCTATTGTGCACGTACAACTTTCACATCCGATCCTCTGAGCACGTGTTGTTCGTGTGGCTTTTGTTGAGCTGGTAAGTGGGTCCAATCACATAGCCATCTTTCTGAATATCCAACTCTTTGACTTAACGGAATTAACGCTCTCAGGGGGAAAATGTGACGTCCCGTGATGAGAGTTAGGTTGGCCTTCTTTTTGTTGAAGTAAAACTTTTTTGTTTTGTTAAATGCTATCTTTTTTCGGTTCACTGTTGTCCTGTTTTTCAGAACCTACCACTTTCTTCTTCACCTTCTATCATGTTTCATAAACTTTCTTCTTAACTAACTGTTTCCATGTCCACGGTATCCTGTGCAGGAATACACCTTGTGCATAGTATCTGCGTTCCCTTGTGTCCTCTCGTTCCGTCCTCTCTTTGAACATCTTTATTGGGGTATGGGAGGCTTAAACTCTCTCCTAATTAATCATCGTGAACGGACTTGTTTTGCAGATTTGTTTTGACACGATTTCTAATATAATTTTTAAAATATTTTCACTTCCCAGGATGCTTGTGAATTACTTCGAAGACTGAAATGAAATCTTTCTCGTTAAGAGCTTTTCTAAAAGTTTACTGTGCTAGGTAATTCGTCTCACTAGAATTCATGAAACTACTTAAATGCGAAATCTTTTCAAGCAGAGTTTTTAAATGACATTGCAAGTGTTGTTCCTAGCTCAATGATTCCATGTAGAGCAAACGCACCAAGCTAAAATTTATTATTATTATTTGATAGCGAGTGTATGCTGCCACTGCGCATTATTCGTTAACGTGTTTCAAAAATATATGCTCACACATGAACCTTAAGAAATGTGATGGAAAACATATGGATGCACTAGCATTACAAAAATTAATATGAAACTTTTGGTCATTTCATAGATGATGTCAGTGAATGGAAAGTGCGTGCATGATCAGTTCTCAACTCTTAATCCGTGACGAGTATTACTTGTAAAAATGTGAAGATAAAAATTACCTCGTTTCTAGAAATGAATCCGTTTCCTGCTAAAACTAACGGAAGACTTGTTTTGGGCCATTTAAATGTGAGCACTAGGAAGCTTTTCTTTATTCATTGATTCTTTCAAAGTTGCAATCGAGCAGCATTCTCTCCAGACTCCTAGAACTGACGCAGAGCCAGTCTCTCGTGAATTTGAACTCTTCTTTTTCGAGCGCGTGTTTATGTGAATGTTGTTCAGGAAGGCAGTGGAGGCATGAGCGCAGTAGGCATCGTTCTGAGGGGCGAGCAATTCATGCAAGGCCTTGCAATTCTACGAGGCAGACCATAAATACCGAAGCCTTCAACTTCATGATGGACGCGGCCTCTTCTGCGCTGCCGGCAACCTGCAACAATTGAACCTTTCCCAGAACTCTTCCAGAGCTACAATTGTGTCCGGCTAGAGAGACGAATAAAACTTGACATTTTTCATGGCATGGGTGAAGGGACTGACCAGAAACCTTCTCTAGACCTGCAGAACATT
Organism: Platorchestia sp. MABIK; assembly: GCA_014220935.1. NCBI lineage: Eukaryota > Metazoa > Arthropoda > Malacostraca > Amphipoda > Talitridae > Platorchestia > Platorchestia sp. MABIK. The sequence continues at coordinate 197,407 of JACJUY010000040.1, forward strand.
TGCGCTTGTGGGTACCGAGCCAGAATATTTATTTAAAATATTTCTCATCCCGTAGGATTCGCTGATGTTAATTGTCGGAACATCACGTACGTGTGCTCTCCAGCTGAATATTCATACTGGAAAAACGGGTTCATTCTTTTAATGAATTTTCAGTATCTAATTAACATGTTTTTCGATATTTCAAAAATTAATTCCTCTACATTGTTTCGAATTTCTATTACTACATGGTTGCTGATGAGGTAGTGTAGATGAATTTTAACTAATACAAAAAATAAAAAACGAACTATTTGCTTCACGCTGCAAGTTTTAGCTTATGTCACAGTATTTGCATGGTGTTTGTTTTTCCCGTGCTTTACATTCTCTATAGCGATAAAGTCTATCCTCCCCAGTACTTCGGAGCTTGGCCCTGGTTCGCTTCTCTGATCTACATTATTTTATGGCTCAGAGATAATGAGAGTCAAAACTTCGCAACATATTCGAACTCCATTGACCCGAGCTCTCGCTTGCATCTTACCATCGACGCAGTGCAAAACATGTGAAGATATCTTTACATGAAAACTTTAGAGACGATGTGAGGTTGGCCCTGTCTTGGCAGCAAAATGATGCCAAGAAGATGTCGAGATGACACAAGATTACACTCCGATATTAAAAATTTTCTGAGGTCACGCGAAAATGATGCTGAGGAGCAAGTATGGAGCACATCTATCGGAAGAGAAACTCGGTTGCTAAGAAATAATTAACCGTATAATCTGCAACAATTTTGGATACTAACATTAGCGTCAGTTATTTCGGAGAATGATTAAGCCTACTTACGAGGAAGTGTTATCTTTGGCTCCAACTTCTTCTCGACTGCCTTCAGAATATGGCGCTGCGAGGCAGGCCTAGCTTATCTAGGCTTGCATTAAGCAAGGAGCAAAACTTTTCTCCCGTGCGATCAGTGAGAGGTGTTGTAAAAAAAACAAAGATAATTTTAGTCGTGATGATAATAAGCGATAAAAACATAAAAGGGAGCCATGTTAACTTAAATATGTCCATTAATTTTGAGACGCTGTCTCCCTTTGGCTGTCGTGAGTGTACGTCTTTCTCTGTACAGGAAAACTGATATATCGCAATCTGGAATTATTCGTCTGTTTAAATGGTGGATATTTATTTATATCTTTGTGCGTTGTTTCTTTCAAGTAGTGAAATCTGGTCTATAGAAAGTTACACCGTTTGATTTTCTGTGTCCTTGAACATTTCTTCGTGATCATGATGATTTTCCGTTTTTTAAAAATTATTTTGCAATCTATGAATTTCATCTGTCAGATACGTGTTGAATTTAAAGGGTAAAGAACATACTTTTGTAGCATTTTAACGTAGAACAAATAGGCTAGGGCTGAATTAATTCATCAACGTCTTCGGACCTTAGTCTTCCAAAACTGGTACTTTCAAAATCGCTCTTTGTCTGATCGATTCTTCTTTCATTTTGTAGGAGCGAGTTCCAAAAGATCGATAGATAGCGGTGCTCATCTTTAGGGTACCGTCGTTCCGTGATCGGCAAAATACTGAGCCGCTTGAACGTATTTTGCTTCCCAATTTTGTTCACGTCAAATAAAACAGAACTTTAAAGATGATTTAACCATGATTAAGTCCATGGTAAAGGAGGCTGAAACTAACTTATAGTTCCCTATGTAATACATGTATATTCGTATATATGTATATATCTCCTGTCCGTAAAATTACCCATAATTCATATATATATTCGAATGGTGTCATTGATACCATTCAAATGGTGCAAAAAACCTTGCATCTACTCACTTTCATGTACAAGCTAAAAAACATTATGGCAATGAAAATTGAATCTATTGTTTAAGAAAATCAAACTTATCGCGAGGAAAATGATACATTAAACGTTTAAAAAACATTTCTTAGCTAATCTAAACTGTAACAAGAGCGACGTCCGTCCGTCTGTTCGTCCGTGTGTCACACCCACCAGCCGAAAGTGTGTGATGAGCGTATCTGTCACAAGCTTCATCAACTCCACTATTATTGTCGGTGTATTAAGTTTAACCCAGTAGATTCAGAGTCGGAATGAATATCACGTGTGTTGGTAGGTTAGATTAGATGGTATAAAATATCAACGGTTGAGACTTAGGAAAGTATAGGAAAGCCATAGAATAGTATGGGAAATCATGGGAAAGCCATGTTAAAGCTCAGTGGGCCTGTCGCTCTGTCACGCTGTCAATGATGCTTAATGAATATTTTTGATAGGAGTTTCACCAGTGCGCATGATTAAGAATATTTTAATCGCGGGTTCTCTTGGGTTGGATATATTAGTTTTTGTTCATATATGAAATATATTTTTTTTAGGACATTATCGATTCCCGTCATTTTCAACGGGTCGCGTACACCAAAAAACCCAACACCTCGACTTTCTCACAGCGCTAGCAGCGTAACATCACCCCATCACAAAAAGGGGGTGTACTAGTGATAAATAATAAAACACAGTCGTTGCTTGCTATCTTTGTTGGTACGTGTGTCCATGACGCTCATAAGGATGCTTAATGACCGTATTTGTGATACGAGTTTCACCAGTGCACAAGTACAAAAATATTTTAGTCACGTGTACTGTTAGGATGGAGATGTTCGTTTGTCATCCCCATCCGGATGATTTATTTAGGGAAAATGTCGAATCCCATCATTTCTGACAGGTCCCGTATCCGCTATATTCATAATAAAACTGACGTTTTGTTTAAAATGGTCATAACTGGGTGGGGTTGGTTACCATCATGAGTCTTATATTACGATGTATTTACCCTCTGTTGCACTTCTGTGAACTGGGCCAGGGATCCGGGTGATAAAAATGGGAGCCTCTTCACATGATTTAAGTTGGTGTTATTTGTGACGCTTACTGATTTAGGAGAGCAATTCCAGCACCTTTCCTGGTTGAATATATTTTAGATTAATAGCAAATATGTATGCTGGACGTGCGTGTAGTAGCAGCTTTTATTCTATGACCATTCTCAAACTCCTGGATTACAAAATTGAACTACGCTATCTAACTAATTAATCTACACTATCCATGCTGCAAAATGTACATGTGAAATCTAACTCTGAGCCTGCGACCAAACATTCCTAATCTAGTTCATTCTGAACGTAATTTATCTTATCCCTATAAACCATGATTCAAACTTGACATCGCCAGGATCAGATACAAGGCTTCACGCTAATCGCTTAAAAATTGAGTTTTCAAGTCACTTCTATGCTCAAGGAAACTCATTGAAGAGGAATCCAGATTTATAGTAAATTTATTTTTCACATTAAGTTGAGATCACGACAGCTTGTCCCAGCTACCCCCCTCAGGGGGATACAACTATTGTATCTATGGGAATTAGCACTCCCAGGAGGAAAATGTGTGAGGCCCGAGCTGAAAGTTAGGTAGGCCTTCTTTTTGTTGAAATAAAATGGTCTTTCCTTTGTTAAGGACCACCTTTTTCCGTTCACTGCTGTTCTTTTTTTCAGCAACTACTACTTTCTTCTTCAACTTTTATCTTGTTTCTTGAACTTCTTTCTAAACTTACTGTTTCCATGCCCCTTCTGCATAGATTCCGCAATCTCTTTTCTCCATACCTAATGGTGCCTTTCTCCTTCCTCTCTTCGATACGTTTTTTGTAGTGGTTGGGGTATCTTAAACAAACATATAATGTAATCTTTTATTATTCCCCGTCCTTCAGGGGGCATTGGATAGGCACTAGGTTTAGCTGAGTTATGATGGTCAATACCACACTAGGGGGGCACTAGCGTCCGTCATGGTAAACACTGGTAGGTTACTCCATCTAGACAAGCCTTGGGAACTTCCATCGCTACCTCTTCTCTTTCTTTTCTACCTCTTCTTTATTGAGAAACTGTTTCTATACGCAGGGTATCTTGTGTGGGAACACATCTAGTGCGTAGATTTCACGCTTTCTTTATATACTAAATAGTTCCTTCCTTTCACTTGCCTCTGTGATAACGTTTTGCATCGGAGACAGATCTTTGAACTAATTAATATACCAGTACACTATTATTATCGCCTGAATCCACGCTGTTGGACAAATTGAACGAAATAACCAACCGAAGCACACCGAGTACACTCGCAAATGATCTCTCCTCATCGTTGGCGCTGATTTTCAATTCCTTCGGAGGGATTTCATTCCTTCAGCTCATTAGAGCGAACTTAGTTTTCTAATTAGACCTAAATTCGATTACTTTCATCTAAATCTCAAAAGCTCACTAAAAGAGATTATCTTCCCGAGAACATTGCAAATTATATTAGTCGCCTGTGGTGAACCTTGGAGAAAAAATGGGTGAAGTCTCGTGCTGAAGGTTAGGTAGGCCTTTGTTTTGTTAAAGTAGAACCGGCTTCTTGTTTCGTTGTGGACCATTTATTATCGTTCACCGCTGTCCATATTTTTTAACTCATTACTTTCTTCTCCGATTTTTATCTTGTTCCATAAACTCCTTTCAATCTTGTTGTTTTTAACCCCTCAGCGGGATAAAACTATTGAAACAATGGAAATAAGTACACCCAGAGGGAAAATATGAGGTTCCGACCTAAGAATGAGGTAGGCCTTATTTTTCTTAAAATAAAATAGGTTTTTCATTTTGTTATGGATCATGTTTTTTTCGGTTCTCTGCTGTCTAGTTTTTCAGATTTTATTACTTCCTTTTTCAACTTTGATCTTGTCTCGTTGCCTTCCTTCTCAATTTACTGTTTTATACGAAGGGAATCTTGTAAGGAAACTCACCTTGAGCATAAAGTCTCCATTCCCAACTCCATTCCAACTGGTGCCTTCACCCACCATCTTGTTAAACATCTTTGTTGTAGTAAGGAAAGCTTAAACTTACTCCTAACTAATCGATCAATATTGCTGTTTTTTATAGACAGGGTGTGGGGGCCACATGATGTGTAAAGATTCCCCGTTCCCTTAATTCCATACTTAATAATGCTTTCCTTCTTCCTGTCTTGGTAACACTTTGATTGCTGTTAGGGTGGCTCAAACTGTCTAATAATAATTGAATCTGTGGATAAAATAAATGGTAATATGAAATAGAAGTAAAAATTCACATTCTCGGTGACCCCCGATACGGAGTTAGACATTTTCTTGCATCACTTTTTTACGAATTCAATTTTGTCTCGGTTCTTGATTTCAAAGGGCAAAAATTTTTTAAAATAAACATAAGAGTTTTTTCTCTAAATCATTGACCACTCCTGCACTTCTATCTTCATATGCTTTTATCCCCTCAGGGGGATACAACTATTGTGTCAATGGGAATTGGCGAGCTAAAGGTTAGGTAGGCTTTCTTTTTGTTACAATAACATAGGTTTTTGTTTTTTTATGGACCAACTTTTTTTTCACCACTGTCCTGTTTTTTCAAAACCTACTACTTTCTTCTTCAACTTTGATCTTGTTTCATGAACTTCATTCTCATCTTACTGTTTCTGTGCCCTTTTTGCATAGATTCCACGTTCCCTTAACTCCATACTAAATGGTGCCTTCTTCCTTCCTCTCTTTACATCTCATTTGTTGAGGATAGGGAGGCTTAAACTAACTAATAAACTAATAAACTAATGGGAATTGGCGCTCCCAGGGGGAAAATGTGTGAGGGCCTGAGCTGAGAGTTAGGTAGGCCTTCTTTTTGTTGAAATAAAAAGGTTTTTCCTTTGTTAAGGACCACCTTTTTCCGTTCACTGCTGTTCTGTTTTTCAGCAACTACTACTTTCTTCTTCAACTTTTATCTCGTTTCATAAACTACTTTCTTAACTTCCTGTTTCTGTGCCCTTTCTGCATAAATTCCGCGTTCCCTGATGTCCATACTAAATAGTGCCTTCCTCCTTCCTCTCTTCGATACGCTCTTCTTTTATAGCGGTTGAGGAGGCTAAAACTAACTTATAATCTAATCTAAACATATACTTTTATCTTGTTTCATGAACATCTTTCTTAACTGACTGTTTTTAATGCACCTTGTGCATAAGTTCTGCATTCCCCTAAAGTCCGTACTAAATGGGGTCTTCCTCTTTCCTTTCTTTGGAACACCTTTGTTCAGGCGAGGTAGTCTTTAACCAACTTATCTAATATTTAATTTAACATTCCTCTCTTTAGTTGGCAGCGTGAGAGTTATTCCAACGAGACTTGAAATAACATGATAACTTCATTTTAGGAGGTGCTTGAGATTAGTTCTTTTTTCTTCACAAGTTTTCATTTCGATTGATGTGTCATTAATGACTGAAGGTTCTTCCTGTACAGCTCGCAATTTTAATTGCATTGTATTCGAACATTGGTCCCGAATGTGTGGTCACGAGCTGAAGGTTGGGTAGGCCTCTTTTTCACTGCAATAGAATTTGTTTTTTATTTTGTTATGTACCATCTTTTTTCGATTCACTGGTTTCCTTTTTCTCAGCACTTCCGACTTTCTTCTTCAACTTTTATTTTGTTTCTAAGTGCTGGAGTTCTTGTGCATAGATTCCGCTTTCCCTTAACTCCACACAAAATGGTGTCTTCATCCTTCCTCTCTTTGAACATCTTTGGTGGAGTAATAATTGAGGCTGAGACTAACTTAAAAAATAATCTAATCTGATTTGGTTGCTGTACCTTGATTTACGTACTTACGTGAGGCGTTCGCCTGCTCCTGCGTGTCTTTAGGAGGGTAAGATGAGCGACAACAGTGTTCGGTTAACATACGTCACTGGAACAAAATGTCTCTGGGGCAATATTTGAAATTCGGGCCATGGACTGTCCAAACTACGATAAAAATAAAAGTGTCAATTAAAAACAACCTGTGAACATTGTTGCATTGCGGGCAACATAACTGCTTGTACCAAGCAAATGAAGTCTGTACAGCTAAAATTAGTAGCGTAATGAATGTATAGGACCTAATTGTAGCTTTTGACATTAAATTGACTCAGACTTTTTTGGGCAGAGCTCTAAAACCCCTGTAACGAGGCTGGTGACCTGCTCTCTATCCTGTTCGCTTGTTCATTTACCGTTTCAAAATGGGAGCATTTTCTACCTTTCTCAGTACTCGAGTCTCGGGTCTTCAAAACTCCTTACGAATTTCACAATTTTATGCATCTTGGAGCCTGAGCGAAGGTCAGACCTCCCTGCCATTAATGAGACGTTTCGGAAACCAAAATAAAGACTTTTGAATGTCTCCTGAGGCTCAGATCATCTTCCTTAAAATTCATTGAATTTTTGAAGGCTAAAAACAAGTAATTTTTCGCTCGTAACGTTTGCGTAGCTGGGCATTTTGGGAGGGAGTATTGGCACAACAAGTTTGTTGTCGTCTGCGAGACCTAACGACCTCGCTACAAAAAAACAAGTTTAGTCGTCGAGCTCAAGTTCAAACTAAATCATCGTGCTGCAGTGCTACGCTTGAGCTAAAAGGACAAAGTTGTTTTAGTCGTTTTCGGCTCTTCGTTTATTTTTCTTTTCGTTTCTATGCTTTCAAACATTTCAAATTCACAATAGAATCACGCATGGATCACCCAAGAATGTTGATTTACATTGCGAGTTTTACCACGCTTTATAGTTATAGCTTAGTTTACTTTATCCGCGCTTTATAGTTAACTATAGTTTACCACGCTTTATAGTGCGTTTTTTTAGTTTGATTCAGTAATACCAAACTACGAAGAACTGAACACAACCTGTAAACCACATTTCAGGAAAATTTCTAACTCATTAATTTCAGTCTACTCCTGTGTGTATTGTGCTGTGGATGCCAGCTTGACATTTTGGCCGTCCTGCTCCACAGCTCCTTTGAGGCAGCGGCCAGCATACAACACAGGATCCGAGGCTGACACCCGAGACCGGCTCGCAAATTGAACTAATTCATTGGAGCAAATCGAGACGGCTGAGCTTGGCCTCTCCCAAATGACGCTCACTGACCAGATTGAGGCTCAAGAGCTGTTGTGACTAATGAAGATTAATATATTGTTCTGGGTGTATTGGGCATGAGGGCTGCAGAGTAGCTCAGGTAATGTAATGCCTTGTCTGTAGGTAACGTGTCAACACAAGATGTCGGTGGGTCGAATCTGGTGTTCTCTGAGATATATCTCCCCTGGCCAATTTGGATGCCACGAGTTCATTGTTTATTGAGATGGAGATCCTTGTGACGTGATCAAAAATTCTGTAACTCTGAGAAATGTTTGAGCTGGTGACCTTTAGACTGTCTTGAAATGTTGTCATTTCCATCTTGAAGTTAGGAACAACCATTAGGACTGCGGAACTCGTACAGAAACGAAACTGCTTGGCTTGTTTTCTGTTTGTAACAGCGGGTATATTGTTAGGAAGGTGGTCAATGCTTGGTGTTAGAAGTTATTTAGCCCATATTTTTTGAAGGAAAAATATGCATAAAAACACCGGAAATAAATTAGTAATGAACAGATTAAATATTGAATCTTTCCACATTTTATTCGATATGCTTCGTATTTGGATCGATGACACGTTAGGTGCCCTTTGATGATGATCTTCACACGAGTCACAAATAACTTTTCGGGAGATTTTTATCTATTTTGCACAGCTTTTCGTTCTGAGCATTCACATTTCTGCGTTTCTTTCCTGGCACCGTACTCTTTAAGATGGACCAAGTACTGTAGTCGAGTGGATTCAGGTCTGATGGGTTATTCCTTTGAAATGAAGAGAGGACATTGTAAGCATTCTTGTATTTTCTTTGATCCATGAGCGGGTGACGAGTTTGACTGAAACGACCATTCGTTTTTTAAAAAAGTATTTCTGACCCAGGGTAATAATGATTCTCCTAGATTAAAGTTGCTGTAATTTTCATGGTTGATTTTGATGCCGTGTGAAAAAATCAAAGGATTGCTTGTTTCGGTTACGACTGCCCAAGCACTCACTGAAGCCGCTGCTTGTCTTCAATTGATCACTCTGGCTTTAATACCGCTTATCTAGGACTAAATTAGTCATTTTGAGGGTTGTATTTTTGTTGAAAATTTCTTCTGATTGCTGGAAACGATGCTGGGAGCGTATCTTGACGGAAGCGCGAGAGTTTAGTTTCAGCCCATGTTGAACTTTTGTCTACGGTGCTCGTAGTTGAGGAGTTTGATGTTTGTTTGGGGTCTCTACTTTAGCAAAATTTTTGAGGGATCTCTTTTCCGCCAAATAATTTCTGTGCTTGATTTTACCTGTTTTGATATTCCGGCAAAGTCTCTCTGAATGGCTTTAATGTATTCCAAACGAGCATTCTATGATCTTTTAATGTCTGAATCTCCAATAATTGAGATTCACCTGCCATTTCCAACTCTCCTTTCGTCAAGTACAGTATTTTCCTAACTTAGTGGTTCTCTGTATGGGGGATCTTGAGAGGGAACACACATTGTGCAAAAATTCCGCGTTCTTTCATCACCACTCTAGGTGTTGCCTCCATCTTCCCTTCCTTTGAACTCCTTTGTTGTGGTTAGGGAGGCTTGAACTAATCTAATTTCATTGGATCAAAGTGGTCTTGTAGAAGCTTCACTCCTGTTCTCGCTACTGTTTCACGCATGCTCTACACGCGTCAAAAAATTAAAGGCGATCATGCGTCAAGACCCTTTAAAGTTTAATGATTCAATAGGTCCCCTCAGGGGGATACAACTGTTGTATCTATGGGAATTAGCGCTCCCAGGGGGACTATGTGAGGGCCCGAGCTAAGGGTTAGGTAGGCTTCCTTTTGTTGGAATAGAATAGGTTTTTGTTCTGTTACGGACCATCTTTTTTCGGTTCACTGCTGTCCTGTTTTTTCAACACCTAATACTTTCTTCTTGAACTTTGATCTTGTTTCATAAACTTCTTTCTCATCTTACTGTTTCTATGCCCTTTCTGCGTAGATTCCACGTTCCCTAAACTCCATACTAAATGGTGCCTTCCTCCTTCCTCTCTTTGGATCGCCTTTGTAGCGGATAGGGAGGCTTAAACTAACTAATAATCTAATCTGATTCAATAGGTAAATTTTTACGTTGTTTACAGGAGGCAATACTAGAAATTTTGGAAACTTTAACTTCTATTGTTTATTGCCTTGCCTGTGTAGCATTATCTGGTTAAAACTTCCTAAAAGGGAAGTTTTCACGAAACATCTTTCCCGATTATTCAATCTGAAGTAATATTGACGATACTCAATTGAAGCTTGTGTCTTTATGTTCAGCAGCTAATACAGGCAATTTTGGATTGCCAAAACATAAAATCTAAACGCTTTAACTCGTCAGAGTATGGATAGCCTCCTATATGACATTCCAGAGAGGTGTCCTAAGAGGAACCAGTGTCTCATATAAGGTCTTTGCTCTTTTCGGGATACGAATTGGATAGCTGCATTCTTTCAAAGGCGCTTACCATCTCTGTTAGCCTGCAATGAGACTCTTAATTGCTCGGAGAGCGTCCTAGCGATGTCTATAGCAATTCACGGCTGATTAAAAATTGCACTTCACGGAGATATGTTGTGGGCTTCTAAGTACATAGCTCTCTCCTCTCTGAAGGCATGAGAAAAGCAATAGGTTTGTGGGAGAAGGATTGTCTATCAGTGCTTGGGGGACAGGTGCCCCATGGGGTATACTGACATGTTATCTCAGTTATCGATAGGTCTTTAGGAATTTTGTTTTTTGGGCAAACTGCTTCTTTCAGTTTTCATGCCTTCTTTCCTGCCTCTATTTTATTTTTTCATCTTTTTTCCTTCCTAACCTATTGTGCTGTGCTTTCTTTCGGTTCCATTGGTCACTTGGGGGCGACTCTCTTCTTCTTCCCTTCAGGCTGCCATTCGCACCTCCTAAGATCGGCCGTTGCTTGTTTGGACGCTTTCCCACGCTCAAAGCTAACGGTTTGGCATTCCATCGTCTGTTCACGTCGCAGCTAACGAAATATTTCATTTCGTTAAAATTCATACTAAATTGCCCTTTCTCATCACGCTTTTGAGATCGCCTTTGTTGTGACGAGAGAGTCTTGAACTAACTGATGATATGACCATCTTCTCCTTTTCTTTGCTACTTCTCTCGTAAAATAAACCAAGCCACATTTTATTTTAATGCTTTCGATTTCGTGCTGTCTTTTTTCTCGCAGTCGGTGTGCGTGCCTCAACTTAAGGGCTTTACGTTCCCTTTCCTTTAGCAGCTGTTGCACGTTAGCAGCGTTGAAGCTCTGAAATTCTTTGCCTATACATTCCTTACACTCCTATGGAGAAAATGTGAGGTCCCTTAGCTGAGAGTTCGGTATACCTTCTTTTTGTTGAGATAAATTTGTTTACTACAAAAAGAACTTTCTTTTTTCGGTTCACTGTTGTCGTTTTTTTCAGCACCTACTACTTCTTCAAATTTTATCTTGTTTCATAACCGTCTTTCTCAATTTACTGTTTCTATGCACCTTGTGCATAGATTCTGTGCTCTCTTTACTCCATACTAAATGGTACCTTCATCCTTCTTCTCTTTGAAACGTCCTAGTTTGGTTAGGGAGTTAAACGAACATCTAAACTAATTAAACATAATCTTATACATTTCTTGACTACTTCTTCTCATTTTCATACAAATGATTCTATGAATTGAGAATAACTTACAGTGAAGACATGATTGTAGGAATCATTTTAACTTGTTAATGAGTAATTTCTTAGCTGAGGAAACATAGACGAGATTTTTTAACATTGTCAGTAAGTTAGAGCCAGTTTATCGTTAACGAAGGAGCAATAATGGAAATCCTGCATTTGATTGAGAAAATATTGCAGCCGTGTATTTTCTGTTCTCCTGTCTCTTTGGCAGTAAAAATTTTCTCGCTGAATTTAATGAGCGAGAGCAAAAGTAGCCTTGAGCATTTTTTAAAGTTACGTCGCTCATTTTACATTGGTTCCAAACGATTCGACAGTATGAAGTGGGCTACATTTTGCTGCAGAGAGCTAGGACCATTTCACGGGCAAGAATTATTCATTTCTGCTTTTACCGAGCTTGATGCTCAATGTGCAATGGAAAGTTTCATGCACTCGACGCAAAGAGCTCGACCTTGCAAGCACTTGTCATGCTGTAATAGTCTGCTGGTCTGAAGGGAAATGCACTACAGGTAATTTAATTTCTACAATTCGAAATCGCGAGAGATAATTCGATTTTTTCCCCCAGTAGCTGATTATTTTCTTGACGTCACGGATTAGCACATAGAATTAATTTTTTCCTTTTAATGGTAATTGGGGTCATTAACTATATTCGCACTGTATAACGTTTATGGGGGAACACGGTGAAGCGTGTTAGCATTTTCGCAGCGCAAATTCAATCCTCGAGCTTAATAGAACTAGGAAATGCATGTCAGTTTTATTGTTGTCAGCATAGCTGATACCAATGCCACCAGGTTATTTGAAGATGTGCATTTCTTCAATTTTCCTGAAAAATACACTTACCGCTATCAAAAGAGTTACTAAGTGATGTTGCTGCGAGGCAGCGTGCTGGAGACACGGTTCTCAATAACAATAGAGCTGATGCAACAACTTGGGAAATGATGCATGTATTTACGATGTTCAAGATGATCATGCACTGATAGGTGAATTTATATTGCGAGAGCTACTTACAAATGATATTGCCCTGACGGGGGAATTTATATTGCGAGAGCGACTTACAAATGATAATGCCCTGACGGGGGAGTTTATATTGCTAGAGCTACTTACAAATGATAATGCCCTGACGGGGGAATTTATATTGCGAGAGCTACTTACAAATGATAATGCCCTGACGGGGGAATTTATATTGCTAGAGCTACTTACAAATGATAATGCCATGACGGGGGAATTTACATTGCGAGAGCTACTTACAAATGATAATGCCCTGACGGGGGATTCCTGGAGCTTTTTTGTAAAGCTGAAAAATATCTTGACTAATAAATACGAAATTTTCTTTTTGGTTTCGAACTTCCTGACAGACTATAGGGTGGAAGTGATGCAGTAGTCTTTAAAAATTCACTGCCCTTTTATGAGCGCATTTTGATGCTTCAAGCACTGCTCAAGTTCTACTTAATCCAAGGCAGAGTTTCGTTTCCACTCTGGAGGATCCAACTGTTGTATTTATGGAAATTAGCGTACCCAGGGTGAAAATATGATGACCCGATTTGAAGATTTTTAAATTTCCTCATGTTGAAATAAAATAGGCTTTATTTATTCCGTTTTAGCCCATTTTTTTCGATTCTCTATCGTCCATTTCTTCAATCCATATCCTTGCGTATTTAAATTTCGTCTCTTGAACTTTTTTCACACCTGCTGTTTCTGTTTGCTTAATGTGAGGACACACTTAGTGCATATATTCCTAGTTTTTCAAATTCCAAACTTAGTTATGCCTCTCTTCTTTCATTCTTGGGAACACATTTGTTGTGGTTAAGGAGGCTCAAAGTAATTTCTAATCTAGCATTAATTATGAATTTCATTCTCGTTCGAATTTATGAAGATTAAAATTTATCAAGATCCAAATCCCACAAGTGTTGTAGCAACTCATGTATGGGAATCCTGAACTGCATGATGCACTTGGAATTTTAAATACTAATAACGCACATATTAGATGTATTTCTCTTGTTATTGTCTCCTGCAAAATTGGTGTCTGGCGTGTCTTGTGATGACAATCGCGGCGTCTTTTTCAGCGTTTTACTGTTGTCTCTTACTGGCATTATTTAAAATAGTCACTCCTCAGGAGGATACTACTATTGTATATATGGGAATTAGCGCTCCCACGGGGATTATGTGAAGTCCAGAGCTGAATGTTCGGAAGGCCTGCTTTTTGTTTAAATTGAAAAGTTTTTTTTGGTATGGACCATGTTTTTTTCGGTTCACTGCTGTCCTGTTTTTCAGTACCTACTACTTTCTTCTTCTATTTTTATCTTGTTTTACAAACTTCTTTCCTAACTTTCTGTTTTTATACGCCTCGTGCGTTGATTCCGCGTTCCCTGAACTCCATACTAAATAGTGTTTTCATCCTTCCGCTCTTTGAACATCATTGTTGTGGTAAAAGGAGGCTAAAACTTTCTTATAATCTAACCTAGTGTAGCAATACTATTTCAAAATGAAGAGTAACTCAAGAACAACATAGTCTCAGTAAAACATGTTGCCTGCGACTGCAGCTGCCCCTAAACAGCACGACTGGCCGTGCTTTAATGGGTGCCAGATTATAGAGTTTATGCGACACCGTGCCTCCCCCGGAGACCTCTAACCTGGGAACTTATTTCCCTGGATTATTGCTGGTTTGCCCGCACAAATTACTGAGAGTGTTCGTCCCCTCCCCTCTCCAAAAGTGCTTTTGAGCTGATGGAAAGGACCAAAGAACGCGAGTGTTTTAGGGTTATTTGATTAGGTTTTTTGATAACTCTAATATTTCTGCACAATGATGACGGGTTCCTACACGAAATGAGTGTTAGAAGATATAGCAAATTTTAATTTTTTACAACTGATGGTAACTTGCAATTTTTAAACAAAAATTTGAGAGTCTTAAAACTCGTTGCCGTAATTGATCTTTATTTCTGGAGGGATAGCACAAATTGGGTATCTCATGCTGTAGCATGCTTAAAACACAGATATTACTGCCTGTCAGTCGCGAAGTTGCAGTGAAGAAGTGTTATGGAGATAGGTTTACGTTACAGAAAATGAAATGATTTCATGTTCTTGGACAGTTTTTTCATGTTTTCTGAATTAATGCTTAATGATTATTTATGTTGAAAATGAAAATGTAAAGAAGTAGTAGCTCACAAACAAACAGAAGGTAAAACTAGAATACTCAACTGCATGTAAAAAGAAGTCGAGACAACTGAATTGAAGCTGTACTTACCTCGGGACTGGCTATAAAAAGCTCCGTTTTTTCCAGCAAGTGATGAAAGCTCGTGAAGTTCAAACAGTTTTAGGTGCTTCAGAAGAGACTTGAAAATGCTAACCCATCATGCTAGCCACTTCACACGAGGGGAGTCTCACGCTGGTCGTAGACAGAATGATAAATGGGCAGTTCGTTGCCAAGGCAAACAAATAATGGGACGCCATAAGCTGCGGATGTAAGAACTGGAGAGCAATGACGTTTTCAAAGGCCCATAGTGAGGTAGACAGCGCTGCCGGTACCTCATTATCCTAATGGTGGTATCCGAAATGACTGGCCGTTATCGTTAGGGGCCCTAGCGTGACCGGCAGTTTGTGAAACACACAGCGGCGCTGTGCATACGCTTGCTCGAAGGTATCCTTGCATTCCTGAATGAACCAAGCGAAATGAGGGCCAATTTGTACATTTTCTTCTGGGTTCTCAGCGATATGATTTGGTCTGTGAAAAGCTTGGGCATAGGGTGCATATTTTTCTTTTTGAGAGAAACGTGATGAAATGAAAGGGAATTATAGATGTCATGGGTAAGTAGTAGTTTACCAGTCATCATTCTTATTATGAAAGTAAAGGCTGCGTTACTATCCCTCACATAATAGAACTTACAAATAATCAAATGTGGAGAATGATTTTCTGTGTATTATTTATATACGAGTATCTTCATTCTCATTCATACATCAAGAGAGGTCTCGTTGTGGGATAGTCGTTTCATAAAGAGTATCTTCTCACCGTACTTACCTCCGTCGACGTACTAGTGACGTGATGCTAAACAACGTGACACACTGCAAGGCTTACACCTGGAATTATGGTGTCTGCTGTTCACCTTTGAGAGCGTGCATTAGATTTATCAAAAAGGTAAACAGCAAACAGGGAACCTGGCTCGATCCTACAATCAAACGTGTTCCAAATCCGGTCTAAATTTACTCGTCGAATTGAGGTCTCATGTTTTTCATTCTAACCTAGAGTTCAGTCAACAGGAGGCGTAGCTGAGAAAAATAATTACTGTTGGGCGGCAGTGTAAGCTATCGATCTTTTAGTCGTGATTTACCGAATGTAATTTTACTGCCTTATGTTTAAAGCCGTATTTATTAAGCCAGGTTGACATAATACTCGTTAACATTGAACTAAAAAATAGTTTTCGTAAACAGGTTATTGGTCTTCGCTCTATCATACGCAATGCTAAATATAACGCTCGTGTCTAATATTATGTATAAGGTTTTGTCCACAAAATTGAACACCATCAGGATGTTGTAATTCAAGCTGCTGACCATACTCCCAAATGTTGATGACGGTTAGCAGTGAGTTAGAAAGGTGCATAATTCACGTAATGCCATTTAGCGAAGTTCACAACCGGTGAATGTTGAGTCGTTGAGTCTCAAATTAGGTTATAGGTGTGCTTAGAAACATAATAACCATAGCGCACTCTGCCTTCTTCCTTTCTCTCTTTGAACATCATTATTGCAGTGAGAGATGTCCCAAGGGGAATATGTGAGGTCCCGAAATAAAGGTTGGGTAGGTCTTCCTTTTATTGAAACAGAATAGTTTCTTTGTTTTGTTACGGACCATCTTTTTTCAGTTCACAGTTGTCCTGTTTTTCAGCACCTACTACTTTCCTCGTCAACTTTCATCATGTTTAATAAATTTCTTTCATAACTGTTTCTATGCGCCTTGTGCATAGATTCCGAGTTCCTCTAAGTCCATACTAAATGGTACCTTCCTCTTTCTTCTTTACGAAACGTGTGTTTTTGCGATTAGGAACACTCAAACTAACATCTAATCTAACTTAGAAGCATAATCACTGCTAGAAACGACGCATATAAAACAATCTCCTACTTTGCAGTCAGCTATGCGGCAGTTTAATCGTGATTGATATTGCCTTCACTCCCGTGCTTTTTTCAATTGCTTAGTTCACTCACTGACATTCACAAGCATACTTTTCCCATGCTGAAGAAAGAAGCCGTGTGCCGAGAAGAAAGTGCGAGCTTCTCGAGTCACACATTTGGCCTGACCTGACGTGCGCTGCAAGATTTGCATGCACTTCCATTCCATAGAAGCTTCTAGTGTTTACTGGAGCACTTCAGAAAGTGTAAAACCGAGGAATTGTGATCACAAGTAACTCGGATCGCGGAGGCAGCAGTGTGTGTATGTAGCACTGATTTGTGTATTCCTCATTTAACTATTTTCCGTACAGGTGTATGTTAAATATCCACTTAATTAGGAAATTTCAAAGTATTTTTTTTCCTACCGACTTTGTACCCAAATATGTTCTTTGGAGTTCGCCGCCGAGGGGTATTTCCTTCCTCATTCTCATGTTGGTTACAACATGATGCTAGCTCCAGCCTAATGATAGAGGTTGTTGTTATAATGGTTACATGAACGAAGTTTTAAACCCATGCTAGGTTAATCATATGTCTGATACAGAACGACATAAACAACAAGCCCTGTTGTTTGTCGTCTGCAACTTTTGAGTTGAATTGGATATTGTGAGTCGAGTCACATCTCTTTTTTTCGAGCCAAAAGTAAATTGTAGACCCAAACATTCCTCTTTGAGATTCGCCTTCGTCGGGAGCTGTTTTATTTTCGGGAGTTGACCTAGCAAGTTGCCAAGATCTGTTCGAGTTTTGACAAGGCCAGTCGACTCGATTGAACTTTCCCCTGAAACTTGCGAAGACTCCGCCTCCACTGAGACCTTCGTGAGCACAAGTTTCTTAAGCAAATTAGGTCCAAGACTTAACATGAAATGTTGATGTGTGCGCATGAAAAGCTCGAACAATTTACAGTTGCTTTCGTTTTCTCGAGAGTTCATTTTTAGTTTTGAGCTTGCGTGTTATGAAGAGTTTGCAAATTTGGGATTCCCTCGGGGAATACGTGAGGTCGCAAATTGGAGGTTAGGTAGGGCTTCCTTTGTTGAAATAGCTAAAGTTTTTTCTGCTTATGGTATGAATTATATTTTTTCGGTTCGCTGCTGGCCTGTTTTGCCGTACCTGTTACTTTTTTCTACAACTTTTACCTTGTTTCATCAGCTTTTTGCTCAACTTCCTCTTCTATGCACTTTGTGCATAGATTCTACGTTCCCGTTAGTTAATACCAAATGGTGCTTTTCTCCTTCCTCATTAGAACGTCTTTGTTGCGGTTAGGGAGACTTAAACAAACTCTAACTCAATCTGTAAACTTGGTTAAGTCCACAGTCATGGGGAATTACTATTTAATTCAATTTTTATTTCCCTGTGTTCAAGAGTTGTGCATTTTTACCACATTTACCGCGTTGTGGGCCACCGATGGTACACGGAGAGGATATTCATAATGCTGCTGATCGATCAGTAGTCATAAATTCAATTTCCATAAGTACAAAATTAGAGCTAAATAAAGGCAGGACCCAGTTTATGTTTGCTATTTTCAAATTTAGTTTTTAAAGTTGATTTTAAATATGAGTTGAGTATTGAACTTTAGTTTAACCCATTGCGGTTAACGAGTTGATGACATCTGTGTACAAACACGATGCAGCGAAAGCGTCTCGTACTGCTAAGCAGCTTCAGTTGTTCCAGACAAAGTTCGGTTCCAATAAAAACTTATGTTAACGTCTAAATATTCTTCCCAGGCATTAGTTGCCACGCCAACTAATGGCTGCGTTCTGAATTTCTTCGTTAAAATTACTTACGGAGGCCATATTGTTAATCCTATGCTATGGGGGCTGCCCGACGTGGGAGGATGTCGCAGGTTTACCACAGCTAAAGACGGATCTCTAAAATTTCTATTCTTCGGACCTTCTTCGCTTCCCTGAATTTTATTCCTTCCTACTTATGTTGCTGTTTCAAGGCGCAGTGTAACTTGTGATAACTCTACTTATGCATACATTCGACACATTTTCTAATTCAAACCCTCCCCCCAAGGGATACTACAACGATTTCTATGGGAATTAGCACTCCCAAAAGAAAGATGCGTGGTTCTGAGTTCAAAGTTAGGTAGGCATGCCTTATGTTGAAATAAATTTTTTGTTTTCTCTTGGATCAATTTTTTCCTAACGTTTTTTTCAGTGTCTATTTTGTTTTTTTGTCCAACGTTACTCTCATTTTATGAACTTATTTCCTATCTTGTTTTTATACGCATGGGATTGTGTGTTCGAACACACCCTGTGTTTAAACTCCCCTTAACTCCATACTAAATTAGGCCTTTCTCTTTCCTCTCTTTGGAACGCCTTTGTTATGGTTAGCGAGGCTTAATTAAGTGAACTTATCTAATGCAATATAATCTAATTTGAGATCACAAACTGCATTTTCTCACATGGTTAACTATGGACGGGGTGATAGCTCTTTTAAATTTATTTCCGTCTATTTGAGTCAGGAATGTTGATATTGAGTTTGCTTGAAATTTATTCTTACATTTCAATTAAGCTCAACTCAATTAACGTGTAAAAATATGAAAACATTGAGAACGTGAATTGTACTTCGTGTGTATATTTGTGCCGTAACCCTTCGCGACCCATTAGAAACGTGAAGGCTCCCAAGTGGAAAATGTGAGGGCCCGATCTGAGAATTAGGTAGGCGTTCTTTTTGTTGAAATTATTTGTTTTTTACTTTGTTAAGGACCACCTTTTTTCGGTTCTCTGCAGTCCTGTTTTTCATCACCTCTGACTTTCTTCTTCATCTTTTATCTTATTTCATGAACTTCTTTCTCAACTTACGGTTTCTATGCCTCTTCTACATAGATTCCTCATTCCCTTATCTCCATGCTAAATGGTGCCTTCCTCCTTCCTCTCTTCGATACGCTCTTTTTTGTAGAGGTTAGGGAGGCTTGAACTACCTCATCATCTTAATCTGAGAAATCTGAAGTTTTTTCATATATCCAGCACCAACGAAGAAGTTGTCGGAAAGGAACCAAAAATGCAGCAATGAATCATTCAAATAGTCAATACGTTGAATTGTAATTAGGGTTAAATCATATTTTAGCTCATCGTAATGTATAATTTGGAGTTTTCTTGGAGTTGGTAACAGAGTCACCTAATTTCTTGGACGTGTATTTTTTGTTACTTGTGCTCAAGAAATTCAATTCAAACATTTGATTTTAGTTGAGCCCTTTCAAAAAAGTATGAAAGGGTATTTCATTCCATTCTGGTTGTTACGCGTCATATCTTGCTTTGTGTTTTCAAATGCTGTACTTTAAAATTCATGCCATTAGTCAACGACGGTTGCCTCTGTTGAACTGGTCTCCATTCCATATCCTTGGTTTAGCCAGGGAATTTGGCTGAATTTTCTCTTTTCCTTAATTGAAGAAATACCAGGTTCGCAGAGCGAGGTCTCCAAATTTAATCAGTCGAACTTACGACCTCCCATAAAAATCGCGTGTTTTGTACCTCTACTCTACGGGGATCCATCGCAACACAAAAGATGGCAAACTTTGGACCATTTTACTTACAGCAAAGGTTGCATTCTCTCTGCAGCAACATACTATCCAAATGTTGCTATTCTACAAAAAATCCAAAGGCATTCTGTAAATAACCATAAATGCGATGTATTTTTTATCTCTGAAAATAAAATCCTACGATTTTCACACTCAGTGCTGACGCTTCTCATATAATACATCTCGCTGTTTTTTTATCGCATCGTCAATCACAGCTGGGAATTCGATGTCCCGTCTACAGTTGATCGCAGACACCGCTCCAAACGAGGCTTGTACCTCCAGGTTAGTGACGGAACTCCGTCTTCATTAGCTCGTCTGGCTTCCGTGGCGAGACTGCTAAGCATTCCCTACACTCAATTTCCCCCAAAAATTGCCCTAGACTTCCTCCAATGAAAGTTGACGTAAGAGGGAGGCTCGGTGCCGCAATTTCAAGTTCGACCATTTGGAAAAACTTCGCTTTGAGCTGATCAGAAGTCATTTGACGTCTTTAATGCGACTCTGATTCTGGAGCGACTGATTGCAGAGACTCTAATGAAAGGCTCTTTTGTAAACACAGTTAATTGGTATTGGTGATGAGAGATTCTGATGAGACTTGTTAAAAGAAGCCCCAGAGGAAGCCCTATCTGCAAATACACTTCATGGATGGTGGCGACCAGAGATTCTTCCGTGGATAATGAAAGATTCTGATGGAGATGGTTGAAGGACTGTTATGAGACTCTTTTGTAGAACACAATCGGTATTGTTTAGAACGCGCATGAAATTGCTAGCAAGTATTAGAAAGTGTAGTTTTACATTTAATAAGTATTCATTAGAGAATAATCACACACAATAGACGTAGGGCATACATCGAATGGTTGATGGGATATGGAAGATGATTAAAAGACATGTTGTATGTGTAAGCGTGCAATGCGTGCAGTCATTAATGCGTGTTTGTGTATCGGTGAGGAAGATATCTGAATTTTCTGAAGGAGAAGAGTATGTAGCCCTAGATAAAATGAATTTAGCATTTGATTTGACTCTTCGTCTTTAGGGATTGAATTTTTTTCATGTACTGATGGAAAATAAACTACTGGGAAATTGAAAACGTACATTTTCCTTCGGTGAATAAGTTTGACGGTATTTCTTGAGTACTCGAAGATTTAGAATAGCTTGAGAATATTTATTATTCATAAATTAGTCTAGCTATTAAAGTTCCAGAAAACATGGTTCGTGGGATCGAACCCGTCTGAAAATTTCTTTGCGTGTCAAGGATTACTCTTCATTGAGGTCAAATGATTTTTTCTAGGTTCAAATTTTTAAGAGAGTATAAGGGGAGAAACCAACACCGTTTTAGCAAAAAACAGAGCACGTCGAAAAGGAATACAGATATGAGCGACCACGAAAACTTCGAGAAGAAACAGAGATCTATTATTTACTTTTTTCAGTTTGTAGCTTGTTCGTCACGAGGGTTCACACTGATAGCTTGGCGGCGCTGTCACGTTCTGAAATTGGGTTCTTGCGAGTAATGAAAATAATTGGCTTTTAATTAATTTGTTTAAGCAGTTTCATACTGTGGTTGGTCTAAGAGGTGCGGGTGAGTGATGTTTGGGCTATCCGCAATATTTCAAGTTCGCCGTTGTCTTCATTCCTCGTTGTCATCGTAAAATGTTTCACAAAAAATCGTTCCTGAGATATGTATATAAAGCGCTTGGGCCTCGTAACATGGTGCCGTCGCTTGGCAAACGCTGCAGCGTTTGCATGATGAATGGGGAACTATTCGCTCTCAATAAAGATTCAAATTAGCACCGAAGTCAAGCTGAGAGAAAGTTTGATGGGGTAACTTTAGTTTTGTGTCTCGGACTGGTGATGAGAGCGAAGACTTTCTGGCCCGCGGAAAACGACGTAATGTTTATAGGGTAATTGTTAAAAAAAAACAGCTTCATGGAATTGCTCCTATGCAATTGGAAATGACTTCAAGTGATGAACGGTCACGCCAAGAGCATTCACATCAAGTTTTGTAAAATTATCTCTCCAAGAGTTCGCAAAAAATTATAGGTTATATATTTTTCCCTATCGTTTTTATAGAATGTTAGGATACCCATCGTTACGATGATCAGTGACACGTCGAATAGAGAATAGTATTTATTGGGACAGGCTCGGAAGCTCGAATTTTGTACCTGCAGGTGGCGGAATGCTCTCCAAAAACAGAATGAGGTGCTATTGGATCTAGAAATATTGCCTCATAATTAAATCCAAGAGAAAATCAAAATAGGAGTCATCTGCTAGGCAGTTGAAAAACCAGGGAACAATTTTTCATTTTTCGTTTCAATGCATCGCCCCATTTTAATGCACCTCCAAATTTTAGAGGCAGATAAATTTTTCATTCTATTTCCATTCAACGACTATGGTGGGCCATGCAGTTAACACAGTGCCTGGCAATCGAGACCGAAGACAACTTAAAATAATTCGGTTCACTTTACTTTGAGCAGAACACTGTAGCTCTAAGAATTTCAGGGTGAGACGTTGTCGTTGTAAGAACTATTGCTAACTGGGTGTAGATATTTCCGTTGCTGGTAGGGTACATATAATTTACTTAGTTTTCTCTGAAGTTTAGTTGGCCAAAACAGAAAAAGGCCGATAAAACTAGAATTCAAGCCAAAACAAGAATCCCATGGCACAAAATCTCGCAACAACGTGATTGATTCACCGGTGTGTTTTATTTTTTGTGGAAGGCTTTCCTCTTATACATTTGCTGAAGAAAACGCCCTTTGAAAGTTCCAGGTTTATTTATCGGGACCAGGTATATTCTTGAACTACTCGTTTATTCTCAATGCGATAACCGTAAGTAGTGCAGTATAGTTGCTCAATAATGCAGTAGCGTTGTTCAGTGATGAGGGAGCGTTGTTCAGTTTTTTTCTTTGGATGCATTCTCCTCGTTTACTTGAAATTTTGTGGTCGACAAGTTTTTTGTACGTCGTACGTGTCTTAACATCATTTTATCCCATGCACTGAGTTTGTTGCGTCAGTATTTTGATTTTATTTACAGTTTAAGAGACTTGCTCAGCTTTCTCAGTGCAGTTATTATATATACGGAAGAATACCTGTCATCACGGCTCCTGTTCTATCGAATAAGGTTCACGTTGTATTTGTTAGTCGATTTTATCTGTATTTGCTGGGTATTTTTGCAGCTGTTTAGATTTCAGTTCTCTTAAAGTGTATGAACAACAATCAAGTTACTCTTGAACCGCTTCATTTCTATCCCTCAACCGTACTTAGTTTAAGCTGAATGCCAATTTTCTGTTTTCTCCCAATTATTCCGTTCTGTATTTCACCATTGATTTTCCAAAGCGTTGAAGACCTTGAGCGAGCTAGCTGTTCCATCATTTGTCGTTTGCGAATTTTTTAGTCATCTGTGTCAACGGCTTCAGAAAGAAATGTTTTAATAAGTGGAAACACCAATTTTATATAACCATCACGAATCTTACTCTATTAATAATAATAAAGTAGCAAGGGTGGTTTTTGGTATTTTAACTTCCATTGTGAGAAGGAAAATGCAAAATAAAAACGTTTTATTCATTCAGTCATCGAAGCACAGTTACGCAAAGACATTACAAAGCGTTAAACTCCTCTACACAGAGAATCTTCAGAGCCCATGTCTAAGAAAGTGCGTCTCATTTGATGAGTCGCTTGAATATATTCAAATGGACACGGTCATGATAGAGTATTATTGTGACAAGAGTGAACACTTCAGCTGGTTTCCAGAGGATGATTCTCTATCTTCAACTGAGCCATAAAATGCTTTATGGTCAGTTCATTCAAATGAGCGGCTTCACGCTAGAAGAAACGATGTGATTACAGTAATGCTCAAGCGAGAAGCTTTTTATTCATATGTTTTTTGGGTGTATATAGATCTCTGGCAAACATTAGTCTCCGGGATCTCGAGACACACAACAAAGACGGTTCGCTCGTTCATTTTCCTTTC
Source organism: Platorchestia sp. MABIK (assembly GCA_014220935.1). NCBI lineage: Eukaryota > Metazoa > Arthropoda > Malacostraca > Amphipoda > Talitridae > Platorchestia > Platorchestia sp. MABIK. The sequence continues at coordinate 221,574 of JACJUY010000040.1, forward strand.
TTCTCTCGGGCATGAAGCCACCGAAATAGCGCTGTAAAATCCTGCTATTCGTCTCCCAAGTCGCTTTAAAAAAAACTGGCGTTCTTGGAGGCCAGTTGAAGCGTCCGTTGATTTGTGGCGCAAAATTTGTGACTTGGAAGCCTTATGCTGCCGCTGCTGCTACTCCTCGTCCACTTCATTGCATCGTTTTCTTTATTAAAGCCTTTTGTCGAGGGCGCTCGAACTACCTAATGAAATCCCCTACAAAAGGAATTCTGGGGCTCGGAGCTCTACTTTACTTTAATGAGCTCGTCCAGCAGTTACTCAGAAAAGGTTTCTATGGAGGATGAATTTTCCTCCACAGAGTTAGGCACAACTGCGATATTGGTCATTTTTTATTTTACTGGCGGTCCGGGATCGTCAAGGTTGCCAGTTATCTCAGTTTATTCAGTTACAATGACACCATACGCGGACACATGCATGGATGTTTATTAGTCTACAACGTGCCCCCGTTTCGCGTGATGTCGTAAGATGTTAAAATAAATGTATTGTAATAAATTATACACTCACGTCATTTCTACGGTGACCCAAACAGCGACAGGTAGAGACTCTGTAATCAGGAGTGATATCCATTCCGTCTGTCCGTAGCATATTAGCTGCCTAAGAACTCGCTTTAAGTCTCTCATTATATCCTTTGGCTTTTACTTGCCTGGCATCTCGGTTCACTGAAGAGGTCTAACTGCTTGAAATCGCTGCCCTAAATTGCTGCGTGTGGGTGCTAGATTTTTGGATGCTAGGGTGATTAAGCTGGAAACTCTACGCGTGATGGGTGAGATTCGCCAACCTTATGTGCTGCACTTGTGCAATTGAAGCTATTTTATAAAATAAGAAACTGAGATCAGTTATTGTTGACGGGATTGCAGAGATTACTGCTAATTTAGGACAAAAGTTGCACCTATAACAATTTCTTCAACAGGCGCTATGGTGAACTCATTTGATGTAAACTAAAGCTTTTCGTACGTGTCTGCCGACTTCTATAATTCATTTTAGAATTCACAAAAATCTTGGTAAATTATCGACACTAATTAACTAATGTTTTACCGAAATTGTGTAATGAAATCATTTATTTATTGATGTGATGTTTTAGTACATCAAACGTGTAGAATAATAAATGATCTCGTTGATTTCAATTTAGTAGAGCATCGTAAATCAGAGCCTCCAATTTTATTTGAGTGTCACGCAAGTTATATTCAGAAGTGATACTGGGGCCAGCGGATGTTCATTAACCCTAGATACTTTTTTCAATTTGCAGAGCTCATTGATCGCTAAGGCTAGAAACGTTAACTAATAACATCTCTAAGTGATATTACTGGACCTAACATTTCTGATGTCCTCAACACGAATTCCAGCACATTCTCAAATTAAAGTTGAGGCTGCATCAAAATGCTGTCATGAGGAGTCCAGAGGCTGGTTCATTGGGTGTTATATTTTAGCTGTCCAGCTATCGCTCGAGCTCTAAGTTAGGCCGGAATTGAGTACGCAAGTCAGTCGCAGAAGTTTCGTTGACAAGTTGAACGGCCTCGCTGCATTGCGAGGGTGAACCGGCAGTAGCTCTCGTGAGCTTTGGCAGCTCACAGCTTTAGTTTAGCAAGATTGTGCTATTTTGTGAGCTCTCTAGGCCACAAACTCAACTTGTAGTGTTGAGAGAGGGGAGAGATATCGGGCTGGAAGGATAAAAAACTGTTTTCTTTGTACGCAATTAATTTTGTACAATGACCGCCTCAGCATACTAGAGAGAAGCGTAAGTGTGTGCTTCATTGTTACCGTGTGCGCTGTTATGTAGGTTTCACCTCAACCTATCTGTGAATACGTTGCTCTGAACTATTGTCACGAGGGGGCGTTAATGCTTGTAAGAATGTGTTGGCGCTAGAACATCTGCCTTGTTGAACGTGTATTTAATCTTACTCATTTTTATTTCTTTCAGCAATTCCAGTTATCATTTATTGTCTAACTAAATCTGAATTGTCCAATGGCACTGAAGAAGTTTTGGTATGCAGGAACTGTGGCTGAGGTAAGTGTATTGTATAGATCTGCTCAACCAAGTTCCGGTTTTTCATTAGTTATGATTCTGTTCTTCCGTGCTTGACTTGTTTGTTCCGTTAATAAACTTTATTGAACTTTAACTGTGAATAAACTCTATTCACAGTTTGTTCGGTTGATAAGCTGTATTTTTCTTGCTTGATAAATTAATTTGTGTGTGTATTATCGTTGCGCAGAAATATTCAGAAGATGCTTAGATACTTGTTATCAGTATTCGTGTTTGTCGGTCTAAGTGTGAAATTCAACCAAATTATTTATTTCAATTATTGCACTTCCTATCTCAATATTATAAGCTATTATTCCATCTTTTATTGCCTTTTATAACTTACCTTATCAGCCGATTGTTATTTTTGTTAATTAGTGCTTTTGTTTGTGCTATTTTGGCCTTCAGGAAGCAGAATATCATTATTTTTAGTTTGACCTTGTTTGTCTTTTCTTTAAGCTGATGTGCCAAATCCCTGGGTGGTTTTCCGCCCACCCTCCATTTCTGGGGCTCTCCTAAGTTCTGTGATTTCATTGTTTTCCTGACCTTTCCTCGTTTTCTTAAAAACTTGTTCTGATTCCGCAGCTCCCCCCTGAGTAATTTACGCTGATTATCTGTGATCTCGCAAAAAATATACATGAACGGGTCTGCTTATTCCCCTTCATTTTCTTAGAAGTCCTCTGGCAGTAGTGAGAGCTATTTCCTTATTCCCAACTCGGCACCCGCTATCAACATCTCATTGTTTAAATTATTTAGTAGTGAATTTAGTTGAACGGTCACAGAAAACTAATTTTCAAAACATTTTCATACGGCTTATTTCGTCGATTTAGTCTTTAGTTTTCTACACTGTGCATGTAATCGAATGAGATATTATTCCCGTATTAAACGAACTGCTTGAACTTGTGGGTACATTTTACGGCAATCTTAAATTTGTCTCAATCTGCCCATGTGATTACTTGCTGCCGTGTGGATTTTGTCCAGTGAGTAGTTCTTCAATGTTCGCGATGTACTAACCTCGATGTGGACGGAATTTTTACAGGTTTCACTAGCATTTCCATTGTCATTTTCAGCTGTGATTCAGTGACCTGAAATTGTATTCTTTCATTCTGATAAGTGTAAAAACTGTTATAATTACCCCATACGAGCTCAAGAAATTATATTCCTCTCTTATGCTGCAGTCTTGCAGCGTCTGGTAAACAAAAATAATATAATCCGGATCGCTGCAGGGTTTCAATTTTTCTATATATGCTTTTTTCTAGCATCTCATTTTAATATAAGAGTAGAGTCATGGGCTAATGATAAATTGTAATCCCATTTACTTTCTTACAGCTAAATTTTTACATATTGATGGATGATCCAATCAGCGTTTATGTATACCAACAAGGCAGAGAGCGGTAAGCTGCAACTCCTTTTCGAAGAGTTGCTCAATAATGTTCCGTTGACTCGAGGCAGTTCCATTCGCAACCAATCCATTGAAAAGCGCTTCGCATTTGAGTCCTTGGCACTGTACATGATAGGCTTCCTTAGAGCGCGAGAGCGGCCTGTTTTCCCTGAGGGATCTCGTACAGTGTATAAAGATTCACAAAGCACCTGTAGGGGCATTCATGTAACCGTCGTAAAAGTTAGCAATAGCTGAGGATTTGAAAGAAGTCTCTTCAAACTCGCATTAGGGCCGATAACTGTTCTCATTGGGCCCGGTGAGGAGCTAGATAGAGCTCCGGGAGATCTGAAGTGCCTCCGCATCCTTTTACTGGCGACAGTAGCCATCACTTGGGATCTGAGCGGCTGTATTTGCGGCTCTCAGTAATTATCAAGTACATGCATTTGCCATTTCGTGAACGAAAACTCGCATCTCGTTTTCAATATCGGGAAAAAGATTTTCCCATGAAAATTAGGTTGGTGCTATTCTCTTTAAGCTATTTATGGATTCCTAGCGGATGCTTTTCTTGCTTCGTATTAATTCCTCCGCAACGAAGGCCTTTTTTTGGAGTGTTGCATTGCGCCTACTCCATTGATCTCTTCTATGACAACGGACAGATCTTCGGACATTGAGCGCTGCAGTTTGGTAGTTTGCAGAACATGCAGTGATGTGCATGAATTGAATGGTTAAATGACAAGAATGCTTGCGTAATGTTGAATGAAGCGAGGGAACTGAGGCATGCTAACCATCCGTAATACTGTGATAGTTTCATTAATCTCTGTTATTGCACTGAACTCGTTTCAGCAGCGCTACATCTGCGATTGGCAACACAAACAAACTAATGAAACTAAAATCACATCTAATCTCGCGACTTTTGACAACTCAAACAAACTCATAAAACTTAAATGATTTCTAATCTCACGGCTTTCTTTTCTAAAATGAAAGTGTAATGCATCAACACATCGTCTGTTGAAGTTTCTTCTATAAAGCCAATACCAATGAAATAAAAGTAACATTATTATGATTCAATTTTTATCTTCGAATGTACTGAATAAGAAGAGTAGTTTGTGAAAATAAAACTTCCTTATGCACGCCTGCTGAAATATTCATCGGTAATTTCAAACATTTGACTTCCCTACAATGAGCTACTATGAAGCTGTTCCCGAGCGACTTTTATGAGTGCAACAACGTACAGGAATATGCAATGGCTTGTAGTGCGATAGAATTTATGCAACCGTCAGGAAACGCGAATTGCTTGATCTTGTGAGCAATATTAATTGTATCGCTCAGGAGCGCAGGTGAATTCGTAACACAGTTGTAAAACAAATCATCAAACGTTAAGATGCTTGTTAAGATGTGCTTGCATGGCTGCATGGGTGATGCAAATAGACTGCACGTCTAAATCGCAGTGGTGTCTTCTCGTGCAGCAAGAGATTGCAACTGCGGGGTCGTGCGTCTTATTGTTATAGATGGTGCTCGAGAACGAGCACCTGAAGGTCTATCTCTGACATCTTAGTTCACATAAAAGAGGGTGCTGGAGAACGTACTGTTGGAGTTGTAACAATGATGCTCATGTTAAAGATAGAACTGGAAACCATGCTGATAGGGTTCTTGCTAGGCCGAGTTTTCGTTCGAGATTTTGAGTTTTAGTTCACTATAAGACAAATGTATGTACTTGATAACTACTTAGAGACGTAATGGTGCTGGAGCTGCTGCTAGGATTAGGGCATTCTGTATCATGGCACTGGAGACCGTGCTCTTGGAGCTGTAGCCAGAACGTGTTCATGTTAAACACGATCCATTCAAACTGAAACATTTGCTCCATTATACTGTACAAAGGAGTTTTTAAATATGGATCCTTAAGGAGTCCTAAATAACTTCCACTATCTCAAATGAAAAAAAATGCTAAAACAATCCTGCGAAATGCTAGTTTTATTTTTATCACTTTTTCAGTACAATATTTTTCATGGACCACCCTTCTGAGCGCAAACAAGAATCGGCACTCTTACGCAGGCTTTCCATTCCGGCGCTTGTGAGATCTTGTACAATTCGCTAGATATTTACTTCGATGCATGCCTTGAGCAGTATAGATTTGTAGGCTTTTCACGGTAAGCTGTCAAAAGGGTGAGTTTACCGTGAAAAGCGCACAAATCGGTAAATTTTCTTCTGATGTTTTTTCGCTGCGGTGCTGAGATGAGCGTTGGTTTTCAGCGTATCTGGGAATCTTAGCATGCCCTCGAGAATGCGTAGGACTCCTGCGCTTGTTTGAATAGTCGTAGCATCGTAGCATCCGTCCGTCCTCGTCAGTGATTATCAGATCTATTCACCGTCCCCGTTAGTGATTTATTCACCTAAATTCTTTGCAGGAATCTGTTTTGCCTTTCTAACTAAAGTTTGCTATTTTTCTAATATTTTTTTCGATTGTGTGATATTGTTGACTTCTTGCAAGCGTGCCTTTATCGGATGTTAAAGGTATGATATAATTTATGCCAATATAATTTATGAGCATTTTGTTTTAAAAAATCGGATGTTACTACAAGTTATCAGTTCAGTAAAAATATGTTCGAATTTGTACCATACTCGAATTTTCCACTTTCGTCGAAAAACTTCCGTTCTGACATACGAGCAACAGTGATATGATTCACGCAGATTTTCCTCCCAGATGGTACCAGATGATTTTTCCTTCGCAATCTTTAGCCAGTAATGTATTAGATCTCATGCAAATCACACATCAGCGTACCATGGTTCTGAAATAAGAACTTCGCCAATGATAACTGCAACGATGACCATATCCTAAGCCAGGTTTTTAAAAGGGGCATAAAAGCCCGACCTCGTGAACAATGGCTTAAGTGTTCCTTCATAAAGAGATCAATTATAAAGTGCGATCTTCTGCACTAATGTAAAGCAAACCCGGGAGAAAGGAAGAGCCAATATAGCCACGAAATGGGAGCGTAATCAGAAACTGGAGAAAACTCAGTAACTCACATCGGAAATTTCCAAAAATTTCAGAAAGAATTTAACTCTTCAGCATTTTCGGTAGTCGGCGAGCACAGTATTTCTGTGTGTTGAGTCACAGAGTACATATTCAAGAACTGCTACACTGGCTGCAAATATAAAATAGCAAGAAATACTAAAAACTCTCTTTTATTATGTTTTCAGTGCGTGCGTACACTGTAATTTTTGCAAGAATTCGCTTAGCACATGAGGCACGCATGGCTGCGCTCGCTGTGCGGCAAAAAGCCAGGCGCAGATCACTGAGCGCAGCAGTACCGTCAGTACATTGGGATGTTGTCTACTTGTGACGGCTGTTCCGCTGGGCGGAAATGCACTGCAAGATAAATGACAGGCATTTTGTGCGAGATTTTCGTCGAGATGGTCGTGCATCTTGATGTGCTCTTGAGAGCTGCCTTTACGCTGACAAGAACAACTCTGCAGCAGCTTTGAAAGTTTCGTTGTAAATCTGTTTACATTAGCCTCGGTTCTTACTAACGCATATTTGCTTTGAATTTGCTTCCCTATCTGAAAAGAACTTAATGTATTCACTGATTATGAAATAGGATTTTGAAGCATAATAAATGGAATGCGAATTATGTACAGTTTAACTAACGTGATCAATATCTTCAATAATTGCAAGTAATCATCTAACAGATATAATTTTTTAGTCTTTTAAGTGCTTTTACATTTAAATGTGTAATTTCTCTAACTCTTTCAGAGGTCTTAAAAAATTAAATTATGGCGAATAAATTTTAATGCCATTGGACTTCGATGCAGTTGAGCGTGTAAACGGGTCGTAGGTGGGAGATTTTGAAGATAATTGATCCAAGTCTACCGCTTTTCCACTTCTTAGTAGAGGTGAGGGTTCAATTTTTAAAATATACATATTTGCTATTCATTTCCAGGTGTTGCCTTACGCAGCCCTTCAAATTTTAGAAAATACTGATAAAATAGTATTTTGTTTTCCAAAAATTTAGAATAAACACTTGAGAAAACTCGACGGATTCTTGATACTATCGTCAGCAGAAAGCCAGTTTCGTCTAGTATTTGAAACCTTTCTTGGAACAAAGAACGAAATTCAAGAGGGTGTAAATTTAAGCGAGCTTAGAAAAAACTCGAGTTACGATTACTTTCACAGAGCTCGTGCGTTGTTGAAAATACATTGCTCTTTATTTTGAACAGAACTCATTTGTCAAAGAATATGTATATATAATATTTCAATAAAAATCAAGAGATATAGAACCATATTTATCTATCTAAATCCCTGAAAATTTATGATGAATTTGTTTGTGTGTTTGAATGCTTCTGTGCTTGCTTAACACCGTCCACGCGCTGCTTTTGGTAATAAAGGAGGGTAAAATTGAGCGTTTTGCTTTCAGTAATAACACAAAGCAAAATCCAATACCTTGATTTTAGCGCTAACAAAGAACACAATTAAACATTCGCGCAAGCTGTATTGTCGATACGATCTTTCACAAATATCAGCTTCACTGACAGATATTTTCCAAAGAGTAGTTGAACATTTACCAATGAAATTAATGTCGCGATTTAAGAAGTTGATAAAAGAGTAACAAATCGATTGAAGAAATAAATGGAAACAGCTGCATTAATACAATCAATGTGATTTTCTTTCAACAGGTTATGAGAATTTTATCACTTCGGTAGCGACCGACAATATCAACGCAGTTCTAAAGGCTCTTTTGGAAGTTCACGTACAATAATTTTAATCATGCCGTTTGTAATGTTAATTTTCTGGCTTGTTGTTGTGAGTTATAACTCTCTTTAGGTTTTCGATACTTGACATGGAAACAGAGCGCACAGAATTCCGAGTGAACATCGAAAGATAGGCGATGGTGCACCATCTTGCTCGCATCGTTGAATGGCAGGATCAGAAATGGTGAGGAAGTCGACGTCTTTTCGACAGAGAAAAGCTCAAGCGTTTCGCCGTAACGTAATCTTCATCGATAGAACGGTAAGTAAAGATAGCTAATCTCTCATGGAACATCAAAAGGTGACCCTTACCGATTGGAATCGGTATACAGAGAACCGAACATTGGTCGTTTGTACAATTCATGAAGGTTACCGCCGGACAGCAACGCAAGTTTTGTCTATTAACACGTTGGGCGCGACGGAAGCAACCGGCGTACACAGAGGGAATTTTCATAATGCTGCTGATCGATAGTAGTCACAAAATCTTTTTTTAATAAATACTTAATCAAAACTTAATGAAGGCTCGATCTGGTTAACGTTTGCTAATTTTAAACTTGCTCACTACAATCGCCTTCAGTTTAACCCATCGCAGTCAAAGTTGTTAAACATGCCCGATATCTGGAAGTGATTTCTATTTCTGGAGATCAGAATTCCTCATCTGAGTAAACGATCTTGTTCCAACACATTGATGCACCGGTATCACGATCCCACACCAAATTGCTGCACAAGTAAATTGCTTTCAATGTGCTTCAGAGTGGTATAAAGTTTTTTGAGCATGATCACTTGCTACTTTTCAAAACCCTGTATTCCCTCTTTGCTTGGACCTGTAGACATAATGTGGGCCAGTAAGTCATTGGTCTTACTCAACGGCTGTTAAGTTTTGAAATAGAATTGGACTGTTATGCATAAATATTTTTCGTTCAGATATTGAAAATGAACTCATTCTTATTAAAATCATAAAGCGTTTGAGTAAGTAGTTATAGTGCGAGGCCTTATTTGTTTGACGCTTGTACATTACACATCCTTGGAGATCCGCTCATCGTGTACTTGATGTGAAGTGATCATGAAGGCGTCCTTCCTGGGGGGATTAGTTAGAATTGCATTGGACAACAGCTGTGGGGAATCTTATGATTTACATAAAGTTGATGCTACAGTGCTTGGGTTAAATTACTGGTAGTGAAGTGTGATTGATCCGACGCTATAATCTCCGCAAATTGCTCCGACGCTATAATCTCCGCATATTGCTCCATGCGAGACCGTGTCCGGGTATTGCTTTCTTCAGGAGAGGAGACTTCCTGGCACACATGTTGTGCCTTTTTACTGGTACCCTCAAGTTGATGTCTGCGTTTTTTTATTTGCAGTTTAGTTGTATCGTGTGTTAATCATACGTTTGGCGTTTATCATGAAATTCTACATTTTTGAAAATTCGTTAACGATAATTGGAATAGTCATGAAAGATTGACTTCACTCGCGTGGCTAGTTCAAACTGTTTATAGCGTATCATTTTGTTACACACAAATCTTTTAAGTTTAGAGTCTTAAAAATTAATTTTACGTAACATGGGGCACTTTAAAAAATTAATTCTTCTATGGAATGAGATATGGTTGTAGAGTGCTGATAGTTAGATTTTAAATTAGATCTCATACCGCGCATCCGAGTTAAGTGGAGCTCACGTGAGCAAGAATAGAATTTTCAGAGTCATTTGTTTCGTCTAGAGAACAATGTGAGGGCCCGAGCTGAGAGTTAGGTAGGCCTTCTTTTTGTTGAAGTAAAATGTTTTTGTTATGTTGAGGACCCCTTTTTTTCGGTTCACTGCTGTCCTGTTTTTCAGCGCCTACTACTTTCTTCTTCAACTTTGTTTCTTGTTTCCTAATCTTCTTTCACAACTTACTGTTTCTATGCCCTTTCTGCGTAGATTCCGCGTTTCCTTTACTCCATACTAAATGGTGCCTTCCTCTCTTTAAGGATCGCATTTGTTGCTGCGGATAGAGAGGCTAAAACTAACGACTAATCTAATCTTGTTTTGTCTAGCTCTTTTCCTTGGATAATTCTAACCTTGTTCTCAATGACCATTGATGAGGAGAGGTACATAGCAAATTCATTTCTGCTTGTATTGAAAGTTAGGACGAGCTCAAGAAACGATGGCAGTTGGTACAACATTTGCTTCAATATAAGTGACTGCCAATATTTGGAATTCACTATCATATTTTGTACCTGCATCGTGAGCATTAGGGCTTGGTTACCACTTTGGCCACACTAAGTGAATAATGTAAGTGCATGACTTCTATTTCTCTAAAACGTTTTATTATTACTCAGAACAATCTCTACGGGTTTCAAACCCCCGTTTGACCGGAAAAATTACGGACAATATTGTCGCTCGGCACTGAATCAACAGCATTCTAGTCTAGTGAAATGCATTGACGGGCGTGACGTGTGCTGAAGACAGAATAATTGATGAATTTATGCTAATGAATTAATTCTATTGCTTTGATTGCCCTCAAATTTTAAAACTGAGAAATTTTGGATATTTAATACAGTGAATTATGCGTGAAAATGTACCATGCGGAATAAACTGCTTGGTTTTTGAGTTTGTCCCCTTAGAGGACGTGAGATATAGAATAAGCTTAGGTTAGCTAATTTTTCGTCAAATGCTATGGGGACTGGCAATCCCAGGATGCATGCAGTTAGGCTGCCTCAGCTATACATGGGCCTTCCGGACTTTTGTCTTCTCTGCCCACTTAGCTTCTTGTTGATTGTATACTACTTTCGATATATCCTCGTTTCCTTTTCGTTATCTTCTTTTTAACTTGCTGTTTCTATGTATATGGGCATAGTATCTGTGTGGGAATTCAGCTTGTGGAAAGGTTCCATGTTTATAACACTTCACACCAAATGGTCTAATTTGTACATTTTTTTCACTTTAAACAACGAATAATAATCATAATAATGATAATGGTAATAAATTTCGAGTTTGAAGATTATTTGGCCATCTTATGGGATTCCCTAAGACGCAATATTCAGTTGTACGACCACTCGACGCAGTTTTATAGCCCACTCCAGAATTTCATATGAGCAGGCAATTTGGCCAAGCCACAGCATATGAAAATAACGAACCTGTTCGCATTGGAAAAATGAATACATATTTTGATGGAAAAAACTCGTTGCTTTACAATAAATTGTGGAATACGGAGATGTCACAGACATAAACGCTGTATCCGATGATTTGGGAAAAATTTATCAAAAGGATTGAAATATAAGAGAAAAAATCAGATTGGTGAATAATGTCATCACTTGATAGAATGCACATCACCAGAAAACATTTCAAAACTATTTCACACATGCACTTGCATTCAAGGCATTTTTTCACCTGGGTGCTTAGCTAAAGAGGAATGAGTTGAAAATCTAGCACTTTTCGAATGGGATGTCTATTGTTAATGTCTATGGATGGTTCTTGTCAAAAATCTCAGCGATGAAATTTCAGTGGGTCATCTTGGTTTTACTCTAATCTAATCTTAGTCCTCTTGGTTTTACTTTTCAACCATAGCTTGCTTTTTCCATCAAATCGACCTCCTGTTGTTTTTACTCTCTAGTCCTCGTTAGGTATTCTGGATTATCATTGTAAGCGTTCATTTTTCAGTACATACTCAGGCTGTGCTCTCGTTCTTCAGTATTATAGTTTATGCGCATACCCATCGTTGTCTTGACGGAGAGATCTGCATTTGAACAAACATAAGCAGGCGACTCAGAGGTGAAATTTTTGTTTCCATTCCGATGGCAATGGCAGCTTGCATGGACGCCCGTCGGGCCTAAGAAGCTGTGGCTGTGACGGTTTGTTTCTTTGTCTTTCTGGCGACTTTACGCCTCGCATCAATCAATGTTTTGTTTCAACAACTGAGCCTAAAAATATCTAAATCCTTCCTTCTCAGAGGGATACAACTATTGTATCTATGGGAATGAGCGCTCCCAGGGGGACAATGTGAGGGCCCAAGCTAAAGGTTAGGTAGGCTTTCTTTTTGTTAAAATAACATAGGTTTTTGTTTTGTTATGGACCAACTTTTTTTCGGTTCACTGCTGTCCTGTTTTTCCAACACCTACTACTTTCTTCTTCAACTTTGATCATGTTTCATGAACTTCTTTCTCATCTTGCTGTTTCTATGCCCTTCCTGCATAGATTTCAAATTCCCACAACTCCATACTAAATGGTGCTTTCTTCCTTCCTCTCTTTGGATCTCATTTGTTGAGGATAGGGAGGCTTAAACTAACTAATAATCTAATAATCTTAGACACTTAAAAAATTGGTCGTCATGTCAGGAGCTGGCTTCTTTGATTTACTAGTTAATGATCATTATTATCTAATTGAAATGATCAGTTCTCAATACTCGGGACACGTGTGTTGAAAAATAATGAGAGGTATGACATGTTTTAAAAATTGAATTTAATGCAAATGCCTGAATTTCACAGGAAGTATTGATTATATTCAATGAGTAGGATATTGTTCCTGTAAAGAGCCTTCGTATTAGACATGCTGAACAGGCATAGGAATATCTTAAATATTGAGCTAACATTAAATTGGATTTGATTTTGAGTTAAAAAGAATGTGAAAGTTTAGTTTATTTGTTAAACAGTGTGTCAGGAGGAAATTCAAGAGCTTTTACAGCTCATTCATCGATAGGAAGGAGCGCTAGTATGAGACTTTAACTAGCTGTTTCATGGTGTAAATTGCAGCTGATTTTATTTGTTTGCTAAGAACTTTTATCTAATTTTGTTTGAAATTCCTACAGAACAAAGTGCTCATTGCACAACAAATTTCTAAACATTATCTAAAATTCTACTATGAATTTAAACATTTTTCTCAATAAAGTAATTTTCCCAGGGCATATAACTAATGTATCTATAGAAATTAGCACTCCCAAAAGAAATGTGTGAGATCACGAGCTAAAAATTAGGTTAGCCTTCCTTTTGTTGAAATTGTATACAATTTTTATTTCGTTCAGGGACATCTTTTTTCGGTTCAATGCTCTTCTATTTTACAGCATCTACTACTTTCTTTCTCAACTTTTATCCTTTTTCGTGAACTTCTTTCTCAACTTATTATTTTCAATGCATCTTGTGCGTAGATTCCTCATTCCATTAAGTCTAAACTTATGGTGCTTTCCTCCTTTCTTTCTCTGGAACGCCTTTGTTGCAGGTTAGGGAGACAAAGTAAAGTCTAATCCAATCTCACTAAAGTGATTGAAAGTATCGTTATCCATAGACTATGAAACCCAGAAAGGGGAGACAACGCGGCTTTTCACTCAGCTGCAGCCAGCGTCTCGAGGCGAGCTCCTAAAATATCTTGTTATTTCTCTGCACACTCTGATCTGACCATGTTCCGGCCGGAAATCGATCTCTGATGGTCTGCAAATTACCGGACTCCCGAACTAAATCCCGAAATGATTGGGATTTAGAAACGTTGGTCTACTCAGATCAGAAAAAGAAGGAAATAATTTCCATGAACAGTGACTGATTTTAAAATATATGATTTGGCAAAAATGTCCGTTTCACTGCTCTCCTGTTTTTAATTTAACTTTTTCTAGTTTCTCAAACTTATTTCCTAACTCGCTGTTTCTGTCCGCAGGGAATCTTCAGTGCTAATACTCCTTGCTCCCGTCTTTTCAACTCTTTTCAACTCCCGTCTTTCAACTAAATAGTGACTTCGTCCTTCCCATCTTCAAAACACCTTTGTTGTATTTAGACAGACTTTTAGGAACTTACAACTTAATCTTTGAAGATACATACACTTACAACAACTTTCATAGACAAGGCCTGTGATGAGAAGCTTTCAAGTTCGTAGTAACGTAGCCTATGACTGAATTCGAATGACGCTACACATTTTTTCCAGAGAAACGGGTTTTCATTCTATATTGAGGTAACTTTCTTAGTGAAACTGATCTGTACGTTTTTTTTGTTATACCATTGTTAGCTAAGAAAGCAAGTGTCACGAGGTAATCCTGTTATCGCTGAAGTAAACGGGTCTATTCTAGAGTGCTGGCAATAAAAATCCGGTCACTCTCCATAAAACCTGTAATATTTACAGATTTTAGGAAGCTGTAAAGTATTTTCTAATATAGATAGAGATCTGCGGTAAATTGTTTTGTGCAGAGGAGTCACGTAGCTTTTTCAGGCAGTGCTACGCGAGTTGACTACAAGCACTGGTTTAGTGAAGTTGTGTCGTCGTCTTCCGCCGCATACTGTGTTTTCACAAATCTGACTATTTTTACCATAAGTGTTGTATTTTAAGAAACCCTACATTGGCTGAAAGGAAACAACTTGGAAATGACCAAATAGGTGACATTATTGCATTACATAAGGTTGGAAAATCATAAAGACAAATTTCAAAACAGAAATATCTCAAAGTACCGTGAATTTATGAATTTCTCGCCATAACAGCAGTGATGGTTCTTGTACGCCAATCCGAAAACTAGGTAGTGGGAGACCTAGAAAGACTAATTTACGCACTGATAAAATAATGAAATGTACTGTGTTAATAAAACCACCAATAACAGCAAAAGAAATTAAGTCTGAGCATTATAATTTGCTTCATGATGTGTCTGAGCGCACAATACGACATCGGCTGCAAAATGAGCTCGGGATGCCATCGCGCCATGCTGCCAAGAAACCTTCCCTGAATGCCCCTGAAGAGTTGAGTTTTGTAAACAGCACATGAATTAGACTGTTGATGATTGGAAAACCGTTCTCTTTAGTGATGAGTCCTCTTTTTTGACATTTAGAAGCTGTCCAAGAAAGGTGCGTCACCCGCTTGGCTCAGATAGGATGGATCCTAAATTCACAATTAAGACAATGAAACACCCTCCAAGTGTCATGGTTTGGGGGTGTTTTAGCAATTTTGGTAGGAGAAGTTTATTTTTTCTTTCTAAGAACACAACCGTGAATGGTCAACGATATTTAGCCATGCTAAATGAAAAAATTCCACTGACAATGCCATTACATGAGACAACAACTTTTATGCACGATGGGGCTCCTTGCCGCAAGGCAAAAATCGTTACTAAATGGCTCAATGATAATGACATTCGTGTTCTAGATTGGCCTGGTAATAGCCCAGATCTCAATCCTATAGAGAATCTGTGGCTTATTATAAAAAATAAAGTCGAATGTCATGATACTGGTTCGCTTCCCAAGCTGACAGAAGCCATAAAAAAAGTTTGGTGCACTGAAATGTCACAAGAAATATGCCAAAAATTTGATTGAATCCATGCCAGAACGTCTCAAAAAAGTCATCAAGAACAAAGGGCATATGAAAAAATACTAGTATACGGTATTGATGTACATTGATGATGTTTATACATTGATTTTGTAAAAAGTAAATAATATTGCCATGGTGATCGGATTTTTTTTGCCAGCACAGTAAAGTCCAAGAAATAGGACCAGGCTGGAATGCTTCAGTAACATGACTTGAAAACAAGAAAATGTAAATAATGCTCTGCTGAAAATATTTCAGCTCGTCAGTAATTAGAAAGACAAACCAAATGAAATTCGAAAATGGTGAAAACGTTTATGAAAGTTACGCGTTTTTACATTGTAGTCCCTTGAAGTACCCAAAAATGTTAACACAATTTTAGAGCATGGTAGAAAAGAGAGGTGAAAAGTTTCTATTGTGTCCGACGGGAGCGTCGCCCTTCTGTCACCTGCTGCAGTTGCTCCTCAAATCAAGTTAGCGAGGATCAGAGCAGCTGGAGGCGTCACCGCCCCACACACAAGGCTTTCATTTCCTTGTGTGTGTCGCAGGCACGCGAGGGACCTCATCGCGCCTCTGGTTAGTGGCTTACTCTACGGGGATTGTTTTGAATTCTTCTCAATTTATGAGTTGTTTTTAAAGCGCGGCTTATTTTTAATCCTCGCTTTGTTTTAAATTCTCGATTTTTTTTAATTCTTGCTTTGTTTTCAATTCTATGTTTTGAATACATGATTTGTTTTACGTTCTTGATTAATGTCGAATGTTTGGCTTGTTTTCTGTTCCTGATGTTGTCCTACAATGGTTGGTTTTTCATTGATATTTTTTAATTCTTGTTTCTTCTGTAATAATTTTTCCTTACCCTATTAGTTTCTGATTTTTTTTGGCAAGATTAGAAAACTGACTCTTTTCTTCGCTCAAGATAGTGATATTGTGCATTTGGTGTTGATAATTACTCTGCTTCTCTAAATTACGTTTAACTTTTGCTTATGTTGTCACGTCTTTAGGTTCTACTGTGATTTCACCAACCCTTAGTAAGCATAGGATAGGCAATAGGCTTAGGTTAGGGAAGTCTAACTCATAGTTCGAATTAATTCAACCAAATGGAATGAAGACAACAACGCTAAAATACCATCAGAAACAAAGATGCAAAATTTTTCAAATTTTTATCATGTGGGGCTTGTCTACCTCATGCTGTGGGGAATGGTGCCTCCGTGGGAGATGGTTATGTTATCTCAGCTATGGATGGGCTTTCGAAATTTTTGTTATTCATGCCCGCTTTGCTTCATTCAGTTTTCCAATTTTCTATGCTCAATTTTCTTTTTCTTCACACCTTGCTGTTTCTATGTGCAGGGTATCCTGTGCAGGAACACATTTCATGCATAGATTCGCCATTTTCTTTAGTTCATACTAAATGGTCATGTCTCTTTTCTCTGTGAAAACATATTTTCAAAGGAAACGAAGCTTTGAATCAAGTACAATTGTACTCTATTTCATCAACTTCTTTCAATCTAACCTTTACTATGCACAGAGCGTTGGGATATACTTGGCGCGCAGATTCGTTGTCCCTGAATTACATACCAAGTGGTGCTTTCGTCCTTTTTCTCTTCGGAGCATCTTTGTGGTAGTTAAGGAGCTTAAGCTCACCTATAATCCATTTCATTTTTCCAGAAGATTTGAAAAGAAATTGTAACAATGTTTCATTTGCGAATTATAATGAGAAGAATACTTTTCGCTTTGACAGTTTATAATTAAGCTGAGGTCTAAAAGACGTAGTAGGGAATGTTACGAGCCATTCATTTCATTAGTCGAAGAATAATTGTTCATTGTAAAGTTTGATTTTCCGAAATAATTGCCTAATATATAAAATGCAAAATATTTAAATAGAAAGTTCAGTACAGATGAAGAATTGTTAATGGGAAGCATGTTTCAAATTGTTTTTATCAAACGTAAAGGTAGATTTCATTTCCCATGTAACTTTGCACTGATTTAACTCACATGAAACCAAAACGAATGTAAATTGAGGAATATTTCAACATGAAATGCAAATAATTTCCCCACAGACTCACAACAGTAGAAATTACATCTCAGACAGCAACAAAAATTAGGCAGTGGAGTTCCCTTTGGAATTTCCATGTAAGTTCCATTTGTGCAAGTTTGTGTTCGGCTTCGACAAGGTACAATTAATCAAATTCACGCGGGCTCTAATTGAGAACGAATCCATTATATTTCGCGGAATCGAAGCTCAGCTTGAACAGCAGCAACAGACTATATATCGTCTAGAAAAGTATCGGATGCAAGCCTAATTGCCTGGGCCTCAATTAGTGGAGTACAAGCGGGTCTCACACTGGAGTTTGTCCCTAGCGCTGCTCAAAATACGGATCTACTCTGGGTCTGGCTGGCCTTTAACATTTCCCTGTTCTCGCCCGCGCAAACTTTGCTCCGGAAAAGAATGTTCGTACTTTTTTAACCGATGAAAATTTCCGTCTCTGAGCTTAGATTTTCAGAATTTCTGTCCCTGAACTTCGGTTTTCTCAGAATAAGACTTGATTAGTGAGAGTTTAGCGTGCTGTCATAGAAGTAGAATTTTGAATTTTTCAAATTTTGTGTTTAAAAACTCAGGAGCTCAGCAGTCTCTTCCCGATTTAGATATATTTTCCATTAGCAAACTCAAGGGAAACCAGTTGAGTTGGTCCCGAAATTTGAGCTGCGTGAAGTACCATAAATGTAGCTCACTGATCGAGTGAGCTCTCTAGCGGCCGGTGAGTGTTTATCTGCTCCTTCGTTACGTCTCCTCTGCGACTGCTTCCGGAGTTGACCTAGTTTCCTATGAAATGTGGAAAAAATTTTCTAGGGGCTGAGCCACTCGGGAGTTGTTATGCTTCAAGTTAGTATCTGAATCGCAATTCTTGTCTACTCATATATTTTTGCGGACTTGAAGGCTGACGAAGCTGCTCAACTTACTGCTGGATAGAGAAATCTTGTCTTCAATCTCGACAGCATCGTAGTCATTTTTTAAACTTAAGGTTATGCATACATGGCTGCTCTACTCTTCGTACCTTTCACGCCTTTGTACCTTGATTTTATTTCGTGAATTTAAAAAACCAAGTTGTACAAAATATTATAACAGAACGTTCTCGATTGAGACATGCAGAGATAAAATTAAACTGCAATTCACCTTCATTCTTCGCATTTGACTGACAAAAATCTCTTTTGTTTCAGTTGGAAATTATATCTTGTGTTCCGTTAGTAATTACTCCTGATAGAATTCCCTTCACATGCCAAAGTACTTGGAGAAGATTGATTGCTCTTGGTTCAAGCCGAGAGCTTTTTCTTATGAAGAAAAATTTTTTTACCTTGATCTAGAACGGAAAAAACAGGGTGAGAGTATTTTTATTGCTCTGAAGTGCTGCGTGGGTACATTAATCTTGACATGAACGTAAAAGTTGTACTGTATGCAGTCTGGCTATACGTGATCGTCAGTGCATGCACGAGTTGATAGACGGAGTTTTTTTCGAGCTAAAATTTCCTGAATTGGCTTCTCAAATTGAATTTGTTAAAGTGAAGGCTTTTAGCGGGGAAAAGTTCATCAGATCAGAAAAAGTCGAACCAATGCCACACTTTTAGCTATAGAAAGGCCAATCCTTGCGCATGCCTGTGAATGGCTGCCTAAAACACGAGAATTTTAAATTTCTAAAGAAATCTGCTAAACGAGGCATCACTGGTTTTGTAATTTTGTACGGCATGTGATAGACATGTCTTCATTCACATTGCACCAAGTTGAAATTATGTCAAAGTAAACCTGATTTTTCAAATGATGTTTTTTAATAATGAACTAGGCCCCATAAAATGGTGTATCAATGAATATTAGATTCATGAGTGATTTAAAAAGATGGTTTTGAAATTACTGATGTTTCGCGCTCTAATAAGTGAACATTGCTGCAACAGATATTACGTGAACGTAATTAAAAAGCGAAATGTAGTAACTTGAATCTATTTTCTTTGAATTTTTTTTCCTTTCAGTGGTATCAGCGCTTTCGATGTATAATAGTTCTTTGACAAACATTGTTGGAAATTCTAGGACAAAAGTAGATGGAACGTTGCGAATGTTAAGACTCGCTTAATATGATACTTTTTGATACTTTATCTGAGTGTGCTCACTTTTAGGATTTGGACATTTAGGTTCTTGAAACACCTCTGTATAAATACGTTGAAATAAATAATTCCAAGTTGCGGCCCCTTATGGGGATACGAATATTGGATCAATGGGAATTAGCGCTACCAGGGGGACTACGTGAGGGCCTGAGCTAAAGGTTCGGTAGGCTTTCTTTTTGTTAAAATAGAATAGGTTTTTGTTTTGCTATGAATCACCTTTTTTCGGTTCACTGCTGTCCTGTTTTTCAGAATCTACTACTTTCTTCTCCAACTTTTTCTTGTTTCATGATCTTTCTTAGCTTACTGTTTATATGCACCTTGTGCATAGATTCCGCGTTCCCTCAACTCCATGCTAAATGGTGCCTTCATCCTTCCTCTCTTTGAACATCTTTGTCGTGGTAATGGGAGGCTAGAACTTTCTATGTAATTATAAAATAATGCCACCCCTCAGGGGGATACAACTATTGTATCTATGGGAATTAGGGAATTAGCGCTCCCTGGGGGAAAATGCGTGAGGGCCCGAGCTGAGAGTTAAGTAGGTTTTATTTTTTTTGAGATAAAATGCCTTTTGTTATGTTAAGGATCACCTTTTTTGGTTCACTGCTGTTCTATTTTTCAGCACTATACTACTTTCTTCTACAACTTTTATCTAGTTTCATGAAGTTTTTCTCCACTTACTGTTTTCATGCCCATGTGCATAGATTTCGCACTCCCTTATCTTTATATTATATGGTGCCTTCCTCTTTTGGGAATGCTTTTTTTAGCGGTTAGGTGGCTTACACATTGACTCCGATTGTGCGGTTGCTTACGGTCAATTGGTTAGGCTGAAGAAGTCGTTTTGAAAAACCGACTTTTCTGCTCCAATTCATTTTTAACCTTTTTGAAAAGTGTAAAGAATATAATTGAACCGTAATTTGTTACTTTTTACTCTAAAATTTATTACTGAAAAAGTCGCAAAATAGTTGAAATGTTGTTTGTACATTCCGGTACGTAAATGAGCAATTTACCTAGTGGTACACATATGTACCGCTTCAAAGTCAACGTGTTAAACTAGCATCTAATCTAATTAAGCTGCCGTTTGTTCAGAAGTAAAAGCATTTTGCTGAATCCAGCTGTAGCTCTTACTTGCTTGAGTGATTTTGCTTAGATAATTATGACTCGGGTTCATAAACCACGTTCGCGGTTTCCATTGCAAGACTTAGTATCATACTTCTAAGTAGAACAAGTGCTAGTCCGTAGCCTGATGATGCAAACTTTAAGTACCGACTGAGGACCCGAGACTGGTGTGACTGCAACTGTAGCAACACGAGCAACTTTGATGAAAAAATTACTCCGTGTAGTTACGGATTTTGAAGAGAAAAACTTGAAATTATTATTACCACAACCGGACGCTGCAAACTTTCATTAGTATTCTTATGCATCCAAAAGTTTGGGGCAAACCTTTAAGACGTTCTTGTATCGCAGAGTAGTGTCTGAAAGTTACTGAAGTGAGCGATTTCTGAAAATCATTGAAGTGAGCAATTCATGAACCTCAATGAAGTGAGTAATTCATGAACCTCAATGAAGTGAGTAATTCATGAACCTCGATGAAGTGAGCAATTCATGAACCTCAATGAAGTGAGCAATTCATGAACCTCAATGAAGTGAGCAATTCATGAACCTCAATGAAGTGAGTAATTCATGAACCTCAATGAAGTGAGCAATTCATGAACCTCAATGAAGTGAGTAATTCATGAATCTCAATGAAGTGAGTAATTCATGAACCTCAATGAAGTGAGTAATTCATGAACCTCAACAAAATAAGTAATTCATTACCCTAAATGAAATGAGCCATTCGTGAAAATTAATGAAGTAAGCAATTACGCTTTGGAGCTCTTAATCTTAAAGATTTGTGTGGTTGCCACTACGACTGCATGCCACACCGCATAATGTCGAGTGCGTAAGTGCCCTTTTGTATCGTTAGCCTCGGAAATGTGTCACTTCAAAGTAATTTTTTCGCTGTAGATCTACCGGTTACATCACAAGTCTTCACAATTTCGAGTTGAGAATTAGAGCCTTTCCCTCCAATTCTACTGTGAACGACTGATGCATAATTTTACTTCTGTACACAACGTTTGCAGTTCATTTATATTCAATGAACTCTCTGCTCTTAATAATCTGGGAAAAGTAAAGTGCTGCCGTCCTTAAATGTCCCAATATTTCTACCTTCGAGGACGAGAATCCTGCACTGAATCGTTGGGCTGTTGCGTGGGAGAGGAAGTGCGGAACCTTCATCTACGGAAACGAGTAAAAGTCGTCTTTGCAAAAGGTTTCCTTTTATAATATTATAAACGATTTGTTTTTCCCGTGCTTTATTGAAGCAGTGAAATAAATAGGTGGTAGAGCCCACTGGTGTGTTCCAAAATCAGTTTCTACTGTTTCAATTTCATAGGTTTATTGTTTTTTTGACTATTGCGTGATGAGTGTGATATTGCATCAGAAGCTGTCAGTCGTTTTCAAAACGCCGGACTAACATACTATCTGAATTAACATAAACAATGTGAAAATCCGGCGACATAATTTTTGACGAATGTAAGAAAATGTTTTAACAATTGGTTCTTGACCTCTATACTCCCACGCCTCCTTTAAGAATTGTAAAAGGAAATTGAGTACAGTTTGTGTTGTAAGCTATTTGGAGTTTGTGTTGTAAGCTATTTGGAGTTTGTGTTGTAAGCTATTTGGAGTTTGTGTTGTAAGCTATTTGGAGTTTGTGTTGTAAGCTATTTGGAGTTTGTGTTGTAAGCTATTTGGAGTTTGTGTTGCAAGCTAT
Source organism: Platorchestia sp. MABIK (assembly GCA_014220935.1). Lineage (NCBI taxonomy): Eukaryota > Metazoa > Arthropoda > Malacostraca > Amphipoda > Talitridae > Platorchestia > Platorchestia sp. MABIK. The sequence goes on from JACJUY010000040.1 coordinate 243,955, forward strand.
TTGGAGTTTGTGTTGTAAGCTATTTGGAGTTTGTGTTGTAAGCTATTTGGAGTTTGTGTTGTAAGCTATTTGGAGTTTGTGTTGTAAGCTATTCGGAATTTTTGCTGCAAGCTATTCGGAGTTTGTGTTATAAGCTATTCGGACTTTGTGCTTTAAGCTATTCGGATAGTTTTCGTTCATTCAAATAAAAAGTTTTTGTAGAAATCAGAGGTATTTAAAGTTACAAGCACGAGAGGGTTAATTTAATAAATATAGTTCGCGCAGGTTTAATCAAAGCAAGAGCAGGTAAAATTCTGGGCTATCAACTGCAAGTGAAATTAGTGAGCGGTGTTCTGTGAAAAAACATGAAAATAAGATAAAAATTCATCATTTCCTGACAGGCTTGTCCTGACGATCAAGTATTATTAAGCCTCATCTGTTCACTACTTCCTCAAGAAATTGAAAATTATCCGCGCTTGTCGATAGTCGAGTCTAACATTGGCTTCCTGTTTTCGTCAACAACGACGATGCAGACTTGAAAAGCACAAGGAACTTAATTAACAGGCGTACCCGAGCTGTTATTTTTTCCATTATTTGTCTATGATGGTGTATTGTGAACCATATAAATTATAAAGCAACAAAACCAACGTCTATTTAGGTAGTAAGGTTCAATCCGCTCTTTGAAGGACTGAAAATTTTATTTACCTCAAATTGAAACACTATGAACCTTCGTTGTCGTTATTTTTCATCTAATCTGTTGCTTTATATTCAAGTTTTTCTTTTACAAGAGAGCTTTTTTGACATAAATGTAAACGAAGGAAAAACTTCGAATAGTAACGAATTACTATTTTGCAGCTAATTCTTCATTATTTGAAGAATCAGGCCCTATTTGAATAGTCATGTATAAATTATTTAAAGTTAGTCATTGAATGTTGATTTGATAACAAATAAACTATCTTAAGAACTGCTCTATCATACCGATATCCAACGAAAAACTTATACGTAACTTTAGTGATGAATAAACTCGGAAACTTCTAACAAAGCTTTGAGCTTGACTGCGAAGATGATCCAACGAAATCTTCGAATGCAGAATAGCACACGGCGCACCGGTGAACTACATATATCACGTAAACTATTGTGCGCGAAGCCTCAACAAAGGTAAAAAGTTCAAGCTCGATTCGGAACGAAGGAGAGCAAGAGGTTCACAGCTCTCTGTATACATAAACTGTGCGCGGAGGTCTCTTTTTCAGCTCGCGAGTTCATGTCGAGACACTACGGTAACTGCCTCACTGTACCAGACAATGGCTTAGAAAAGCTTCCAAACTATGCATCAGTATTCCAATATAAAGTCCGGTCTTTGAGACGTGCCTTCGTTCACTGATTAAATCTCTCCTTCAGGAAAAAGGGAACTGCGTCTCCAGCTATTCAAATCAATCACATGAAAGCAAAATTGGAATTCCCTGTTCGTGGAGTCCCTCTTGCGTGTTTTTGCGGGACCCTAAATTGCAAATCGCATTCCTAGAGATGTTGAAGTACAATTTACATGGTCATAACCTTCAGAGTTTCGTAAAGCTCCAACGTCACGAGTTCGATCATATTCTATCCCAATGATCTTGGCGACCAATTCAAGTGTGTGGAGATGAAAACCTGAATGAAAAACATGCTCATGAAATACTGAACTGTTTATAAGTACAGGCGAAAATAGTATTTTTATAGAAATATTGTGAAGAATAAAGACACAGTTCACATTCAAGAAGAATTTGAGCACCGGCATAGAATTTGAAGATGTGAAGTGCTTGAATTAAAATTAATTTTAATCCCTACTTAACTTTTTTACGGAATTTATCTCCTACGTTTTGAAATTGTTCGAAAAACTTTTTACTAAGATCCGTAAGCGAAACTGCTCCTAATTAATTGTTAATGCTAAAAAAATAAGTCATTTTATTAAAATAAAACAAATAATCATAAACGTTTCGGAAGCCATCTCCATCATCAGTTCTGTAAAATACAAAGTATGATCAATCCAGCGTAAACATGAAAACACGATCGATAATAAATTGCAGAATATACAAAATAGAGAAAAAAGGACAACTATACATTAACTATCTGAAGTGGATACGAGCTAAGCTTGTTGATTAAATTGTTTTTTTCCCAAAAATATGCAAAGATTCTAAAATCCTATGGTCAAAATCACGGAAAGAACTGCCAATCATTTTAAAATCATCACGAATAATTGCACAACACTTCTCGGCATGGCTGCGTATTGCTAAATGAGTAGGTGATTGATTGATTGTAAATTAGTTTTAGCATCCCTACACCACAACAAAGATGTTCAAAGAGAGGAAAGAGGAAGGCACCATTTAGTATGGAGTTAAGAGAACATGGAATCTATGCACAAAGGGTGTTCCTGCAAAAGGGCTTCTGAATGAGGAGGATGACCCAGCAAATTACTAGTACGAAAACTCCATCAGTGCGTTCCCACTCATGCGTAAATATTGCTTCACGTCATTCCGATGATATTTACTCAGCTAACAAGTGTTACACGTAAACTAACTCCAGAAAAATGTTCACTGTATAAAGATATTAATTCACGGGCTTGTTTTTTTGATGGTGAACCGAAGTAGGGTGAAGTGCAATACAGGTAATTTTCACATTTAACAGGAATACTAGAAGCACAATTTATTCTCGACAAAAACCTTTTAATTCAGGAGTTTATGATTCCAAGAGAAAAACTATTGTTACCAAAAATCGCATCGATAATTAAATTTTGCGTGTATATCTTTGAAAGATGAACAGATATTAAGAGCCCCGTTTAGCAGCGTTTCGATTCCGTTGATTTTGAAAGTGTTAAAACAAAAGCTAAAAAACTAATTCCTAATCCCGTGAACGTTGGCTTGCGATATACAGAAGTTACAAAATTTTCGCCGTTTCTAGAGACACGACAATCGAGAAATAATTGCTTTCCGATTTCAATTTCCGTAATAAATTTAATTTATGGATGTTTCTCATTCAAATAATTACGGAAAGGTTGAGCGTGTAAAGGGCTTTAAAAAAGCAGGAAAGAATCATCAATATAACGCATATGCAATATATTAATGTATATTGACAGAGTACCGTGGAAGGAATTTTCGTACCGGTAACTTACTGGCTCATCCTCCTCATTCAGCAATAAGCAGCCATGTCGAGAAGTGTAGTGCAATTATTCGTGGTGAGGATTTTAAAATAATTGACAATTCTTTCCGTGATTTTGACCTTAGTATTATAGAATCATTACATATTTTAAAGGAAAATGTAATTTGAACAACATGCTTATCTCGTATCCACTTCAGATGGTTAATGCATAGTTGTCATTTTTTTCTCTTTTGTATTAACTGGAATTTATTATCAATCGTATTTTCATGCTTATGATGGATTGATCTTACTATGTATTTTGCAGAGCTGATAATGGAGATAGTCTCCGAAACATTTTTGATTTTTTAAATAAAGTGACTAATTTTATTAGCTTTTTCTTCCCTTTTAAATTTTGAGTGAATCTGCAAGTTAAGGGAAACATCCCAGCGACAACCCAGGGATTTTCAGTCCAATTGAAATTTTTTGTTGAAAAAGGATCCTTAGGTGGTGAGCTATTGTTTTCAAAAATTTTATGGGGCTACGGGCCCTTACACACCTCCCTAAGAGGGGTGTAAGGGAACCAAAAATCAAGATTTTTTTGGCCCCAAATGACAAGAAAACAAAAAGGAAAATAGAAAATCTAGCTTCTTAAATTTGGTAGCAATGTTTCAAGAACTCCAAAACAGTTTTTGGTTTTGTTGTAGCATGAAAACTCATTGACTTCTATTCTTTTGAAATTTCCGATAAAATGACAAAAAGTAATATTTCGAATTTTCTCAAAAAACTAAAGCCAAAATCGAAAAAATTATATGAATAGAATTTTTATTTTTAAATTACATACACCGGCCAAATTTCAGAAGAATCGGATCAAAAATTAAAAATCGCCGAGTTGCCCCCTTTGAATTAAGCTGGAAAAACAATGAGCTGAGATTGTATGGTCAGACAACGGAAATATTGCTGGTACCTCAGAGAAGATACTGCTCTAGATACTGATGAATCTCAGATACATCAGTGGCCATTAGGATTTTTGTCTTTCGCGCCAATTTTGTTTCAGTTTTCTGGCCTACTTTGCAGTCTCTTCATCTTTTTTCCTCTTCCTACAGGATTTACTGTTTCTATGAACACAGCTTTTCTTATGTGAAAATACACTGGGTATACGTTGATTCCACATTTTCTACAGTCCGTGCTCAATGGTCCTTTCTTTTGGCTCTCTTGAGATCGCTTTTGTTTTGGCTAGAGAGTCTCAAACTATCATCAACATAACTGAAATAGCTTGAATATTAAACACGGCAGAGAAAACCCCCATAGTTATTTCTATGGGGGAAAAAAACATCTCCTCATGTTCGGCTAGCCAATAGAACGGCTTTATTTCAAACAAACTTTATGACGTCACCATTACGACATATCGTTAGGCCAATGGCGGGGCCAGTTTTGGGGCTAGCAGTGTTGCCAGATGCAATATGAGCGCTCAAATTGGCTCGTTGCCATGACGTCAGCATTGCCCCACGGTCGACGAAAAAAGACTGGTTTGACCCTAACTTGCTTCTTCTACCATGATATTAACCAAAGCTCACCAAGAAATCAGATAGTAGGTAACTGAGTTAATTGTAGGGCAAATAATGACTTGTGGAACACAATGTTATTAACCTTTATATTATACAAGGATCGTTTGGCATCTGTCGTTTTTGGTGAATGGTTGCGTTCAAAACATTTAAAAAACTGTTTTATTCCGATGTTCATTTTTTGACCCACTAATGCAAATAAAATAACGTTCAACTAATTGCTCGCTCCAAAATATTTATGCAGATGTGGGTACCAAACGTCTTTAATGCTTGTACCGGGAAGTGACTGCAAGCAATTTTCAAGCGAATCACGTCGTGGAAACAGGGAGCTTGTTTTTCAAGTAGATGGAAGCCTAAGGTTGATGCTTTTGCCACGGGACAACCAATGAAGTGTCCTTCTGATTCAAGTTCTTCTGATTCAAGTTCTTCTGATTCTATCAATTCTTACTGGAGGTGCATGCAAGAATAAACGAGGTTAGAAGTTCCCGTCTTTCTTCGCGGGAAATATTCCTGCTATCCAAGAAAGAAAAATGAGGCCGTTCGCATGCACTAGCGTTCATAGATGCCCTCCGTATTTCTTTGTTTGAGCGACTCTTTGCTTTGGTAGCGAAACTTCAGGCGGAAATTTACTTGTTCGTTTATACGCAAACAACGTCGCATCTTACCCCAGTGCCGCTCGGTGAACTTTACTCGGTCGCAGGTGAAGATCTTGATCTTGCCTTCCCTTAAGCCAAGCTAGGAAAAACAAGAGATTCAAACTAATATAAAATTTCTGAAAACATAGTTATTGTTCTAGGATGTTTCCAAAATGAACAACGAATTCAAACTAATGAAGTGTTGAAAAATTGTATAGCATTTGTTGTATTTCAAATTTGACTTTCGAATAATTTTGGAATTTTTTTTACAGCAGTGTATAAATATTTCTGAAAAATAGAATAGCAGTATTAGTTTTGTGAATGTATCTGTGAAAAAAATTAGTTCGTTTGTATTGAAGAATTATCAGAGATTTCGCTATCAAGTTAAGATGAAAGAGAACGAAAAAGAGAGCTAACGTTTGCAAGCTTCGTCGCACAATTTTTTTACAACTTCAGTTGAAATTTTCTGACACCGCCATGGACGAAGTTTATCGATAGAACCAACATTGTTGAGTTTTGTTCATCATTTGATTTATTTGCATTTGCTTCTTTAACATTGCTACATGAACTTGACTAATTGCTGTGTAATGAGTTATTTGGAGACCCTCGATGCGACATCGAAAAAGTATGGCAAATTTGACTAGAAATGACAGGACTCCAGAGAAAGTAACGCAAGGAGCTGTAGAGTGATATCCTTCTTACGACACACTGTATTTACAAAATTAATATCAGCTTAAATTTCAAATGTTGCATAAGTTTTGTAATTTGTGAGATACACGTTCTTGTTGAAAACTGCTTATAAAATGCCACCTGGCAATCAACATCTTCATTACAAGCACCATCCTCTTTTCATCATAACTTTTGCTTGAGTAATAAATTTGTATTTTGTTTTCATTTTCTATCATCTCTTTTAATTTCATTCGTTGAAAGAACCATCTTTTAGAGGAGCTCGACAAACTGGTTAATTGTAGACAAATCACCTAGTTGTAGATCACAATTTAAGAAAACAACACAAAAATTTGTGAACCATCTGCAAGAGTTAGGAATTTTTGAATGTATAAAATCGCACGCAAAGCCGCGAATAATAAATGCATTAGACACGAAATTGGGAAGATTAAAAGACCATCAAACAACACAGCAAGCCGAACACAGAAAATAATGACTGAGGTTCACGGTGCCTCGAAATTGTAGGTTGCTCAAAAGTGAAGAGTGGCACAGTTGTTTCAGAACTCGGATGCGAACTGAGTTGGAGGCGTGGAATAGAAAATGCTTATACAACGAGAAACGTAGCTTTTCTGAGAATTTTCTGTAACGAATCGAACGTCCCCAAGACAGCTGATAAAGTAGTCGAGTACATTAGGGTAACTGTAGTAATGGATGCTATGATGTTTGGTAATGTACTACCCATCGATCCATAAGGAAGAGTATATGAAAGAATTGTAGCGTGAACAAAAACAGCCTTCAGAAGTAAGCGCAAGTTTCTCGATTACAGGGCAGTCCTGAATGGACCAGAAGGAAAGAGAGTTGTCCCGTGGCTCGGACGAAAAACGGACCAGACAATGGAGGCTGCGGACACGTCACCGGTCGGACTTTGCAATTACAAACTTGGCGGTCGTTGTTCAGCGCCAGCGCTGAGGCCGGCACGCGAAGGTACGAGTCACGCATGCAGCCGTCCGAGACGCAAAAGCTGGAAACTTCACCCTCAAATATCTTGAACTTCGGATGAATTTTGGAGCCCCAGCCTCAGAAATTGGAGAGTGAGACTTTACTTCCGTAACTCTCTTGTGTTGGGATAGACTCCATTTTTTATTCGCTAACGGATGCTTCGTAAAAAGTCCTTAAAATTGGAAATATTCGGCAAATTAGTTTTTTTTCCACTACTCTTAAACCAACACATGAGCTTTTAACTGGGTCCGATGGAAGAAAGATTATTTTGCAGTGCAGATTCAACATAGGTATTTCTTGCATCCAGCGGTCTCATGTCAAGTAAGGTTGTAATTAGCAGAGTTTGACAAATGACTTTACTGCTCGACAAAAATTGTCTTTCCTAAGAAGTGTGAAAGTGTAATAGCATTCTGTTATTTTACCTCGTATGCTTGAATAAAAAATCTCTTCTAAGAAAGTGAGTTGAAATCATTAAAATGCTGTTCATTCACACCGATTAGCAAATGAGCAATTTACCTAGTGGTAAATCGGCAGTGAACCTAACAGGAATTGTGTGGGTGCTGAATCGGAACAAAAGTAGACTTGTGAGTGTCCGAAAAATATCCAGTGCTGTTACAGATCAATGCTAATTCAAAATGTCCTTTAAAAGAAGCTAGCTAGCGAAACTAGTAGCATATATTAATTGGCTATTATAATTTCTAGCCTTTGACAGGCGTAAGGGCTTCAATAGAGCCAAACATCTCAATCAGTTCAAATTAAAATGCTGTTCTGTTAAGACACCATCTTGTTCAGCAGCGAGGAAAAAGACAGGAGTGGAAATTTGAACGACTGTCGTTGTATTAGAGAAAACTGAGAAATACATCGATCTACGAATAAATGAAAGTCGTAGTATCTCGAACAGATGTGTCAAGTTTCGACTGTCGTAAATTGATTATTTTGCCCATCGTTAGCTCGCGAATCGTACTAAATCCGATAGTTGTTGATTAATGCGTCAGTACTTAGCAGGTCGTTAATCAGCATATTTACTTAGCACACCATCAATCAGCACTTTTACTTAGCACACTATTAATTAGCACATCGTTAACTAACATATCGTTAATTAGCACATCGTTAATTAGAATTTCATTGATTGCCATGTCGTTGATTAGGATTTCGTTAATTAGCATTTCGTTAATTAGACGGTGACGGTGCACTATTTGTCAATGCACTATTTGTCAGTGCACTATTTGTCAGTGCACTATTTGTAAGTGACCTATTTGTCAGTGCACTATTTGTCAGTGCACTATTTGTCAGTGCACTATTTGTAAGTGCACTATTTGTCAGTGCATTATTTGTCAGTGCACTATTTTTCTGTGCACTATTTGTCAGTGCACTATTTGTCAGTGCACTATTTGTCAGTGTATTATTTGTCAGTGCACTATTTGTCAGTGCACTATTTGTCAGTGCACTATTTGTCAGTGCACTATTTGTCAGTGCACTATTTGTCAGTGCACTATTTGTCAGTGCACTATTTGTCAGTGCACTATTTGTCAGTGCACTATTTATTGTTGCACCATTTATCGGCAAGCTTTTTTCGGTGTACTATTTGTCAGCAAGTTATTTTCGAACACTGTATTTATACATCAGCATCTCATGTTTTAGTGGGAAAATCACCAGCACGTTACTTATTAGCGCGTTTTTCCATAACTGCGCTATTCATTTGCGAGATATTTCTAGCAAGCTTTAATAAGAAGGCAATTTTTAGCCCATTATTCTTCAGCTCGCTGTTTATGAGCACGTTATTATGAGATATTAGGATTAATTTCAATGTGTTACGGTTTTCGATTCATTTCGACGCACACAGTTTTAATTCATTTGGAACACTGGTTCTAACCGTGTTGGAAGTACTGAACCCCACAAGTTCCATACATGCATTCATCGAACCCTTCAGTAGTCATTCACTCTTGTTCAGTAGTATCGAACCCTTCATTCATCGAACCATCCATTCATCGAACCCGAAAAATAACATGTTTTTATTCTTCAAATTCAAAACATGTGTATATAACTATATACTGTATAAGTGCACAAACGTCAATGATTAAAGTAGCTTATCTTTCTCTGTCATTGTTATTACGGTTGCCACGGTTCCCTGATGACTTTTATGCACAAACTGCATAAAAGTCCAACCTAGGTTAAGAAGCACTGGTTTGGAACAATGAGCTCAACAAGATGATTTTTTTTTAGGAAAGTTCCCTCTATAACATGAGCTTTATAACCCTGCAATCTAAAGTGGGCTTCTTCCTTGTCTTTTACTTTGGTTTTTCTCATAATTTGACTGGGCTTTCCCTGCAATACGGACTGAGCTTTCACCGCATTTTTAAGAGGCATTTTTACGCTGTATAACCTGGTCTCTTTCCCTCTTTCCATGAAATGAATTGGGTTATCTCCGTAAAATAAACTAAGCTTTCGTCGAAAAAACTGAACTATTGGGCGAAACCTCGTTTTATTCTTAGTTTTCTAAGCGCGACTTCTGCCACCATACGATGCAATTCCTTCCACGGGGAAATTGTTTGCAGAGAGGCTGTGCAATATCGCAATGAATGCTGTTAACTGAGATGGATAATAGTGATTGATCGAATTGTTCACTGCTGTCCAGTTTTTCAGCACCTCTGACTTTTTTTCTTCAACTTTTATCTTGTTTCCTAACTTTCCATATCTTCTTACTGTTTTTATGCGCATGGGATCCTGAGAGGGAACACACCTTGTGCATAGATTCCGTTCCGTTCCGTTTTAGCTGTTAGAGAAGCTTAAACCAACATCTAGTCTAATTTTTTAGTGTACGTGTAAAAACGCTGGCAGTAATCCAGTGCTTTAGTTTGCAGATATTCACGATCTTGTCACAGATTTTCGTTTATTCTTTATCTGGTTACAACGTAGTCTTTTTGCGGAAAATTTGATTGTGATGCCTCCGATCTACATCAAGAATGTAAAATATTAGCTCATTTAAAATTGCATTTACAAGCCGAAAAATGTGCTGCAGCTTCGTTCGGCTAATAATTACAATGACAATTTTTGAATGAGTTCAGTGCCGTATGTCACATTTCGAAGGCATTAATTTCGTCACAGCTAAAAATTTTATCGCGAAAAGATATTTATTTATGAGAAATTTGGAGTAAGCTTTGATGATTAGGTTTATGTTAGGGAGTAAAGGGAGGCAGTTTTGTCGTATATTTTTCCTAAGAACTTGAGTTGAATCGAAAAGCATTATTTTTGAAAAATTTGAGTTTAGCATTTCATTCAGTTTTCATCCTGTTGCAAAGATGAAGACTCGAAATTTTGTGCTACGCTTTCTCTCTCAAGATTGCATCACACACTCTATGGGACTTTCTGCTTTTTATTTGTCAAGACCTAAACGTGATCGTTCTGTAGGTAATTTTCCAGGCATCTGCGTAGCTTGTTGCGAACAGTCACTCGAAGCGTTGGTAAAATCAAGTCATTGAACACTTTCCTCACACGAGCGTCTTCTTGCCACGCTTTTACCATATTCATGCACCCGATACTCAACGCAGCGCGCTTGGCTTCGTATTCCGAAATTTAATGGCTTTTAAAGAGCGTCTTTTTAGTCTGCTCATGCAGCGGAAGCATCGCGGGATGTCTTGTCTCTTGCATGGAGAGCCTAGGACCACGATTGAGTGGGCTGGATGGGTCGATTTTGCCCACAATGTAGGCGTCGTAGCTGGGAAAATTGCCTATATCCATACTAACAAGAGTGTGACGACGGTCTGCCGAAGACGGTGACTGGCCAAGATATGTTTCACAATCTGTAGCACTAGCAGAACGCTCAGTGCTCAACTTCTCAAAATGCTTGCCAGTGTCGACTAATATTCAGCGTTTGATGCTGGGGGCCTGAATCATATTATGCTTAAATTTCTTGTTCTCATTTCATCACAAACTGATGTCATCGGGAGCAGTTTTTGGTGCCATTGTGGCCTTGGGGAAGGGAGCTGAGCTAAGCAAATGCCGCCATCGCTGCTCAAAGTACCAGATGAAGATCGATGAGTGGGCTGGCAAGTGGCTTGAAAAATAAGAACGAGACCACCTCTTCTCTGGAGGAATTCAAAGCCCAACGTCACCGCTCTCAGTGAGTGAAGCTTACTTTAGATCAGCGGAGGGAAGAGAATGCCGTGCTGGACAGTTAAGCTCAAACTCAGCAGCGTTCCTATTCATAGAAGAAATGATGCGCAGTAATTGTGCGGGAGATACATGGTGTCCACTTTGTTGGAGGTGGTTTGTTAGCCTTGTGTGTTTACTGGCTAAACTGGTAGTGACAGGTATCCTGTGAAGGAATTAAAGACAATCTTGTCATACATAGCCAAAAGACTAATTTCCTGTCGAATTAATTTTACGATAAGTTAGACTATGGGATTTAGTGATTGACTTGTGAAAGAAAGATGAGAATTTTGTGTAAAAAATAACAGCTTAAAAAAAACACGCTGGCAAAACCACGTATAAACACTGGTTGTCATTGATTTAAGTGTAGTTGCAAGCACGTTTTTCTTTTTGATAGATGATGGAAGAAATCCATGACATCATGGAATATTTCGGGGCACATTCTTTAGTAACTTCCATTCGTGATATTTATGATTCCGATGATCTAAGTATAGTGAGATTGAGAAACATCTCTTCAGCTGTGAGTGGTTTTCTTTTTATTGCGGGAACAGTTCTCCGTCGTGCATGAAGGAAACGATCCGAATGATAGCATTCAGAATTTGTCAGCATGCCTCGTGAGCGTTTCAATGCGATCATGTATGTAGTTCCCTCCATGGAATATTCTAATCATTTCAAATTGGCTACTGGGAGCTATGAATCAGGTGGCTCGGTTGAACATTCTCTGCATGTCCATGTCAGCTCTCGTTCCGCCCTCCCGTAGTTTAGTTGTCAGGAATTAACGAGGCACAAACCCTCAGGGGGATACTACTATTGTATCTTTGGGAATTGGCGCTCCCAGGGGAAAAATGTGAGGGCTCGAGCTCAGAGTTAGGTAGGCCTTCTTTTTGTTGAAGTAAAATGTTATTTTTTGTTATGTTAACGATCATCTTTTGTTCGGTGGACTGCTGTCCTGTTTTCAGCACCTACTACTTTCTTCTTCAACTTTGGTGTTGTTTTATAATCTACTTTCACAACTTACTGTTTCTATGGCCTTTCTGTGTTGATTCCGCGTTTCCTTAACTCCATACTTAATGGTGCTTTCGTCCTTCCTCTGTTTGGATCGAATTTGTTGCTGCGGGTAGGGAGGCTAAAACTAACGACTAATCTAATCTAACGAGGCGCGTTCTCGGTATTGTCCGGTGTTTGCCCTCCAGATCTTCACTGTTCGCCCCCAGGTTTTATTAACTTGGCACATTGCTGGCGTCTGCCTGCCTTTTATTGAATATCTTTCTTTTGGATTTTTTTTAGGCCTGGGGATACTCAATAAAATGGTACTGAACTAGCGACCACGAACAATTTATGGGAAGTAAATGAAACTCTCGAACTATTTTGGTAAGAAACATGTTGAGAATCGGAAGATAAAAGAATTTAGACTTCCTTCAAATGACATTGGTGACTAAATTGGAATACAAATTATTTCCGATGGGAATTGAACAAAAGTACAATATAACAAATAATTCGGAAGTACCTAATGACCGTTTGGGTAGACTTAGATACTGTTGTTTTCCTAGAGTCATGAAATATTTTATAGATTGTTTTGAACTGCATTTATTTTGGTGAGAAATGATTTCGGTGGCAGAACATTTATTTAGTTGGTTCGTGTTAACAGGATCGTGCTGTAACATTGAGTGAGCGTGCACTTTTTAGCTCCTCAGTATTTTCTTTAGTATCGGCTACCTTTTTGTTTTAAGTTATTATGTTCTATGTTTTCCATATTAATTCATTTCACCCTCGAGTAAACTTTAAATTGTCAACCTAAAATTTCAGCAAGATTTTCAATCCGCTAATGAAGATTGGTAAGTTCAGTCGAGGTTAACTGAACAGCTACAAATTAAGGCGAGATTTACGTTTCCAAGTGAGGTTTATCCGAGCGGGAACACTCCCGGTCTCAGAAATGCGGTCAGGTGACTTCAAGATGAAAGGAAATGCGCCATCGGCGTATCGTAAACCAATTGTCTTTCAAGCTAAGCTAGAGAGAGAGAGTGATTTAAGGCTTCATTAGCCCGGTTTGTTGAATGTTCCCAAACGTAAACCTCATCGATGTGAAATGAAATAATCTTCGTCTTCGTTTTTATCTTACAATTTTGTGCCAGTAACAACGAGGAGTTCTTTCCGATTATAAAAATAATTTGAGAACTAGCAGTCGATTTTATGATTACTTTGAATAAACTTATTAATTAAAAACGGTCACTATTCCATTTTCATTTCAAGTTTATTAGGCAGTCATATCTTCAAATACGTACATGATCTGCGTATTTACTATTGTTATGCATTGTACATGCAGAACATTCATGATAATTTTAGATCTAAATTTCAGCTTGTTACTGTAGACCGCTATGTTCAATTCCAGCTTTATTTGTCTAATTTGTGTCAATGAGATAATCTCTGCAGAGGCATTCCTATGGGATTGTAGCAATGACACTGATTGCGTTGTGGTCTAACAAGGCCTTGCCGCTCATTTCACTCTGGAATTCCGTTCTAAAGACAATCATCCCCATCTGATTCAGGAGGTCTTGCGGGGATTCATATTCTCACAACCCAATTAGTTGTGTGTAGCAACTGCGCCGGTGAAATGGCTCCCTTTCCTCCAGCATGTCCAATGAATGACATCGTCAATGTGGATGTTGCGAGTACAGCTCGTGGTCGACGGCTGTGGCTTCGAAATTAAAGCTATGGCTGTGGCTTTGAAATTATAGCCCGGCGAACATGAGAAAAGTGGTCGTGTTGCTGTGGAACATGTCCGAAAGGATTTACTCTGAAGAACAGCCGTAATGAACGGAAATGAAGGAAGCGCATGGTGATGGAAGAACGAGGTTGCAATCGAATAATCACCGCAGGTGTGATATTGAGTTACAATGGAAATAAAGGATAATAGGGTGGGCTTTAAATCTTGAATTCACAGAGCGTCGTTGGTGAATTGGGATTTGCCTGAACTTTTATCCTGTTTTATAAACATCCTTCCTCACTTGCTGAGTCTCTGCCAGAGGGGATCTTGTTTGGAGACGCACCTTGTGCATGTATTTCTCGTTCCCTAAATTCCACACCAAATAATGCCTTTTTACTTCTTCTCTAAGGAACATCTTAATTTTAATTAGGCAGTCTTGAACTAACTCAACATTTAATTTTGTGTCTATTCAAATCAATTGAATGCGGAATGGTTTACCCATCCTTTGATGTTTTCTCTAGCTTATGGAGCATGTTATTTCAGATGTATTCTCCTAGTCGAACACTCTTGTTCTCAATGAAAAAACACTGCTAAGTATGAAGGTATGATAGGACATAATGGTAATGTGGGCGTGTGTTTGTCTCTTTTTAGACATCGGTAATGTGAAGACAGAGAAAGGCTGGGTAATTATAACGAATGTCCATTAACATCATCTGAAAGCAGAGGAGTTTTCCTCTCTAATGATGCTATATTTTGGAGCAAATAGGACACGATATTATAGATGTAATATTTGAGCCAAACATGCTCATTCTTGCTGAAAAAACAGCACAGAGTATGAAGGTATCGCCATTAGGCGATTTTCTCTAATACATAATTTCCTTCTTAAATGCTCTCATGTCTGTGTCTCCTGCCTGACAGACGCAAGGTAAGGGTTCAAACCTAGTCCTTCTTATTTACTGAGAACATGCGTGTTTTTGATGGCAAGGACGAATTTGAACATTAACTGGTAGAAATATCCACAGCCCTGATTACTTGAAGAATAAATTCTTCGATTAATCTCAATAAAGTGAATTAAATTCATATTATTTTATTATCTATCGCATTTATTAGATCTACAGAAACATAGAAATGCACTCTTCGAAGCGACCTCACCACTCGACGACGTGGCAATCCTCGCACAAAACGGATGGTTGAGTGACGTATAGAGGGAGGTGTGTGTATGTGGAGGGTGAGGATCGAAGTTTAACCTACGTCGACCAAAATAGCTTGACCCGCAATTTTACAAATGCTTAGATTCTATTCCGATATTGACAAACAAGTGTACTATAAGATCGTTTTTCAGATTTACAGACCGTCTGCCCACTGAAATGTGCTCTCGCACAATCTATAGGTATTATTGTTGCCCGCTGTGCGGGCCTAGCTATGTTGGTTGCACCCAACGTAGTTTTAGAACTAGATTTTTCGAGCACGTTGGTAGGAGCTCCAGAACGGGTAGAGTTTTAGCTAAGCCATCTTTTTCAACAATTAGGGATCACGCAGAGTAGTGTAGTGTAATAGTAGGCAAATTTGATTTTTCAATTTTAAGTTTCTGTGCAAATAAAAACGACCTGCATATACTAGAATCTCTTCACATTAAACAATTGAAACCAGCTCTAAATTCAATGCTGTTATCATTCCAGTTAGAAATAGCCTAATTTTCAAATATAATTGCAGGATGATATCTCCAATTCCCTTGTTTTCGAGCTATTTTAAGTCGGATTCTTTTTTTCTTTTAGCCATGTCACATTTTCTGTATTTCAATTCGCTTTTACAGGTGTCGATAATGGCTTGAGCTTGAAGCTGAAACGTTCGCTTATTAAAATGAGTTTTAAATCAGCTATCGTTACTATCATTTTTATTTTAAAACTGGCAAGAGTGCTCGAACCTAGTTTAATCACTTTGTAAATGGCTTAAGCTAGTTAGAAAGTTTTTTTAGAAATCCAGTATAATTCTTTAAAGTTCCTCGACTTGCATTGGTTACCTATTCTTGTAATTCACTTTTTCTGCGATTGATGCATTAGATTTTATTTGAAAATTTAGGACATATTCTGTACTGTATCTATGTGAGTTAGCGTTCTGAGGAGAAGATGTGAGGTCCCTAGCGAAAGGTTGTGTAGACTTTCCTTTTGTTGAAACAGAACCAGTTTTTGGTTTTGTTTCGGACCATTTTTTTAAAGTTCACATGAGTCTTTTTTTTCAGCGTCGATCAAATTCGTCTTAAATTTTTATCTTGTTTTTTGAATTTCCTTTTTAACTTATTGTTTCTATGCACACGGGATCCTGCATGAGAACACAGTTTGTGCATAGATTCCCCGTTCCCTTGACTCCATACTAAATAGTGCCCTCATA